>CM051262.1:30146690-30656690 GCA_027921565.1 Artemia sinica
AGGGGGGAACTGTTACTATTGTCCAACATGCCTTCTCTAGATTCCGGTCAGAAATTAAGTTAAACAATCATATGAAGCATTGCAAGCGTCACGGATGTCAATCTGTGCAAACGGTTAGCGGTGACAGGGCCATCTTGCGATTTAAGAAACTTCAAAATTCACTCCAACAGAGTGACAAGGTGGCCTTAGACTGCGAAAGCCGCTCTCATAGATGTGTATGATCCATTGAATTCAAATCTTGTTAAAAAATATGAGGTCATTGCAGTCTCTTATGCTCACGCACAAAGAGACTCGTGTAATTCCATGCAATTGGTAGAGGTAGTTGAGAGATTGGGTGGTGAGGATTGTATGCTCTCAGCCGTGACAGCACTGATTAAAACAGCAAATAAATCGATATCACGGCTGCGAAATACATCCTATCCAATGACTCTATCACCAGAGGACGAGTTGGCCATTAAAATTGAAAAATATGTTGGGTTTGTGAGGGGGAATTTGTTGAGGGTAATGGGAAAGAGGGAAAGGGGGTAAGGGGAAAGGGTGTAAAGGGATGGTCCGCGACCAAGATATTTGGGCAACCCGATTGTATCGGGATTGAGCAATTTTCGTGGAGTGGCCCATCAATCGTGTAATTTAAACGTTAGTCAACAATTGTTTCTACCTGTTTATATACACAATTCCAGCTATGACATGAAATTTATTTTACCGGCGTTGACACGATTGCAACGAGGTGGAGTTGTAGATGGCACTGGGTAGATGGTTCTTTTTCTTATAATATCATACCCAAATCGTCTGAAAAGCTGCTGCTCTTAGAATTCAAATGGCAAATGATAGATAACAATAAATTGTGCATGAATAAGATCCGTTTTTTATACTCCTTTAGCTTCTTCCCCAAATCCCTAAGACAACTCATGAAGTACAGAAAAGTGACGATTTTAATAGTTTCCCCCTCCTTAAGCAACACCTCCTTAAACCGCACTTTTCAGACGGTGAAATGTATGATTTATTAACGTGTAAGGGCATATATCCGTATGACTACTACAACACCACCGCGAGGCTTTCTGAGGAACAATTGCCATCCATCACCTCATTCTACGATTCACTTTACGAGCGTCAATGCACCACTGTTGACTATGAATTTGCCAAGAGGGTTTGGGCTAAGGGAGGGTGTAAAAATGGGTGGGATTATTGTAGATTGTACCTGGCAAGTGATGTATTGACGTTGCTGGATATTGTGTGTAAGAACACGGATAAAATCTATGGGGAATTTGGGTTGGATTTAGGTTATTATTTTTCCACTCCTCATTTGGTGATGGATTTAATTCTTAAAATCAGTAAAGAGGAAATAGGCTTGATCACCGACGTGGATCAGCATCTATTTGTAGAGAGATCAATGAGGGGAGGGTATGTTTTTCATGGAGATCGTATCCTTGAAACTGATCCGACTGGACAAGACACCGGTGTAAAGTCGGATACAGTTTTCTTAGATATGAACTCCCTCTATCCGTCGGCAATGTCTCACTACTCTTTGCCGTGTGGAAATTATAAATGGCTTAACGATCCTCGTGCTTCAGATTTCCCCAACATTGCCAATGTTGAGGAGAATGGACCGCGGGGATGGTTTTTTGAAATCGATGGTGAAATACCCGTGGAGCATCATGACTCGGTGAAGGATTTTGTTTTCCCGTGCATAAACAGAGCGGTGACTAGGGACTCTTTGAGTCCATACAATATTTCTAAGGTAGAGGATGGTGGTGTGCACTGGACACCTTCAAAACAAAAACTTATCGCCGACCTTCATCCGAAAGAGAATATCGTTGTACATCACGTTCTTTTGCGGTGGATGGTAGCCAACGGTTTCAACGTCACAAGGATACATAGAGCCCTCCAATTTGACCAGAAACCCTATTTGAAAACGTTTATTGACACTTTTGTCGATAAACGTTCCGAAGCGAAAACGAAGGTTGAAAAGGAAATCTTTAAACTCATTTGAACTCAGCCTTCGGTAAAATGTGTGAGAGTGTACGCCATCGAAGTCGTTGTGACGTTGTGACTGACCCAAAAGAATGTGCTCGAATCGTTGCCGATCCAAACTTCACATCATTCACCATCATAGACTCGAATATGGTCCTCTTAAATAGAAAAAAAAGAAATGTAATTCTAAATAAAAATATTGCAGCTGGCAGCGCAATAACCGAAATATCAAAAAAACTCATGTTGTCATTCTATTACGATGTGTGTAGGCGCCAATGGCCGGGGGAGGGAGAAGTTCAAGTATATTATGGGGATACCGATTCACTTTTGCTAAAGTTAGAACCGCGAATTTATTGGAAGATTTGGAAAAAGGCGTGCACATTAGCTCTCGAATGGACTTTACCAATTGGGACGAGTCCATTTACCCGGAGTTAGTGAAGCGTCAGGCCCCAAATCAGTTATTAATGTTAAAATCAGAGACGGGAAGTGACTTGATTTCCAGTGGTGTGCTTGCAGGTCCGAAGGTGTACTGTGTGCAAACACACAACGAGGTAATCAAAAAAGTCTGCAAAGGGGTGCCTAGACACTACGTGAATAAGAATTTCGACATGAATGTATACAGAAACTGTGTGGAAAATAGTATAGTTCCAAGGGCGAAGGTCATGGCGATTCGCTCTTTAAAATTTAAAAACCATACAGTTTTAGTTGATAAAATAGCCATGTGTCCCGTGTCGGATAAAGTCTATGTGTGCGCGGATGGTGTGAAGGTGCTACCCCATGGACATTATTTAACTTCTGACCGAAGTGTGTGTCGAGATTATAGACATCGCCTCGGTCGGGAAAAATTCAATAGTAAATGGTTGGGTGGTGGGATTCTTTTTTTAATAGATATATTTTTTCCCAATTCAGCATATTTTTTTCACAACTCAGCAGTTTTTTTTCCCCAACTCAGCAGTTTTTTTATAGCAAGGCAGAGTCGTATGTTTTTTTTGTAAATAAAAAAGTGTTCAAATTGTTTTTTGGCCCCGCGCCCTGGCGGCCGGAGGGGGGGGGGGTGGTACCGGCCTTCGGCCGGCCGCCACCAGCGGCCAGCCGCGCCCTTCCAGGGGGTGGAGGGGGACCCTTTTTCCAATTGTGATAAGTGCTTTTTTTAGTGTCTTGTTTTGAATTTGTTATGTGATAGTGCCTTTTTCATGTTTTTTTTATGTGTGTACGTATGTGTTAATCAAACATGTAGTAGTTGTTTTTTGTAGTGATGTTTTTATTCTGTAAATAAAAAACTTATATCATTCTTAAAAAAATGTTTTCTTGCTCTTCTTCTCGAATCTGATTAGGGAAAATTACTATTATTATTTATTGAAGGGAATGATGCAATCTGCAGTCAGTTGTGTTTTGACATCGATGCAAGCTATGTTTCAATTTAAAACTCCATTTAGATCGTTTCTTTGCGGACCATCAATGTCCGGCAAAACGACACTTTTAACAAAAATAATTCAAAATCGTGACAAAGTGTTTTTAGAAAATCCAACTAAAATTTACTATTGCTACAGTGTTTTGCAAGAATCCTATCATAGAATAAAAACTATTGCCCCAGACACGAAATTCATACATGGACTTGACATTTTCAACAGTATTGAATCAAACTCTTGGTTGATTATTGACGATCTGGCTGAGTCCATTGAAGAATGGTCTCAGGAGATGATACAATTGTTCACTGTCCGATCTCATCATCAACGGATCTCCGTAACCCTAGTTCTACACAATCTGTTTCAGCAGAGCAAGTGTATGAGAACACTTGCTTTGAATTGCACCTACTATATCATCTACAGGGTTGTTCGTGATTCCAGTTCCCTCATAACGTTAAACAGACAGGTGTATCCGGGTGAACCGAAATTCCTACTCTCGGCCTACAATCAGGCTACCAACAAACCCTACGGATATATTCTATTGGACCTGAATCAGAACACACCCGAGGATCTGCGTGTAGTCACCGATATTTTTGACACTGAAACTACTGTATATCTGCCGGTGAACAGTAAAAAAGATCGTTAGTTGCAATTATGACACTGAAGAAACTACATGAACATCGACATTTATTCACCGTCCTAGGTAATTCAAAACCACGACTTAGGAAGGCCATACTCAAACATGGTGTCGACAGAGAATTCATTAATCTCGTATCTGAACTTTGTTTAAATCTAACCGAAGGCAATGTTCAACTGCCAGAAGGTGTTAAGCAACAGACAAAGCAACATCGTTCCCTTGTACGCTCCCTAGCATCAGCGGCAAGAAAAATAAAGGAAACGATTTTAAAAGAAAATGACTTCTTCAAGCAGGTGGTAACTTCTTTACACTTTTACTGCCAATCATTGCAGGACTTGTAAACAGTTTTCTCTAGAGAGAGGGAGAGAATGGCCAAACCCTATAAATTGACTCCAATTGAACTCGCCCTTTCGCCAAAGGAACATTTCGAGGACAATCTCAATAAATTCATTAACAATGAGACAATTGCCGACGATGAAAAATTAATTCTGCTTCAAAATGCACTTCGCCGAGTGGACAAACACAAGCCCTATCGTGAGAGACCCCTCAAAGTAAATGTCATTGATCACAATAAGGAAATGACTCCATCATCATCATCATCATCAACAACACGATAATACCAAAAGAAGAAGAAGATTTGTCTAAAGTTATGACAAGTGTTGCAGATCTAATGCCACATTCCTATCGTGAACAGTGTAAAAGACTCTTGACATATCTCAATGACAGTGAACATGTTCAAATTGATGCCAATGGGAATCAGGTTGTAATCCATGGCAAGACCTATATTCTACTTGATTTATTATCAGATTTGGTCACGAATCGTAAAAGACTTGTATCATTTGACAGTCACCTGCATACATTTTTAAACTCATCAAACTTTCCCAAAAGCCTTATTGCCAATAAACATATTTTAAAACGATTAAAGGAATTTAGTCAAATATCAAAAGATGTTTTTAAATCATTTTCGGAAAATACTAGCACGCCAAGTGGAAACAATGATTTGACAAGAGTTATGAGTGGGGGAGTCAAGCGAAGACGTCTTAATATCACTGCATCCCCCTCACCATCACCTGTTAGTATGCAAATGGGCAGTGGACACTTCACTACGTGTTTACGTTCAAAATGGTGAAGCATTGAAACATGTTTATGAGAATATTGGCACAGTGGGAAGTTTAAGTTCACCCGCCACACTTGCTCAAGTCACTGGACTTGAAAAGAATCGGGCGGCAGAGTATCTACAGAATGAATCAAGTTACACTCTACATCGTAATCGTAGAGTTCGTGGTAATCACTATCGAAAAACTAAAGCCTTTTTCCCATTACAAATACTACAAGCAGATCTTTTGACTCTGGATGAGATTCAACGGCGTCACAATCACCCCTACAAGTACATTCTACTTGCAATCAGTGTTTTTAGTCGCTATGCATATGCCATTCCACTGCGGTCAAAGAGCGGCGATGAAGTTGCTAAAGCTCTTGAAATCATCCTTGAACAGGATTGCTATAAGAAGATTCAAACGGATCGGGGTAGTGAATTTGTTAATCCCCATGTAAAGAAGGTTCTACTGAAATATAATACAATCCTCTATCATAGTCATAGTCCAATAAAGGCAGCATTGGCCGAACGACTGATAAGAACTATTCGACTTTTAATTTCTAGATATTGCACTTTAAAAAATACTGCTGCTTTTATTCATGATTTGGATAAAATCATGTTGATTTATAATCAACGTCCACATCGATCCATGTCCAACTCAACCCCAACAGAAGTTCATCATGATGTCAATACATTTGACACTTTTCTTAAACAGTATTCCAATGGTGTTGGTAATGAGAAGAAAAAGAAGAAATTCAATGTTGGTGATACTGTTCGAATCAATCGAACTACTAATGTTTTTGAAAAGGGTAATTACTTATGGTCCACTGAACTTTTTAAAGTCTCCAAACTCTTGGACACTACACCCATAACGTATCGTCTACGTGACATGAAAGATGATGAGATTCTTGGCGGCTTTTATGATTATGAATTACAAAAAGTTAAAAACACCGGAATCTATCAGATTGAAAAGATATTAAAGACTCGTACTCACAGGGGCATGAAACAGTTGCTTGTTCGTTGGCTAGGATACAACTCTGATTTTGATTCTTGGATCAGTGTTGAAGATATTGACAATGCCCAATGATTTTTATGTAACGTTTATGTCCAATGTCTCCGATCCTCTCTACAATGATTTGAATAAAACTAGTGATTTTTGGACGAAACTCTCCCCCGCCATCAAATTCGATGATGGAAAGTATGAAGTGGCTCTTGTCGACTGCATTCTCAAAAATACCTATGATATCCTGAGAAATGATCGTGTGTATGGGATAAAAGTTATACCATTCGATTGGTCACTCTTTGTCGAGTATGAATGGGTTGAAGCACTTAAATCTAGTGAATACCGGATGTTACATTGAGATATAAAGAATATGGTACTATGACGGATTTGTGTCGTGCAATCAATAGAAAAATCTCATATCGTAGGAATGGTACCTTCCATTTTAATTATTCAATGGAACATGATAGGATTTACATTACCTCACCTGTTGACACTGAACTGATTCATCTCAATGATAATCTGAGAGATGTTCTTGGCTTTAAACAGAATCTGATCAATGGGAAAAACGCTGGAACTGTTAGCGGGATGGATCAAGTTATTTTTGCTGATTATCCACCTGGTCTCGCCTCGGACTCTTGCATATTTCTCTACGCGTCCTTTGTGGAAACATCGAGAGTTGGTAATTCAAATGTCCCCCTCCTACGT
Organism: Artemia sinica; assembly: GCA_027921565.1. Lineage (NCBI taxonomy): Eukaryota > Metazoa > Arthropoda > Branchiopoda > Anostraca > Artemiidae > Artemia > Artemia sinica. Next base: position 30,153,509 of record CM051262.1, read on the forward strand.
GTTCTTGAACGAAAAACAACCCATGAACATGTTCATCACTATAATATAAAGCACCTTCAGTATGTTCCTGTAAACACTTCGTATTTGGAACTCTGTCAGTTAACGTTAAGAAGTGAATTAGGTGATCCTCTAGCAATAACAAAAGGTTTGGCCGTGATTACATGTCATTTTCGACCCATTCGGCAACAACAACAAAATGGCTAATAGAAAAAATATATTTGTATGCCCTGATATTGATTGTTATGTTACTGCTCTCCAACCACGACAATTGGGTCATGGAATGGACTATTATAAAGGCCGTTCTTCAATGTCGGGCTACGGTCTTGGCAGTTGGTTTGCTAAGCTGTTTCGCTCTGCAATACCGCTGGCTAAAAAATATATTGCGCCGGTTGCTGCAGATTTTGCATCCTCTACGCTACACGATTGGGGGGATGGTAAAGATTTTAAAGAAAGTGTTTCAAAAAATCTCAGGTCCAGCGCACGATCCCTTGGCGAGCGATTGAAACAAAGTGGAAAAGGTTTTAAAAGGAGGAGAAACATCTCATCACTCATCAGTCTCTACTCAGGTCAGAAGCGAAAGACATCATCATCACTCTTGTCAAAGAAAAGTAAGAAAAAGAAACCAAGAAGAAAAATTGTTAGATCGAAAAGGGATTTCATTTTTCCTAGATGGCATCATATCTACGCCCACAAGGAATCTCATACACCACTGTCAATTCACCTCCCTCCCACGTCGATGGACTATCCTATGAGAATGGTATACTACACAATTTATTTAAACAAATATGTGTCTACATAAATGGAACATTGGTGAGCACTAGCAACAATCTATCAAACTATGCTAGTTACATACAATTTATGTTGATGACTCCAATGGCCTATAAGAAATTGAGAGGTCTGCCAATGGGCTATGACTATAGAACAAATGTTGATACTGACGGTGAACTCACTTGGGCAGTGAGCAAGGAGTATCATTTAGTTGGTAGACTCAATCATGAAATATTCAATATATCCCAATGGATGCCCCCCAATGTTAAAATTGATATAAAGTTACAACTTGCACCGTCCAATTTCATATTGAGAAAAACACTTGATGCAGCACCCGAATGCTAATGTCAATCTCACTTCGGCAATACTTCATGTGCGAAAACAACAGGTTATGAGTTCTGTTGCTTTGGCAATTGAAAAACTAAGAGCCTCTGGAAATAATATCAAACTGCTCGTTCCTCACGCAATCGCCAATCAACGTCATATTGCCACTGGATCAAGTACCTACACCGATTCTTCATTTATCAATGGTGAAATTCCATCGAAACTTGCCTTGGCTTTTGTAAAAAGTGCCAGTGCCATAGGATCGTGGACAAGCTCGCCACATGAATTTGAATTATTTGGACTTTCCTCTCTTGTCTGTAAAGTAAATGGAATTCCTCTCTACAATTTATCCTTTGATAAATCCTATAGGACCCTATATGAGTTGACAATGCAATCCCTAGATCGAGATTCTCAACTATATGAAAATGGTATTACCGATTCAATGTTCGCAAAAAGTCATGGTATCATTGTTTTGGACTTGTCTGGTACTCAAGATATGAGTATTGTCCGAACGGGTACTGTACGTTTGGAGTGTACCTTTGACAAACCATTGACAGAGAGTGTAACATTAATCTCACTCAATCAATTTGAAACCTACTGGGAAATTACCCCCGATGGTAGTGTTCTTTTAGACTTGGCACCATGAACACCAATCAAATAATCAATGTATTTAACATGGATCCTTTTATGTCCAAATACAAATCCTATTGTATACCCTCAGATTTCCTTGATTATATTCATACTGTTAACAAAACCATTATCATTGTTAATAGTAGTCCATCGACTGTGCAGACGGGTCATTGGCTATGCATCTATCAAACAGCGAAGAATATAGAATTTTTTGATCCTCTTGGTCTACCATATGCATTCTACACACCACACATCAAAAACTACCTTGAAGGAAGTGGGAAGACAATTATTCAAAATCGGATGCGAGTACAAGATTTATCGACCAAAAGCTGTGGTTTTCATGCATTACTTTATTTGATTTTTCGATGTCGTGATTATACTTTCAGTTAATTTCTAAACATTTATGTACACAGTCCATGTTTGAATGACTTTCTAGTAGAAAATACCCTCTCAGACCTGTACAGTATTGATTTCAGTGCCCTAAGAATGAAGTGTTTTAAAAATGTATGTGAATTTGTTTATTAATAAAATATATGTGCACTATAAAAAAGTCTATTGTCTTCATTTGTTTAGATTTCTTCTTGCTTCATAGTCATTTAGATTGTCATCATCATAGTCATCGTCGTCGACAACGATTAGTGGTGGCAGATCATTGGATTCAACTTGTACTGATCCTGGTGTGCAAAGTCAGGGTCACATTTTCCACAATATATTGTAACTTCATTTTTATTAAATCTTCTTGTGAAGTCAATGATACTATTACGATTCATATTGAAAAATTCACCTGTTTCTATCTGATTATTTGAAGTAATGTCGCACACAATATTCTCATATGAAGAATCACTTTCTGTCACAGCCAAATAAAAATCGCTAGGTTTATAATCATTACTTGCATTGTCCTCACAACGATGACGCAGGAACCATACTCTCTTCATGTTTTTACAATTGAAACGTGCTCCAAATTCTTCTTCCCAATACAATTTAAAGCCGCGACGATACCAATCCCTTAGAAATAAACTGAAGTCACGTTTAGGGTTTTTTCCAATCATACCAGGGTAAGTATTTTCCCACTGGTCACACTTATCAAAATGACAATTGGAGCATAGATATCCATTAGGATGAGAGTCACAAGTCTCTTCAAGACAGGTATTACAGTCCTTAATTTGTACAGCATATCCTTTATGCAATTTACACGGATTGCATAGTCTACACTTTTCATTATAGTCATCAACTGTAGTACAGTTCTCACATGAAGACCAGCTGCCCAATGTATATAAACATAGTCGAACATGTATGATACATTTTTTCGATGTTGTCCGTCTCACTGCCAGAAAGAAACTGACTCAAAATCAATAAAAAAAATAACATTGTCTTCTAGGAGGAGGAGTAATCGAGCATCGTCACAAAAACTTATTTCCTAGTGTTTTAAAGAATGAATTTCTAGGTAGTGGTTAAAAGCAGAATCACAGTATCATTTTGCTTCGTTTCAATTAATATATCAATAAACTGAGTAAATGCATTTGATTTGCAATACATAAGCTTCATACAATAATCCAAGGGTGGAGAATCAGATCCCATTATACAATTAAGTATTTCTAGAGAAAATATTTTCCGTTGAAGAGATAATTCCAAAAAGTCATCATCTAACACTAAACATTTTTCCAATTTGACTAGATTCCGTAAGATCTTCTGTTTCTCAAATCCAATCATTCTTGATACTCCCACTACCAACTATAGACTAAAATAACAATTGCAAGTTTCTACTTTGTGTATAATCTCAATACCTATTGGACACCACCACCACCACCCACCATAGAGAGAGAGAGAGAGTGGAGTAAACGATCATCTAGAGTGTCTAATCAAAAAAAAATATTATAAGAAAAAACTTTTTTATTGACAGAAATGTAATAAAAGAATATATTTTCACTCTCTTTGCGTTAGGTGAGTCAATCCATTTTCCTCAATGTGCTTCATAATAGCATTCAATCCATGCTGTAGTCGAGATAAATACATTGTATTTTTGCGGCAAAGCATAATTGTTCATCTGACTTAAGTTTACTCAATGATGTAACGTATCTGCCAAACATCTCATCCCACTCAAAATGTTAGTCGGGAATCCTTTCCAATTTCAACTGCTACATTGGGGGCCCTTGTCTTCACAACATCACTGTCGGCTCCTTCGAGGTGTAATAGTGTGAAACTACTCATTTTCACAATATTTAAACGTTTATTTCTCCAATTTGAAATAAAGTAAACTAGTCAAATTCAACTTATTGACTGAGATACTAACTCGGTATCGGACTTTTTATATTCACGCTCAATATCAGAGTGAACGTATCACCAATCCATGAAAACACTCACGACTTTTAACAGAAAAATGTTATTTAACTCCAAAACCATGGTTTCGTGAACAGCACGAATTTTCATGGCAGGTTGAATCCGGTCATTGTACTGTCTGCTTGTATGGCGGGAGTACTGTCCGCTACTTATCACTATAGCTATATGGTGGACACCCCGCTTGTAAATATTAAAGCTATATCCCCCGTTGCAACTGTTATAGCTACATTGGCTACCTCTCTGCTCGGAAGCATTGATACAATACTACTGAGAGAGAGAGAGAGAGAGAAGAGAGAGAGAGAGAGAGAGAGAGAGAGAGAGAGAGGTGGGGAGATAGAGATAGAGAGAGGGATAGAGAGAGGGGGGGAGAGAAGAAAGATAGGAAGATGGGTAAGAGAGGAAGAGTTAGAATAAGAGAGAGAAGTTTTGTAATGGAATTATTTGATCTTCTTGATATATTAAATAAAAACAAATTTTTTTTTAAGGAGTAACACTAAAACTCAAAACGAAAAGAAATTATTCCGTATATGAAGGGTTTGCCCCCCCCCTCCTCAATATCCTCAATACCTTGCTCTTTACTCTAAAGCTTTTAGTACTTTTAAAAAAGCTTCCTAGTCTAATTAAATGGCCCGTGTGTTTTAGGTGCCTTTCTTAAAATAGTGGGACAGTCAAACTTTAGCCTAAAGAGCAAGATATTAAAGAGAAGGAAAACTATTTAATTTCTGTTCGTTTTAAGTTTTAATGTTGCTCCTTGCTTGAAGTTAAAACTTGTTTTTTTTTTATTTAATTTCTGATCGTTTTTCAAATAATACAGGTAAATCTGGCTCACCCTCCAGAAAAATTACCCCTCACGGGAAACCCCTCCGTGGAAATTTTCACCTACGTAAAATACACCCCCCCAATAAAATTCCCTCTGGACTGTTCCATTTTCACTGAAAATCCTCCCACCCCCCTTGGGTAAAGTTTCTTACTGACGATTCAGCCTGAAAAATTCTCCTTGGCATATTTTCATTTGAAAAAGACTGTAATTTGTGATCATTTTCTCGATCACTTTGGAAATCCCCCCTTTCGTAGAAATTTTTCTCGGAAATGATTTGTGATCATTTTCTCGATCACTTTGGAAATCCCCCCTTCCGTGGAAATTTTTCGCTGAAAATAAGCCCCGGATAATTTTCCCGGAATATTTACACTCACAAAACTGAGCTGGCAAAGAGAAAGTAAGACAAATAAAAAGAATTTCGTATAGGAATTCTGTCAAATCCCTCCTGTGTAAAATACCCCTGGAAAGTTCATCCCCAGAAATTTCCCTCTCCACGGAAAATTCTCCTTATGGAAAACAGCCAAAGCACTCCCCCCCCCCCTCGAAAAATGTGTATACTTGTCGATAACAAGTACCAGTGCTTAAACAATGGGCAAATTTCATAACTTACATTTTGATTTAAATTTAGCCTACATATCTCAAAATTTTGATCGAATAATTTTGGGGAAAAAAGGGGCGTGGGAAGGGAATTGGTTGCCCTCTAGTATTTTTATTCCCTTAAAAGGGACACTAAAGCTTTTAATTTCCATTCGAATGCACCCCTTCTGATAGAACTATAGGACTATTATTTCGATACGATCACCCCTGGAAAAAAAAATCTTTCTTCTGGCAAAAAATGCAAAATTCCACTTTTTTGTATATATGAGCTTGAAAACTTCTACAGTAGGATTTTCTGATACGCTGAATCTGATGGTGTGATTTTCGTTAAGATTTCTTGACTTTTAGGGGGCATTTTTCTTTTTTGAAAATCAGGTAAATTTTCTCAGGCTCGTAACTCTTGATGGGTATTAAACTTGATAAATTTTATGTATTTGGAATCAGCAGAAGAAGCTGATTCTATTGACGCATCTATTAATATTAAAATTCCGTTTTTTAGAGTCTCGGTTACTATTGAGCCGATTCGCTCCTTACTTACAGTTCGTTACTACGAAACTGTTTGATATAGTTACTTCTATGAATTTGCCTTGAGATATTTTGTGCCTAGTTTCTGAACATTTGGTTTTCCATTGTAATTTTTACTTCAGTTTCGTCTGTTTCATTATTTAAGTGCCAGTTCTATTTCTTACATTTTAGGGGCATATGTTACTCTTGGTGGCCGGCGTTTACCCCTCGGCGATTATCCCCCTCGGAAACTACCCCCCGCGGAAAATACCCCCCTCCCTCCCAGAAAATAACCCCCGGAAAATACCCCCCCCCCCCGCATAAAACAGACCCCCCCCCCCGCGGAAAATACCCCCCGCAGAAAATATCCCCCGGTAAATACTCCCCCCCTCCGAAAAATACCCCGCTGTGGAAAATAAGGCTTTCCAAATTTGAGAATTCTATTTGAGTTTTATTTTTTTATTTCAATAGGGGAAGGAATTTTAGTACTTGTATATTATGCGCCGCTCACTCAAGTTTACGCTGTGTAAAATTCAAGAACTCACCAGTTTTTTCGTTGTTTCTTCGTTACTTTAGAAATAAATTTGGGCTATAGATTTGCATATTAGAGGGGGGGGGGGTAAAGTTATAGCGGGTCTGAATGCAAAATGTGTTTGGTACAATTATTCTGCATAGTAGATAGATAGATAGAGAAGTTTATTTTAAAGCCAAATATACGGCCATGAACATAGTAAAATAACATAAATGAAAGGCACAAATAACATTAACATAAACTTTGATCAGCGATCATCATAAAACACTTAAATGAAACACTACATTAACCTAATAATAGTACTTAATACTTGGAAAAAACGGTCATTGAAAAAAAAGCACTCTTAAAACTTGGAAAAAACACTTAAATGAAACATTACATTTACTTTATACTGGGATTTTTTTTTTTACTTTTTAGTTTACAAAATTTCCAGATACCTCGCTATTCTTCTGTAATTTTTTAGTTGCTATGTACCTAGAAGGAATTATTTCCTGACTTCAAACTGTCCAAATATGTTCACTCTGGGAGGATTATCTAGACACCGGTTTTAAAGGATTAAGATAAGCGTTAAATAAAAAAAAGATTGAAATATAACTCATAAATTCATAAAAAGGGAAGTACGTATTTCCTAAAGGGTGTTTGATCTCCAAAAAAATACATTTAAGTGACTCTGAGCTTGTTGATTACTGATGTGATGCTAATATTTTAATACAATAGTTCAAAGTCAAAACATATTAAGTACATATTTTAAAAATGGATTTCATATGCTGCTAAACATGGTATTAGTGGATTCCTAAGTTGGCCTATAAAAATTTGAGGCTAGTGTTGCTGTGTTGACGTCCAAAGTCTATACAGGCTAATTACATATTTATCAAATGGTGGACATGTTACATCTAATTCAATTTAAGGCCCATAGCGAGGGCCTTAGGCCCAGGCCGAAATAGATAGGTTTCCGAGTATTCTGATCTAAATCTGAAGACAATTCTGAGACTAAAATTTTAACCACATATTTGCTTACAGCCTCCACACTATGCAGACAGTTCATTTTAAAACAAAGGCTTCGTGGACGAATTTTAGTAAAGCGGTGGGCTTGATATACCTCATCGAAATCAGGATGCAAAGATTCTACTCAACATAACTGAAGGGCCCTGACTCCTGAGATTCTCAAAGATCTGATCATTTACTTACCGCGTTTTGATTTCGGATAGCCACCTAATCACTTAAGACCAGTTCTTAACATATGTAGAATTGAACAAAGAAGAGTTGTAATTACTGCTTCGTTCTTTTTCTCTTATTTTCTGCCGTTTTTTTCACGCACTTTCCTTATTTCCAAACTTGGCGCCCGCTAAAGCCCTAAAACTGCATGATGGCATATGGAGGACTTTTTCATTAAAAATTGATTTCCCCAGATTTTCTTAATTTTTTTAAGAGGTATACGGTTGTGTATATTACCACTCGGCCAATTTAAAAAAATCACGTTTCATTTTTACTGTCCATAGGGACTTTAAATAGCCAATTGTCAGTTATAGAAATTATCGAAGCTTTTTATAAGCCCTTGCCATTTTAATAGCATTATATCTCTACCCTTGTGATGCGAACCTTTGTGCATTGTAGGATCCTATCCTGTCATAAGCATGACTTATAATTTTAATCCTTAATTAACATTCTATTGCATAACAAGGTGGGTTTTCCCCAAGTCCGGCAGATGTTTTACAAAATGTCCATGGAATGGAGAAAAAAGAGCTACGATAAACAATTCTAAGCGCCGAAACCCACACAAACTAAGGGTATCAAGGAGGCACACTTGTGCCTCTATAAAGAGGCGACCCACCACAATGTTAAGCGATTTCAGGTCCTAGAGGTCACAGAGAGATGGCGGTGATCGCATTTTGTAGCTCAAGCTCAAACTAAGAAACGTGCAAAATTTCATCCTCCTCCGACTTTATCTTCATGGGGTAAACTGGGCCGGAAGTTTCGACCCTCCCACCACAGCCCCCCTTTAACGTTGTCCGATTGGGCTGAAATTTAGAGGTTAAGCTTTCCTAGGACCCGGGAGCTTATCCTCGAAATTTCAGCTCAATCTGATCACTCCTTCCCTGTTTTCCAAAAACCAAATATCAAGTTTTGTGGGAATTTGCTTGCGTCAAAAATAGATTCCATTTACTAAAAAACAATTACAATTGTGTCTCTTTAGTCCAGCCGTTGATACTCCAGACTGTCAGGCGGAAAACCCGGGTTCGATTCACCGTCAGAGCAAATTTTTTATATACTGAATTTAAACTTTAAAAAAGAAACTCAGTTTCTTTTTTAAATTATTTGAAAAAAATTACGTTTTCTAAAGAGTTAAAGAGGCTGAGTTACAAGGTCGACCCTTAAAACGTACAGGGATTAGGAGGCACAGTTGGGGGGCTGTTAAAGAGGCTGAGTCACAAGTTCGAACCTTAAAACGTACAGGGATTAGGAAGCACCCTGTACGACGTGATTTGAGTATTCAGGAAGTAAAAGCCTTAACACAAGAATGTTCAAGAGCGGGGGGTTTGGGGGCGGCAGCCCCCCAACTTTAACTCCTGACACAATCAGCTAACAGTTAGTCAAGCAATAATAAGTAATAAACTGTACAAAAACGTGCAGAAACTATTTGAAAAAAACTACGTTTTCTAAAGAGTTAAAGAGGCTGAGTTACAAGGTCGAACCTTAAAACGTACAGGGATTAGGAGGCACAGTTGGGGGGCTGCCGCCCCCCAAACCCCCACTTTCGCAGCCTTTAAATAAAAAAAAAGTTCTTTAAACTGAAAGTAAGGAGCGACATTAAATCTTAAAACGAACAGAAATTATTCCGTATATGAAAGGGGATGTGCCCTCCTCAACGCCTCGCTCTTTACGCTAAAGTTTGACTTTCTCACAACTCTTTTTTTAAACAATAAAAACTTTAGCGTAAAGAGCGAGGCGTTGAGGAGGGCACAGCCCCTTTCATATACGGAATAATTTCTGTTCGTTTTAAGATTTAATGTCGCTCCTTACTTTCAGTTTAAAGAACTTTTTTTTTATTTAAAGACTGCGAAAGCGGGGGGTTTGGGGGGCGGCAGTCCCCCAACTGTGCCTCCTAATCCCTGTACGTTTTAAGGTTCGACCTTGTACATTTTCTTACATTTTCATAAATCACACACTTAATAGTTACTTAAAAGGTAAGTAATAGTTACTAACCTTTTTTTAAATATTTACCCTCGCTGATCTTGACCTGATTTTCGCTTGGTTAGTTTCTTGACAATTTGTTCATTTTTGCTATTTTTTTTGTATTTTGCAGCAATATCCTCATTTCAAGCAGTCCAAATATTTCAAGCAGTATTTTGCAACAATATCTTCATGTCAAGCAGTTCCTGGTAGCAAAGTCAAAAGAGTTACAGAAGCTGATAGTAATCCCAACTCTAAAGGGAGTCTTGAAAAAAAATCAGCTTTATATGATGATTCTAAATATGTAAAATTAGTTTCAAACTTTCAACCTGCTAATTAGGTTTCAAGCGACAAAAATTACGAGCCTTAAAAAATTTGCCTAATTTTTGAAAAAGAAGAAGGAAACCCCCAAAGGGATATCATCTTGATGACGTCGAATTCAGCATATGACAGAGCTCTATTACAGGTTGTGGTGGCGGAATAAAAGAATCAGAAAAAATGAAGTTTTTTCTAAGTAGAAACAACATATTTTTAGACCGTTTTTAAGGAACGTGTCCTCATTATTTTTTTCTTTTTGAAAAAAAGTACTCATGGGCAAGACCTTATCCAAAGGAGGGGGGAGCTACGGGGTGTAACCCCCCTCCAATGTTTTTCCGACTCGGAAAAACACAATAAAAACACATATTAACAAATTTTCGATGCCTTTTTAAAGGGTTTTTTGTAGCCCCCCCCCCTGAACAAAATCCCCAATACGCCCTTGTTCTTTGGACATATCGTTTTCCAAGCTATAGGGGTCGACAACTACGCTGTTTAATCATTAAAGAAGAAATCATTGAAATCATTGAACAGAATTGTTACTCCTACAACACTTCAGTCGGTGAAGCCGATCGGAGTTTGCTGCAATAGTACACGTTGCCAAAGCAACGTAAATTTTGTTATACTTCATATGCAGTCATTTACTTTCAAGTACAATATGCTGACAGAAGAAAAAAACCATTCATTCCACGGGGACTTTCAGTGATAACAGAATTGAAAATAGCTATCTAAGCCCTCCTAGAGTATTTCTTGGTAGTATATTGCTGTTTTACTTTTCTATTCTTTTTATTGCCTGGGGTGATTTTCGTGTGGATAGAGATATTAAATAGCCCCCAATTTGTTCCAAGTCATCAGTCCCCAGTTGGCCATCCTCATAAAACATCTAACATATTGGTGGTGGTAATCCGAAAAACTGCTCCTCTAAGCTCTTTCGTTGGGCTAGGGCAAGCAATAAACAATATTGTCTCGACTGATCTTTTAGTTGTCCCGTGTTCTTGTCCATAGATCAAAACTTAGAGTTAGCTTATACATCCGGCAAATAAGATAATTTCTCGTTGTGGCTTTGCAAAAAAGACAATGCGCTGTTTCAAAAAGGGAAGAGCAAAATCAATATATACATATATATATATATATATATATATATATATATATATATATATATATATATATATATATTATATATATATATATATATATATATATATATATATATAATATATATATATATATATATATATATATATATATATATATATATAATATATATATATATATATATATATATATATATATATATATATATATATATTAGTCAAGCACTGGCGAGCATTATTAAATGAACGTAAACCGTTATGACAGATTTCAGTTCTTTTGGTTAATCTACCATCATTATCCATCATAGACCACCAGCTAAATAACGTCCTAGCACCATTCTCATCATCATATATCACGAGTAAGGTAAATGATTTCCAATTGTTTACTCGACTTTACTTTACTTTGCACTATAATTTCCATCTTTTCTTTTCTCTAATTTTCATAACTTTTTAATAGATTCCTTCGGTGTTACTGACCATATCTAATCTTTCTCATTACTTTTGTTGATTGTTGGACGCCGAATTAATTATAGACCACCGTTGATGGTGCTGCAACTTTAACAAAGTCTACATCCACCTAATCGCTTGTCTTAGCTCAAGTGACTGATTCTTCTTAATAATAGGCCTTGCTACAAACGTAATTTGCCTATAAGCGACTACAATGAAAAAGAGCCAAAGTGATGACCGGTACCGATGCGTCACTGTCTGCTAGGTAGGGGGCAGAGGTCATCGGTAAACAAATTGGCTCTTGATGCATTCCAAAGCCCCATTGCAATGAAGATGCAAAAAAGAAGGCGATGTGATTTTTGTTATTCATTCAAAAAACAAGCTTGCTATTCAAGATAAAAAAAACTCAAACATGTTTATTATAAGCTGCTCCTTTATTTACGCAGGCAAAAAAAGGCTTAACTATCATTATTTTGAATGGTATTGTCAATTAAAATTAACCAGAAATATATCTACAATATGTATTTCAGAAAAAAACAGAGTCCTTTGAAGATCTAGACCCCTCCCCCTAAAATGGGACAAATTATGAAAATCTACATGTAGCTTACTTTTCAATCACAGACTGACTATATCATATATTCTACTTTTGCACATCCCTTCTTCGAAAAAAGCTGAATCCTTTCCAAAAAGAAAATCATGGATACACCACTGGCAATAGTAAAAATCAAATTATTGACAAATCTTTTCATTCAATCCCAGGACTAGATATACCCATAAAGAAATATGAAATGTTCCATTGCCATGTGATGTTTTGGAAGGAAGCAGAAGCGAAAAGAAGAGAGGAAGTGATGTTTGACAAACATTTCATGGTTTGGCATACCCAAAGCCAGCTAGTCTCTTTATGAAGTTATAAATCATCCCGTATGCATCCAATTTTTGTCCGTTTACCCAAGTTCACCGCAAAAAATTCTTACCTTGTTTCCATGTAGTCTATCGGTAGTCAATGTGACAGCGCTCGCTAGTCATTATCCAACAGAAAGTTAATGTAGACCTAGAAGAACCTATTTTCACCCCTAAACGCACCACAGTTCAGTGAATCTAGAAATTAGAAAAGGAAAAATGAAATTAGAGCTACAACAAACATATTTGCGACAAAATTTCATTAGCCAGCTATAGTTTAGATAGCTGAAAGGGAAAAAAAGAAAAAAAAAGAAAAAAAAAATCAAAATCTAGATTTCAGAGGAATAGGAATACAATGCTCTTACTTAAAGTCAGGTTTTATCTTCCCAATTCTTTTTTTTTACTTTATTCATTTATTTGTTTTATTCTGCGCTTTTATATTCAAATTAAAAAAGTTAGAGACTCGAGGAAATTTTGCCTAGCAAAAAAAAAAACAAACAACTATCATCTAACGCTCCTTCACACAATATTGATAATATAAGATACTTAACGTCAATGACAAAAATTAAAATATCTTAAATAGATATAATATTCCTTGGATGTATGAACCATGACAGAACAGCCCATATTACGACGAATGCGCGAAAAAACTTGAACATTTATTTGAGGATCACACAACTTGAGATCACCAGATGGCAGAAAATTTTACTCCCAATGGTATAAATGGAAGTCAGTAACCATAATGTCTTTCTTATATGTTCTCCAAATTACTACTACTACTACTACTAACAACTCACCGCAGCACCAAGCCGCCTGAGGCCAACACAGCTACGCACGCTCCTCCTCCACCCCAATCTATTCAAAGCCTCCCTTTTTACACCCGCCCACGAAGTTCCCATTTCCTTTAAATCTTTCTTTATGACGGCCTCCCAGCCCAGACGGGGACGACCTGCTTTCCGTTTAGCCCTAGATGGTTGGCCGAAAAGAACAATCTTCGGCAATGTGTCATCCTTCATCCGCACAACGTGCCCTAGCCACCTCAACCTTTCTTTCATTATAGCCCTAGAGAGTGGTATTGAACCACATTTTTCGTATAGCCTATTGTTTGAAATACGGTCAGTCAGCCGGTTACCCAGAACAATCCTTAAGCAATTTCTCTGGAAAACATCTAGCAAATCTTCATCCGCTTTTTGGAGCGTCCATGTTTCAGAGCCATATTTGACCACTGTCATCACTGCAGCTTCTAATATTCTAATCTTGGTTTGCAGACTTATCTTCCTATTCTTCCAGACTTTTTGTAACTGTGAAAAAACACCCTGAGCCTTGGCTATTCTATATTTAACATCTTCACTGCCCCCACTATCTTTACTAATAATATTACCAAGGTAAGTGAAGCTGCCCACCTGATCAATCTTTTCATTACCCAACGTCACCTTTTCATCTTAACTTATTCCTAGCTTTGGTGACTTAGTCTTCCTAACATTAATTTTCAAACCAATTCTAGCACCCTGAACTCGCAAAACTTCTAAAACTTCATTCATCTTGCTCACACTTTCATCTAGGATGCTTAAATCATCAGCATAATCCAAGTCCAGGAGACTTTTTTCCTCCCCATTTGATTCCGTGGTCTCCCATTGCCTTTCCTGTGCTCCTTAAAACAAAGTCCATCAAAATAATCCATACAAAGGGGGATAGAACACAACCCTGCTTAACTCCTGATTTAATACAAAACCAGCTGCTAAACTCATTTCCTACCTTAATCGCAGCAGTGTTATTCTCGTACATAGCACTAATCACTTTAATGTATTTGTCTGGTATACCATACAAGGATAAAACCTTTACTAAAGCTCTTCTATCAACAGAATCGAACGCTTGCTCATGATCTATAAAACTGAGGACCAAAGGTGTTTGAAAACTCAGGCACTTCTCAATTATTAGCCTAAGAGTGAAAATTTGGTCGACACCTCCTCTACCTTTTCTAAAACCGCACTGCTCTTCTCTTAAAACTTTGTCTACGGCATCTCTCAGTCTAAAAAGTATCATATTACTAAGTAATTTACTACCTACAGAGACCAGACTAATGCCTCGATAATTACCACACTCACTTTTATCACCTTTCTTATAAAGTGGCTTAATTAAGGTTTTCCTAAAATCGTTAGGTACTTCCCCTTTTTCAAAAATCATATTCATAATCTTAAGTAACTTATTTCTGCCCTCAGAGCCACCATATTTAAGAAACTCATTTACCACCCTATCAGCACCTGGAGCCTTATTATTCTTTAATCCTTTTAGTACTGTTGCTAATTCCTCCTCACAAAACAAATCTTCCTTCACATCCAAGGTATCACAAACTTTTTCATTTTCCTCTATACTTTTTCCTGCAACTGTATCTCGGTTAAGCAAATTCTCAAAATGTTCGGCCCCTCTCTCTTTAGTTTTTTCCTTATCGCTAATTGCAACCCCATTCCTATCTTTAACTGGGCCAAGTCCGGATTGACTACTCCCTCTCAATTTGTCAAAACATTATGGCCCCATGAAAAGCAAATAGCCCTGCCATTGCAGGTTAGGGATCAGTAATTCCTTCTCAAGTCTATAAAAAGTGCTTAAGCCGGCTTACAACCAAATTGCAAGAAGAACCTGGTATTTGCGATTGAATGCCAGCTTTGTTCAAGTCTGGGTCTATCTTAATCACTTTGCACTTTTAAGCCCTTTTCACTTGTGTCAATAAGGCTCGACATCTAGGACGAAGAATTCCCATCCCTATTACCTCTGACCCACTATACAGTCAGGCCTTCAATTATTATGCTACAATGTGGACACAGCCCACAATAAAAAGAAACATGGCAAAAGAGGGCTAAACACTCCACCAAAACAAACAGAGCTCAGAGAAACTACCTATTGCAATATCCAGTTCAATTCTTTGTTGTTAACTAGGTTATACTTTCCTTGAGGGATCCTACTCTTCAGAATCACCCAGCAACGCCATTCATATTTACAGTTCTGGCTAGGCAAAATCTTTAAAATTTCGCTCCCCCTCCCCCTCAATAGGAAGTAAAGCAGGCAGCATTCCCCTTCCAGAAACAACATCAGAGCAGAGCTTATGATAGAGCTGAGGTCCGAGGCCATCTCAAAATATCAAAGCAGCTCCGTCAATTTGTATCCAAATTATCTTCATTTGGGCATTTGCACTTATTTTAGATTATCGTTTGATTGACCCTGTATCAAACAATAAGATGTCCGAAAAAGGTGGCTCGATCTCGGTGAGGTACTTAATGTCGTGCTTTTCGGCAGTTCAGTAGGGTAATATGAAAAAGTCAAGTTGTTCTCAAATGGGACGGAAGTAGAAAGAAAAGCTGTAAAAATGTTGGGATTGAGGAAAGCCTGACCCGCATACTGGGTTAGGGTTGCTTGGTGGTGATATAATTTAGTAATAGTATTGGCTATAATTTAAAAAAAAAGACAAATAAGAAGTACAGTTAACAAGATAATATCTTTCAGCTGAAGGACAGTCCACTTTTCGAATCAGAACTACTAGTTTTGACTTAGTGCTGTATAGGTTATACAAACAAACAATAAGTTTATATGCAGAAAAATTCTGATAACCTTGTATTCACTCGCCAAAATAGATTCTCTACCCTTTCCAGTTACCTTTTTTTGCATATATTCTCAATTCTCTGTTCTTTTATTACATTTGTCTTTCTTAAGTGGTCTTTTGTATTTCCGCATGAGATCAAAATGTCAAGAGCCTATGAATATACCAATTTCAAGCTCGGGCAAAGTTGTAAATCTGATTCTGATGTGAATAACGGGAAGAATGTATCAACCTATTACAAAAGATTGGCGGGATATTTCAAATATGACAATTAAAGGTGGGTTTTTTCTCTAATCAGACATGAGATTCTCTTCATATCCTACTTTAGACAAAAAATGAAGCTTTATTCTACATTTTCTAAGAATAATCAGAACTCTAAGTTAATATGAAGCTATGGTAAGTACAGGATGAAGATAATCATAGGCAGCGCAATTGCGCTGCCTAAGTAAAGAACGATGTTGGCACAATGTACTATTTTTTTTTCCATACCTGGGCACTTCGTATCGAAGGAGTTGTCGTAGAAACTTCAAAAAGGGCTCATTCGATTGGAAATTGGAGTGGCTAGCAAGGCCATATCCAGGGGGGGGGGGGTACCCGGTTTGAACCCCCCCCCCCCCCGAAATTTTTGACCGAGTCGAAAATAAGTCGAAAATTAGTAAAACCTAGGTAAAAATCAGTAAAATTAGTCGAAAACTGAGTCAAAAATTAGTAACCCCCCCCCCCCCGAAAAAGTAAAAAATTAGTACCCCCCCCCCCACAAAAAAAACCTGGATCCGCCCTTGGTGGCTAGTGCCCTTTTTAATAGTCGAAAGTGATCGGAGGGCCACTAGCCCCCCCCCCCACGCCCATCATTCCCCCAAACACATCCAATCAAATTTTTAGATAGCCATTTTGTTCAGCGTAGTTGATTTCCAGATAGAAAATATGTTTTTGAGGAGGACACTCCCCCACAACGCTCGGAGCAAGGGTTTTAAGTTATGACCTGAGGGCATATAAGAGCGATATTGGCACAATGTATTATTTATTATTTTTTTCCTTTAGAGCAGACCACTTCGTATCGAAGAATCTGTCGTAGAAACTTCGAAAAGGACTCATTTAATTGGAAATTGGAGTGGCTTGTGCCCTTTTTAATAGTCGAAAGGGATTGGAAGGCAACTAACACCCTTTCCACGCCCACTATTTCTCGAAACACATCCAATCAAAATTTTGAGATAGCCATTTTGTTCAGCGTAGTTGATTTCCAGATAGAAATTATGTTTTTGAGGATGACACTCCCCCACAGCCTTCAGCGCAAGGGTTGTAAGTTATGCCCTGGGGGCATATAAGGTTTTTATAGAAGGCGTTGTCGTAGAAACTTCAAAAAAGGCTCATTCGATTGGAAATTCAAAGGGCTAGTGCCCTTTTTAATAATCAAAAGTGATTCGAGGGCAACTAACCCCCTCTCACGCCCACCTTTTCCCCAAACACATCCAATCAAAATTTTGAGATAGCCATTTTATTCAACGTAGTTTTAAGTTCTGTAAATTAGGTCTTTGAGGGTAACAACCCCCCCCACATCCCTTAGGGCAAGGGTTGCAAGTTATGCCATGGGGGCATATAAGGTTTCTATAGAACGCGTTCTCGTAGAAACTTCAAAAAGGGCTCATTCGATTGGAAATTGAAATGGCTAGTGCCCTTTTTAATAGTCGAAAGTGATGGGAAGGCAACTAACACCCCTTCCACGCCCACCATTTCCCCAAACATATCCAATCAAAATTTTGAGATTGCCATTTTATTCCACGCAGTTCAAACTTCAGGAAATTATACCTTTGAGCAGGACACTCCTCCCACAGTCTTCAGGGTAAGGGTTATAAGTTATGCCCTGGGGGCATATAAGGTTTTTTATTGAAATCTTTGTCGTAGGAACTTGAAAAAGGGCTCATTCGATTGGAAATTCTAAGGGCTAGTGCCCTTTCTAGTAGTTGAAAGTGATTTGAGGCCAACTAGCCCCCTCTCACGCCCACCTATTCCCCAAACACATCCAAACAAAATTTTTAGATAGCCAGTTTATTCAACGTTGTTGAAAGTTTTGGAAATTAAGTCTTTAAGGATCACAACCCATCCCCCTCACAACCCTCAGGGCAAGGGTTGTAAGTTATGCCAAAGGGGCATGTAAGGTTTTTATAGAAAGCGATGTTGTAAAAACATCAAAAAGGGCTCATTCAATTGAAAATTGAAAGGGCTAATGCCCTTTTAATAGCCGAAAGTGATTGAAGGGCAACTAACCCCCCCCCCCCTCTCACTCCCAACATTTCCCCAAACACATCCAATCAAAATTTTGAGATATCCATTTTGTTCAACGTAGTCGAAAGTTCTGTAAATTAGGTCTTTTAGGATGATAGCCCCCTCAGAGCCCTCAGTGCAAGGGTTTTAAGTTATGCCCTGGGGGCATACAAGGTTTATATAGAAAGTTGTAGTAAAAATTTCAAATAGGGTTCATTTGTTTGGAAATTAAATTGCTCTTTTTAATAGTCGAAAGTGAGTGGAGAGTAATTGACACCCTCTCACGCCCACCTTTTCCCCAAACATATCCAATCAAAATTTTTAGAGAGCCATTTTTTTCAACGTAAATGAAAGTTTTGGATATAAGGTCTTTAAGGATGAAAACCCCTCCCCCAACAGCCCTCAGGGCAAGGGTCATAAGTTATGCCCTGGGGGCATATAAGGTTTTTATTGAAAGTGTTGTCGTAGAAACTTTAAAAGGGCTCATTCAATTGGAAATTGAAAGGGCTCGTGCCTTTTTTAATGTTTGAAAGTGATTGGAGAGCGACTAACGCCCTCTCACACCCACCATTTCCCAAACACATCCAATCAAAATTTTGATATATCCATTTTGTTCAACGTAGTTGAAAGTTCCCGAAATTATGTCTTTTAGGATGATAACCCCCTCAGAGCCCTCAGTGCAAGGTTTGTAAGCTAAGCCCTGGGGGCATATAAAGTTTATATAGAAAGTTGTTATAGAAATTTCAAAAAGGGCTCATTTGATTGGAAACTGAAATTGCCCTTTTTAATAGTCGAAAGTGAGCGGAGAGTAATTAACCCCCCTCTCATGCCCACCATTTCCCCAAAAACATTCAATCAAAGTTTAGAGATAGCCATTTTGTTCAACGTAGTTAAGTTCTGGAAATTATGTATTTAAGGATGACAAACCCCCCAGAGCCTTAAGGCAAGAGTTTGTAAGTTATGCCCTGGGGGCATATAGATAGAGTTGTCGTAAAACTTCAAAAGGGGCTCATTTAATTGGAAATTGAGAGGGCTAGTGTCCTTCTTAATAGTCAAAAGTGATTGGAGGGTAACTAACCCCCTCTCACGCCTACCATTCCTCCAAACACATCCAATCAATATTTTTAGATAGCCATTTTGTTCAGCGTAGTAGAAAGTTCTAGAAATTAGGTGTTTGAGAATGACACCCCCCGCAGCCCTCAGGGCAAGTGTTGTACGTTATTCCCTGGGGGCATAAAAGATTGTTATTGAAAGTGTTGTCGTAGAAACTTCATAAGGGCTCATTTGATTGGAAATTGAAAAGGCTAGTGCCATTTTTAATAGTTGAAAGTGATTGGAGAGCGACTACCGCCCCTCTCACGCCCACCATTTCCCAAAACACATCCAATCAAAATTTTGAGACAGCCATTTTGTTTAACGTAGTTGAAAGTTCTGGAAATTAGGTCTTAGAGGATGACAACCACCGTAACAGCCCTTAGGGTAAGGGTTGTAATTTATGCCTTGGGGTCATATAAGGTGTTTATAGAAAGCGTTGTCGTTTCAAAAAGGGCTCATTCGATTGAAAATCGAAAGGCCTACTGCCCTTTTTAATAGTCGAAAGTGATTGGAAGGCTTGAAGTTTTTATAGTAAAGATCGATGTGGGTATAACGTATTATTTTTTGTTGTTGCTATTGTTTAAACCAGTGCACTTCGTATCGAAGGAGTTGTCGTGGGAACTTCGAAAAGGGCTCATTCGATTGAAAATAGAAAGGACTGATGCCCTTTTTAATAGTTGAAAATGATTGGAAGGGCAACTAATCCCCCTCCCACGCCCACCCTCCCATTTGCCCATTATGTTTAAAAACTAAATGTTGCCTTAAGATTAAATTAAAATGCACTGTGTGAATGCTAATTCCCAATAAGGCATCTCAGCAGTATCCAAAGAATGACTGAGAGCATTATGTTGAGACTTTCAGGGCTACTTCTGCTCTTAAAATTTAACCAAATCAAAATAGCGTAAGTGTATCCAAGCTATCAAAGAAAGTAAACAGATTTTTTTGCGAATGGTAACAAGTTTTCCATTTCAGGTCAACTAGAGGAGGTATGAAACTAAATTAAACACTACTATTTGTGTCCAGATTTGTAAATGGGTGTATGTTATTAAAAATTGCTGAAAATTTTTCTCCAGCATACACATAGCAGGCCAAACTATAAAGTCTTAAAAAAAAGAAAAGATTTAAAGCATTATTTTCTTTTTCCTACGAAAGACTATGTCAATATAAAACAAACAGAAATTAATTAAAAAAACTTTTTCCACAAAATAAGTTTTCAAAGGAAAGTAAAGAACTCCATTAAACAAATATGAGCAAAAATAAAATCCAATAATCTACCAAGCGTGAAACTACCACAAATCAGCATCAATAAATAAATGAAACCCAAAACGAACAGAAATTACAATTAATAATCGAAGTTATAAAAGTAAAAACATTTATATGTTAAAAATGGACCAAACCTTTCTGCCTCACACTGTAGATAAATTTAGCTCTAAATTTATATACAGTACTCCCGCATCTCAGAATCTCACCCTAATATCAGAGGCAACGCTATAGCGTTGCCTATAGTAAAGGTCATACGGCTCCAATGTTTTATTATTATTGTTGTTTTTTTCCCAGAGGCACTTCATATAGAAGGGGTCGTCGTAGAAACTTCAAAGGGGGCTCATTCGAATGGAAATCGAGAGTTCTAGTGCCCTTTTTAACGGTCAAAAGTGATTGGAGGGCAACTAGCTCCCCCACGCCCATCATTCCCCCAAGCACATCCAATCAAAATTTTGAGATAGCCATTTTGTTCAGCGTAGTTGATTTCAAGATAAAAAATATTTTTTTGAGGAGGACACTCCCCCACAGCCCTCAGGGCAAGGCTTGTAAGTTATGTCCTGGGGGCATATAAGGTTTTTATAGAAAGTGTTGTCGTAGAAACTTCAAAAAGGACCCAATCGATTGGAAATTCAAAGGGCTAGTGGCTTTTTTAATAGTCGAAAGTGATTGGAGGGGAACTAGCCCCCCCCCACGCCCTTCATTCCCCCAAAGACATCCAATCAAAATTTTGAGATAGCCATTTTTTTCAACGTAGTTGATTTCCGGAGAGAAAATATGTTTTAGAGGAGGACACTCCCCCACAACCCTCAGGGCAAGGGTTTTAAGTTATGCCCTGGGGGCATATAAGGTTTTTATAGAAAGTGTTGTCGTAGAAACTTCAAAAAGGACCCAATCGATTGGAAATTCAAAGGGCTAGTGGCTTTTTTAATAGTCGAAAGTGATTGGAGGGCAACTAGCCTACCCCCTACGCCCATCATTCCCCCAAAAACATCCAATTAAAGTTTTGAGATATCCATTTTGTTCAGCGTAGTTTACTTCCAGATAGAAAATATGTTTTTGAGGGGGATAGTCCCCCACAACCCTCAGGACAAGGGTTTTAAGTTATGCCCTGTGGGCATATAAGGTTTTTATAGAAGGCGTTGTCTTAGAAACTTCAAAAAAAGGCTCATTTGATTGGAAATTCCAAGTGCTAGTGCCCTTTTTAATAGTCGAAACACATCCAATCAAAATTTTGAGTTCTTTCCAATTTATTATTAATTTATTAGTTCTTTCCAAGATTGTTCAAGACAAATATAGTTTCACTACAAACAAAATTTGGATACTGCCCCCTTCTTTAACTGTAAAAACCTAAAGCTTTCTGTGTCAATGGCGCTTCACTGAAAACGAATTACTCATATATTAAATTTATTCTTTTCCAGTTCTTACAGCATTGAAAATGAAAATAAAAATTAGAGTGAAAAAAAAAATCTTGAACTGATGGATCTTTCAACAATTAATATCATTATATATCTAATATTCAATTTGATTTTGTTTATACTTTCCAAGACTGTTCAAGACTCATATAGTTTTCAGTAAAGCGCCAATGACGCAATAGGTTTTAGGCTTCTGCATTGAGGCGATACCCAAACTCTTGTTTATTGTTATTTTCATTCGATTCAAACTTGATTTGCATATTCAATTTAATTTTCACTCGTTTTAAGATTTTTTTTATTCATTTACATTAATATCTATTGTATGTTTGTTCGCATTGATTGTTTATTTAATTTCTGTTCGGCTTAAGTTTTATTTATACTTCAATAGCAAAATATTTGTTTTCGTTTAAAGCTTGATTTTCATATTCAATCTAAGCATTACTCGCTCTAAGATCTATTTATTCATTTATATTATTACTTGTTGTATGTTTTTGCTATGATTGTTTATTTAATTTCTGTTCGTTTTGGGTTTCCTTTATTCTTTAATAGTAATTTCTGGTCGTTTTGAGTTTGAATTTTAACAGGTATTTGTATCTGCTGAGCTTAAGTTTAATATGGCCTTTACTTTTCTTTGAAAAACTTATTTTTCGGAAAGTTTTTTTTAATTAATTATCGTATAAAACCCACATTCTCCTCATTTTTAAAACTTATTTCCTGTTCGTTTTTAATTGACATATTTTTTTGAGTACAAAGATAGCAGCAATGTTGACTAGTAAATTTTGCTGATAGTAGCATCTAATATTAAATAATTGCGTAAAATTGGTAGTAGTACTCGTAGCAGGAGTAGCCGTCTCAGGAACAGTTGTGTAAATAATAGTCCAAGTCAGAATAGTCGTTGTAAAAGCAGCCACAACGGAAAGGGTCGGGGTGGAAGCAGTGATGGAAAAAGTAGTCATGGTATCAATTGGTAGTGGTAGTTGGGTAGAAGCAGTGGTGGTGACTTTCGTTTTGGTGAAAAATAAACTGTATTTTTGGGGAAAAGGTACTTATAGTGGCTTAATCTTAGATATTCATGTTTCAAAATTAGACTCCTATTTTAATCAGCAAGCTCACAAATGCTTCAATATAAACTGTGCTGGAAATTGGAAGTTATTGGTGAAGCATACAAGCAAAGCACATTTCCCCTGCGACACTTGTAGCACCTTTCAGCCTCACACCAATAATAAGTGAGTCAAACAACCCTTAAACACCAACTTCAAGAAAACTCAAACCCGAATTCGGAAATACTTCCTTATCGGTTTTTAATTTGAACTGCCATGTTGTAATATTTTCCTTTTAATCCATAAGCTTCGGCATCCTCTAATACAAGATTGGTAAAAACTTAAAGCCCATTCGAGCTTCCCTTGTTTTAGGATTATCATTTTGCCGTTTTAGTCTATTTGTAATCAACGTTGTCAAAAATTAGCAACTTTGTTAGAAATCAAGCAACTTTGTAAAAAAAAAAATAAAGGCTATTTTCTGAATACTTTTAGATTTTGATCTTTTATAGCACAATTTTCCCCACATATTTTTAATAGATCCCTTCAGAAGTCCTTAAATGTGAGTTTTAGTAGCGAAAATTAAAGAGTAATTGTGAAATGTGCACTTAATGGTTTTAATGTCGGATATTCATATTGCAATATTAGGCGCACATTTGTAATCAAAAACTTCAGAGATCCTCTAATGCCAGCTTCGATGAAAAACGAATATTATTTGAGAATTTACTTAGTGTTTTCTTTTTTTTTTTTTTTTTTGTACTTCAACATTGTGATATTAGCCTCATATTTGTTATCAAGAAACTCATAGCCTCCTAAATACCAGGTTTGGTGGATATTAAGCACTATTGCCAAAACACGAAAGCCAATATTAAGATGAGTGCTAAACACTTTTTCAATTCAGGACACTCATATAGCAATTTGAAACTTATATTTTGATTATTGACTTTAAAAACCTTGTATAATAATTTTAATGGAAATCAACCACCACAAATAAAGTATTTTCTTCTCAACTTGATTTTAGGATACTTTTATGATCACTTAAAACCCATTCCCTGAATGACCCCTGAGGAAACCCGAGTCGAAGAGGTACAAATTTTCCATATTTATGAAGTTCAGGGAGAGGGTTCCAGGGTTCTGCTTCGATCCTTGAATTATATTCTCTAAACTATTCCCGAATCAGGCACGTACCCATGAATTCGTTCAAGGGGAAGGAATAATGCGGAAATTTGGGAGAGATTAAGACATAAACTTTATTTGATAATTTGAATTATAAGTGCCCAAAAATTCAAAACAATTTAGAATTTTCAATAAGAGGGGGGCTTATCCCCCTCCTACGGTATACTTACGGATATATATACTTATGAACTGCCTTACGATATAGCCCAGCTCGGCCATGGATCAGGCTCTCATTTGGTTTTTCAATCAGTATTTCAATAATGCCACATCATCTTCAGTCTTTCCATAAATTTCGAACTAACCAAAAAACCAAAAGATACCAAGAAAAGCAAACTAATAAAGTAAAACTAAAAAAGCTGGATCCATATAACTTTGAAAATATTTTGGAAGATGCATTTATAGCTGCCTTTGGTTAAGGCTTCTTCGGGCAGAATTTGTTTTTGCCAACAACTTGCTGGACGTTTGCATTACAAAGGAGATTTTTTCAATTTGTTTATCGTAGGATTCTTGCTTGATTAAAAAGGGTGGTATGTAAAGGGTGATGAAAGATAGGCTATGCCAAGGCAGAGGAGGAGTTCCCGAAGATCCTTCACAGACCACATTACAATACAAACCTCCAACAACAAATTCTACGTCAACGAATTCTCTACATCACACAGTCATAAATGAGTCTTCCAAAATCTTTTGCAATGTTAAAATGATGTAGGCAATTTAGGGTTCTTAGTTTTATTTGTTTGTGTTTTTATCCTGTTATGTTTTCATGTTCCTGAAAATTTAGCTAGATATTTGTTTTTTTTTTTAATCTTTACTAACATATTGAACTTTTTTACTTTTTTATGGTTCAAGGACTCAAACATTCATTCGTAGAAGTTCTCGAGCAACATCTAATACTTCTACTTTTTTTTCTTTCTTTTTCTCTTTCTTCATCTCATTGGTCAGCATCATTGGTCAGCTTCATGATTCAAAAAAGAGCAATAAAAAAAGATCAGCGACTTCGTTTATTCTGCACAGACCACTGAATTACGCTTAACAATTTCTTCTATAAATAGTTTGTTCCACCAAGACATAATCTACCGAAAGTACTCAAAGAACTGAAATTTAGCACTTTATGATTGGCAAGAGCAGAGAGTCTAGAGGGATGGCGAGGGAATCTGCGTAAGGGTGGGTTTGTCTATATTTATAGGCAGGCGCGTGCTGAATAAGACCTTATGGTAAGCTCTCCAACATCCCTCTGCAAAAGTGTGAGCCACTATTTATCCCTCTAGACCAGTTAAATCTTCATTAAAAAATAATGCAAACGGCACTAATTCGTGAAAATTCAGGGTGGGGCAAATATATTTTCTGAAATCTAGGGTGAGGACATGTTAATCCTTTATTCAATAAAAATACCAAAAAGGGAATTTTGAATGAAAATACCCACACCCAAAAAGAGTAATTTTTCAAAGTCTAGGAAGGGAATCTAAGGGGGCACATTCCCCCTGCCGCTATCCACCTATCACCACTTACAGAAGTGCCAATTGAGATTTTTTTTGGGGGGGGGGGGACTATAGCCCATATTTCTGTCCTTTGGCATCCTCACTAATAAATCTAATACTCAAGTTTCGACAGTTTATCAAACAGTTCGTGGTAACGAACTGTAAGTAAGGACCGACCCGGCTCAATAGTAACCGAAACTCTAAAGAACAGAATTGTAATACCCATAGAAACATCAAAAGAAACAGATTTTTATGCTGATTTCAAATGTACAAGTTTCATTAAGTTTAATCTTACTTATAATTAAATAAAAAAAAAACAAGTTTTTTTTAACTGAAAGTATGGAACGACGTTAAAACTTAAAACGAACAGAAATTATTCCGTATATGAAAGGGGTTGTCCCCTCCTCAACGCCTCGCTCTTTACGCTAAAGTTTTTCATTGTTTAAAAAAAATAGAGTTGTGAGAAAGTCAAACTTTAGCGTAAAGAGCGAGGCGTTGAGGAGGGGACAGCCCCTTTCATATACGGAATAATTTCTGTTCGTTTTAAGTTTTAACGTCGTTCCTTACTTTCAATTAAAAAAAAACTTGTTTTTTTTATTTAATTTTTGAACGTTTTTGAATTAATGCAGGTTTTGATTTTGGCTCACCGTACATGAATAATTAAAAAAAAATTGAATATTAATTTTACTTTTATTTGGTTAAATGGCTTTCTCGAAACCTGTCTAATTTTATTTACGAACGTTTTTATTAGTAATAAATATACGTAACTTACGAATTAACTTACGTAACGAACCTCTATATTCTTGTATTTTTAATACGTATATTAGAGGGTTCGCCCCCTAGTCAATACCTTGCTCTTTAAGCTAAAGTTCAAATTTTGTTCCAATTCTTTAAAAATGACCCCTTAATCACAAATGCCGTTAATTAGAATAAATAGCTCTTATGAAAGTACTAAATAATCTTTGGCTTAAAGAGCGAGGTATTGACTAGGGGATGAACCCAATCATATACGTAATGTTTTCTGTCGTTTTAAGTTTTGATGTTACTCCTTACTTTCAGTTAAAAAACTTGTTTTTTTTATATATAATATCTGATCTTTTTTTAAATAATGCTGGGAAATCCGGCGCCCCCTTCATATCAATGTCCCTTCTCCCATGAAAACTACCTTCATGGTAAGATCCTCCCACCTAACCCCGACCAACTCCCCCCCCCACTACCAGAAAAAAATCCCCTCTGAAAACGTCTGTATACTTCCCAATAACCAATACTATATGTTAACATTGGGTAAAGTTCATAACTTTCAGCCCTCCCCCAGGGGACTTTGGGGGATTAAGTCATCCTAAAAGACATAATTATCATATTTTCGACCATGCTGAACAAAATGGCTATCTCAAAATTTTGATCGGGTGACTTTGGGGAAAAAATGAGCGTGGGAGGGGGCCTAGCTGCCCTCCATTTTTTGGTTAATTAAAAAGGGCACTAGAACTTTTAATTGCCGTTAGAATGAGCCCTCCCACGATATTCTAGGACCACTGGGTCGATACGATCACCCCTGGGAAAAAAAACAAACAAACAAACAAATAAACACGCATCCGTGATCTTTCTTCTGGCAAAAAATGCAAAATTCCACATGTTTGTAGATAGGAGCTTGAAACCTCCGCAGTAGGGTTCTCTGATACGCTGAATATGATGGTGTGATTCTCATTAAGGTTCTATAACTTTTAAGGGGTCTTTCTCCCTTTTTTCGAAAATCAGCCAAATTTTCTCAGGCGCGTAACTTTTGATAGGTAGGACTAAACTTGATGAAACTTATATATTTGAAATCAGCATTAAAATATGATTCTTTTGATGTATCTATTGGTATCAAAATTCGGTTTTCTACAGTTTCGGTTACCATTGAGCCGGGTCGCTCCTTACTTACAGTTCGTTACCACGAACTGTTTGAAAAGTTACATTGCCTTATTTTCGAAAAAAAGAGGGAAACATCCCCTAAACCATCAGATACAGCGTGTCCGAGATTCATACTGTAGAGCTTTCAAGCTCCTATCTGCAAAAATGTGGGATTTTGTATTTTTTTGCCAGATGAAAGATCACGGATGCATGTTTTTTTTTTGTTTTTTTTTGTGTTTTTTTTTTTTTTCCAGGGTTGATCATATCGACCCAGTGGTCCTAGAATATCGCGAGGGGCATCGTTTGAACGGAAATTAAAATTTATAATGCCCTTTTCAAGCGACCGAAAATAGAGGGCCACTAGGCCCCCTCCCACCCTCATTTTTTTCCCAAAGTCACCCGATCAAAATTTTGAGATAGCCATTTTGTTCAGTATTGTAAAAAATATAATAACTATGTCTTTGAGGATGACTTAATCCCCTACAGTCCCCGGGGGAAGGGCTGCAACTTATGAACTTTGCCCAATGTTTACATATATAATTGGTTATTGGGAAGTATACAGACGTTTTCAAGGGGGATTTTTTATGGTAGTGGGGGGGGGGGGTCTGGGGTTACGTGGGAGGATCTTTCAATGTAGGAAGTCTTCATGGGGGAAGGGACATTGCTATCAAGGAAGTGCCGGATTTTCCAGCATTATTTAAAAAACGATCAGAAATTAAATAAAAAAACAAATTTTTTTCAACTGAAAGTAAGGAGCAACATAAAAACTTAAAACGAACAGAAATTATTACGTATATGAGGGGGTTCGTCCCCTAGTCAATACCTCGCTCTTTACGCTAAAGTTTTTTTTAGTACTTTCATAAGAGCTATTTATTCTAATTAAACGGCCTTCGTGATTAAGGGGTCATTCTTAAAGAATTGGAACAAAATTCCAACTTCAGCGTAAAGAGCGATTATTGACTAGGGGTCGAACCCCCTAATGTACGCAATAAAAATATACGAATATTGAAGTTCGTTACGTAAGTTAATTCATAAGATACGTATATTTATTACTAATAAAAACGTTCGTCAATAAAATTAAAGCTCTATTGCCCTTTTTAAGTAGCCCAAAAAATTGGAGGGCAAATAGGACCCCTCCTCCACCGCTGTCTTCTCAAAATCGTCCGATCAAAATTTCGAGAAAGCCATTTAGCCAAAAAAAGTAGAATTAATATGCAAGTTTCGTTTTAATTATTCATGTACGGTGAGCCAAAATCAAAACCTGCATTAATTCAAGAACATTCAGAAATTAAATAAAAAACAAGTTTTTTTTAACTGAAGGTAAGGAGCGACATTAAAACTTAAAACGAACAGAAATTAATCCGTATATGAAAGGGGCTGTCCCCTCCTCAACACCTCGCTCTTTACGCTAAAGTTTGACTCTTTCTCACAACTCAATTTTTTAAAACAATAAAAAAATTTAGCGTAAAGAGGAAGGCGTTGAGGAGGGGGAAGCCTCTTTCATATAAGGAATAATTTCTGTTCGTTTTAAGTTTTAATGTCACTCCTTACTTTCAGTTAAAAAAAAAACTTGTTTTTTTGTTTAACATTTTATAAGGCATGAACTTACAGAGAAATGCCTAGTCCGAAGAAATATAATGGTAAATGACAGGGTTTCATTTAACCTAAATGTCACAATTCATCTTTAATAAAAATGATTATATACCCTAAAAAGTTTTACCATAGGAGCCAGTCATTACAAATCATGAATGTCCCCCTATTTTCACACCCGTAATATTTATTTTACACCTTACTATTCAAAGCGATTTTAGCAACAAAAGGGGGAGGTTCCGTGCCCTTCCTGACCTTAACCGACCATACGGCTGGAACTCAATCTATTGTGAAACGCAATAATTTTATGAGAAATGCTTCCCTAATGCAGGTCACAGGGGCCATCTCGTGTCCAGCAACTTGACAGAACTTTTTGATTAATGTCATCTCTCTAAATCATCTCGGCGCAGATGTGGCTTGCCCAAAGAAAAGAGAGGTCAGAGGCTAGAAAGTTAGCGTTAGAAGGAGGGGTGGGCTTTTAAAGAAATTTCGAAGCAATTCAAGAAGCAAAAGTTAAAGAAGAAATCCCAGGAAAATTTAAAATTGACAATGTGTCTCACACTTTTGAAGCAGTATGTCTGGAGCGGTGGCAGGGGATATTTTAACAGAAAGAAAAAAACGCCATAAAAACCTGACTTTTAGAAGAAACTGAGGTACCGTTTTTTTTTATTTTTTTATCTATTTCATTTACTTCTTAACGGGAATTATTTGGTTTTTACTCAAAGATAATTCTTGAGCTTGGTTACTCAACCAAATCTTATCTCAAATTATAACTCATTTTTTAATTTAGTTATTTATATATTTCTTAACGACGATTATTTGATTTTTACTCAAAGATAACTCTTGAGCTTGATTTCTTGCTATAGTCTATACGCAGCCAAACTTTATATCAAATTATAACTCATTTTCTAATTTAGTTACTTATAAATTGCAGAGCTTTACAGATCAAATAATAGTTGTGTATTTACTTTCATAGAATTCTACAAAGATACAGCATTGGCAAATTTTTATACAAATCAACTCATTCAGTCGTGGTTCTAGTGGATAGGTTCCAGGCACATATCCAGGGCGGGGATTCTGGTTCTATACCCATTACTTGCAATTGATGTTACAATTTTCCCACAGTTTCCTTTTTTATCCAGTTTTCATTATAATTTTCATCTAGCTCTCCCAAAAAAAAAACTTCAGCGGATACGACTGGTATGCTAACTAAAACCTAGATTCAAGGGCATATCCAGGATTTTTGTTCGGGGGCAGGGTCTTTTTGGGGAAAGGGTTTACAATTTTTTTTTCTTTTTTAACGCATCAAAAATTTGTTCATGTATATTTTCGTTATGTTTTTACTAGTCGGACGAAAATTCCAGAGGGGGGGAGGTCAAACCCGGTAATCTCCCCCCCCCCCCCTCTGGATACGGCCTTGCCTAGATCCACTGAAAGAAAATCTAGAAAATGTACGTTTTGCAGTATAGTAAGCTTGAATCGCTTTCCAAGCACTAAGTTTAAAACGTTTATTCAGTGGACTTACCTATGCATATACTAAACTCTCTACAGTTAATCAAGTTCAAGGAAATCAAATCATTCATTAATTAGCTTATGGGTTTCTTTAATTTAATTAGATTACAAAAAAGTTTTTTTCAACTGAAAGTAAGGAGCAATATTAAAACTTAAAACGGACATAAATTATTACGTATATGAGAGGGGTTGCCTCCTCCTCAACACCTCGCTCTTCACGCTAAAGTTTCTTAGCACTTTTAACAAGCTTCTTATTGTTCTAGTTTAACAACCCTTGTGTTTCAAGAGCTTTATTAAAGAATTGGGACACAATTCATGCTTTAGTATCTAGAGCGAGATGTTGATACGATACGAGATGTCTCCCGTACACGAAATAATATCTGTTCGTTTTAAGTTTTTAATGTTGCTCCTTACTTTCAGTTGAATTTTTTTTAATTTAATTTCTAATTGTTCTTTAAATGATGCCATGAAATCCGGCTCTACCTCCATGGAAAATCCCCCCATGGAAATATCCTCTAAACAATTCAATCCTGGTGAAAATTTAACCAGAACAATTACCCTTAACATCTCCGCACGTCAAAATGAGTCGGCAAAGAGAAAGTAAGACAGATAAAAAGAATTTCGTATAGGAATTCTGGCATATTCCCCCAGAGTAAAGTTACCCCTGAAAATTTTAACCCCGTAAAAAATTCTCCCTGTGAAAAATCCCCCCAGCGGAAAATTCACCCCCCTCCCCGAAAATGTATGCCTACTTCCCAATAAAAAATACTATAGGTAAACAATGGGCAAATTTTATAACTTACAGACCTTTCCTCAAGGGCTATGCGGGGTCATGTTATCTTTAAAGGCATAGTTATTGGATGTTTCAACTATGCTGAACAATATGGCTATCTCAAAATTTGGATCAGACGATTTTGGAGAAAAGAGGGTGGAGGAGGGGTCTAGTTGCCCTTCAGTCTTTTTGGCAACTTAAAAATGGCACTAGAACTTTTAATTTCCGTTCAAATGATTCTTCTCCCAATGCTCTAGGACCATCATTCTTTGACTTTTACTATTTACTATTTTGACTTTGTTACTATTGACAGCGTCGTTCCTTACCTCCTTACTTAGTTACTATTGTTCATGTAGTTTTGGGCCCTAAGGTTTTGCTTATTTCACATTTTATAGTGTTTACCAACATTTTCTTACAGAAAGGGTTTTCCGAATACAAAAAAAAAAACTTTCAAGAAAGAACAGAGGAACACGACTGGCACTGGCATGGCTTACCTACATAGCATATCATGCATATTCTGCCACAGGAAAATCTAAATCATCTGGGATTTGTCAATACAATAATGTTGACACTTGAGACAAAATTTTTAGATATGATTTAAAAAAAGGCCTCCCTCCTCGTCCCCACTCCATTCAGACCTCCCTTCCTTACTCCCATTACCAATTTTCAGTTTATTTTTATCTTACGACTTTTTAACCCCCCCCCCCCTCCCCTTTGCATTTATTTAGGTAATTTTGCTTGTTAACGGTTCAGTTGCCTGAAAGCGTAATTTTTTGGCAACCCATCGTCTATAAAATGAGATCGACCCATCATAATCTTTCTTCCAAAACGAAGCTAGACTGTAAGATCAAGGCAATTCTCCTCTCAGTCATAAGTTACTTTCTCTGACGATCACTCAAAGGAGAGGGATTCATAGCCTTACAGTAGCATCAGGGTTGATTTTATGACTTTGTCTAGCCAAAACTATTACTGCAGATAGGATTTGAGGGTGACTTTGAGGAGAGGTACTTCTTGAGGAAATAATAGCCTAGTTTCCAAAAAAGCATTACGCCGGACTTTAAGCAGTGAATTTTGGGTTATGTTCGTCTTACTTGGCATGTTTGGCCTCCTTGACCTCCTTTGCCATTCTTTAACTATAAAAAAATTTTACATTCTCTTTTCTATTCAACTATTTTGATTATTCACTATATTCTATTAAACTACATTCAAATTTTACTATAAAACAAATAGACATTTGGAAACTTTAAATGTAAATGTATTCATTTTCAAGATAAAAGAATTGAATACAAAATTCTCCATGACAGCTATGGTCTTATTTCGTGACAATTTCAAATGATCGCAACTGAAAATTGATAGCTCAACTAGGGGATTTTCGTTTCCCACTTCAATTTTCAGTCACAATGATTTTGTTAATATCACGAACAGCTTTCTTCAAAATTATGGAAACCAAGTTATGGTTTTATTTCGAAAGGAAGTGCTTTCAAATTGGACAAGAGGAAAGGAATTGGCTTACAATCGAGAAGAAGGAGATCGGAACTTTTCGATTCCCAGAACAAAGGCAGTAGGTTTTTTTTTGGAAATAATATAACATCTAGTTACAGCCTGGAGTGAAATATGTCAAAAATTTATTATAGTCAAATTATCGGACTGTCAACTAGATTACAATCACAAAAAGATTATTGTAAATCATTCAATGGTCAATATTCTATTTTCATGTGACCAAACGATGTAATTCATTATTGCACAACGGCAAATCAGCTTGCTTTAGGATCTTAAAAGGTATCGGCCGGTTATTGTTAAAAATATTACCACTGATCTTGTACAGACAATACCTTTAATGTTTCAACATCCACTTAACTTGTAGGCTAAAATATTCAAACAACACCAACAAATATAAAAAACTTCTCTGTCTACTGATTTCAAAGCTTTAATTTCGGAATGAATTTCGTACGGAGGATTACCAGTCTGACTTCTCCCTCACCCCGATGCGATAGTCTATAGTGATATTGGTATCCCTAAGGATTTAGAAAGTACACCTATTATTTAAGTATTTATTTATCTTTTCAAGTTGTTTATGAGGATCTCCTTGAAAAAACAACATATTTGCCCTAAAGGTAAGTCAAAGTCAAGGCTGGAGAAAATCGACCATTTATAAATAACGGAATCAAATTCGACTTGTAAAGTTACTACATTATCAATTCTAACCATGAATGCCATTACTTCAGTCTTATGAGAGCCATCTCCTTTATATTTTGAAAGTAGAATTACGACTCGAAAATGCACACTATTACTTCTTAATGGTACTTAGAAGATGTAGCACTGAATATCCACCTCGATGGGTTTATCGTCGCTGCCTAGTAAAAACCAGAGGCACTTTGACAGGATAATGTCGAAACAGTAGCTCAGAACAGGGTTGCCAACTTGCACACTTTTCGTGTGAAATACACTCTTTTTTTTCATTGCACTCTTTCACACCACGGACCGGACGTGCACTCTTTTTGCCCATTATTTGCTCTTTGCACTCTTTCATAAGATTGGAAAAGTATTAAGCGAAATAAAAAACGGTACTTGACTTGACTACAGTGAAGTCATCTACAGTTCACGACTTGGGCTTCTCGAGTTACTTCAACCTCTTATATTCCTTTCAAAACATTTGGATAAAATGGAGACAAAACTTTAACTAAACATTTGATGCAGTCAACTTTAATTAAGTCAAAGATCCAAGCAATCAATATAAACACCAGCAAATTTCCAGCAGAGGATCTTTTAAGCTAAAAAAAAGACAGATGATAATCATTATCTAACCCATTATTTAGAGGTTGATTTAAGTAGGGAGTCATCCTAACTTTATTTTAAATACATTTGAAAATTTTAAAGTTTGTTGATTGAAGGATATTGATCGAAGGATAACTGATAATTGTTTGTAAATGGCGTAATAGTGGTCAGAACAGTGAAAGGGGCTGCGCGCGCAGCAAGTAAATTTTTTTTTACTTGCACTCTTTTTTGGCTTTGATTTGCACTCTTTTTTGGCGTCAGCAGTTGGCAACCCTGGCTCAGAAGGGTTACTAGAAGTAAACGCATGAGACGACATCCTATTTTGGTACTTCATTCTCACCGGCTCCGGCTCCAAAGTGTACAAAGCTACAATCATGCTTCCCAAATCTGACTGCATAGCCTTGATTTTTAGCAACTCCAACTTTTTAGCATTAAATTAGCAGTTCTACTACTATATCTCCACAATTTTGTCTAAAACTGCTAATAAAATAATGCGTATCTTACGTGGGTTTGGCAGATAACCTCAATAGGTACTCATCATAAATATGTTTCCAAAATTTAAGGTTTCTTGAAATTCATCTTGCTTGCTGAGGAGTCCAGTCGGGGAGTCATTGAGTGCGTTCCGTTAAAGCACATCTATAAAAGAATCCAGAAGAGGGCCAATAATCATATTATTTGGAATAATTGTTAATCTTAAGATAGAAAAAAGCATCATTTCTTTCTCTCTCTTCTTTAGCTACTACTAATGGTTGTAAAGATCTTTAAACAGACTAAGGGTTATTATGGCATACTTACCACTATTAATCGCGCAAAAGACATCCATTTCCTACGCTACAATATATTATACAGAGACAAAATGGACATCCATAACCAAATTATCTAAAAGACCCTCAAAATACTAGGAAAGTGTACTGTAATGGGATATGCATAATTTCCTGTATGAGGGAGAATGACCCTTTATAATATTTCGGAGGGATTGATTATGCTTAGCCAAGAAAAAATACATGCATCGATCCCAAGTTCTGGAGAAAAACAGATTAGTTGATGATGTTAGATTTTCTTATACAGCAATATCAGGAATGTTTATTAGCTGTGCTTTAATTGCTCTTACTCCTAGTTGCCAGAAACTTCATAAAGACAAAGTTTTTTTTTGTAAGGAGTAGTGGATTCTTTCACTCCCCAGTAGCAAAAATATTTATAGACAGAAGTGTATGAGGATAATCAGACAGATTTAAAACAAAGTAATTTGATTTTTTCAATTTCACAACAAGTCTTTAAAAGAATTTTCTATGACTGATCCAAATTTTTCACTCCGATGGTGATTGAAAAATTTAGTCTTTAGCATAAACAATTAAAGGATCGAGCACTTCACCAAATACTATTTTGTATGCAGGGAGGAAATTTCTAATTGGTACCATGACCTAGTATAGTGCCACTATATTCACACTGATTCTTTTTTAGATTTGTCAAGCAACTTCACTGACAGTTCCCCCGTCAATACTTAAATCAAGAGGAAAAAGAGCTATCAGGCACTAGATCAGTGCAAACCCAAGCTTTAATAGGTCGTTTTTAAGCCTTGTTAGAAATGTGAAAAAAAAAGGAAAATTCTACTGCCATGTGAGAGTCATGATTTCCTAACAAATTTTAAGAACGCTCTTGTAGAGTTTGGCTACATAGCCTACTGCTACAGCAAATGAAAGCTATTTTGTCTCTGAATCAGTTGATACATGAACGGTCATTGAAAATTCTGCAGTAACCAGTGGCGGATCCAGGATTTTTTAAGGGGGGGGGCGCAAAAGAGGTTGATCCGACAAACTTGCGATAGGAGCAAGGTTAATTAACGCAAAATTACGTTAACTAAGTAAATTACACTACTTTAGACTATTTTAGGGGGGCGCACACCCCCTCGCCCACCCCTGGATCCGCCATTGGCAGTAACAACACGAATCAAGTAAAATACTTATAAAATCAATGTATGTTCACCGATTATTAAATGTGATATGCATTATCGATTGTTTCGGCCCCCTTTTTCATGTCTTATTTGAGTCTCAAACTAAAAAATAATCAGGGGTTTCATTTTTTTTCGAAAATTCCTTACTTTTCCTTTACAAAACTGCAGCAATAATTAATTTTCTACGTTTTTGACTTCAAAATTGTGTCTGTGTCTTATTTTCAAACTTAGGATTTATTTGAAATTTCTAAGAGAAATAAAAAATCAGAACTTTAACAGCCAAAAAAAAAAGAAATTTCAGCTGTGGTAATTTAGTAGGTGCATTGTTTCAGCTTTTGTTGATAGGGTACTTATACCGACCCTATTAAATCGGTGTTATCACCCAACAATTTACATATGGTGTGTGGTCTTTTGTATACATTACTTTGTACAAGCATGCAGTGGCGGATTCAGAGGGGGGCGAGGGAGCGCCCCCCCCCTAACAAAGTCTAACGTAGTGTAATTTACTTAGTTAACGTCTGTGTATTTACTTAGATAACGTCTTAGTCTGTGTATGGATGTGGTTGCCCCTTCCTCAACCCTTTCTCTTCACGCCAAAAAGTCATAAGAGTTCTTGAAAAAAAACACTAGTCTTTCTTAAAGAATTGTGACAAAAGGTCAGACTTTAGCGTAAAGTGCGAGGGTCGAGGAAGGGACAGACCCCCCCATATACAGAATAATTTATGTTTGTTTTAAGTTTTATTGTTGCTCCTTACTTTAGGTTGACAACACTTGTTTTTTTGTTGTTGATTTTTTTTTCCATAAAAAAATCAAAGTTGTTGGGTTGTGGGAGAAATATTCTTTCTCTGGGTGAACTAGTAATTTGAGCATTAACAGCGAACTTACTACAATCAATATTTTTTCTTTTCAATTTTATGAAGCCCTTTAAATCGTTTAGTAGAAATTAATAGTTTATTTTTGTGTGTAGTTAGGAGGAACTTCTTGAGTAAAATAGGCTATTTAGCTTTCTGAGCTTGGATTCTCCACCATCAATTGTGGAAATGATCGCCAAACGCCAAGTGGAATTAATTTTTTCATTGTCAGGGCTTACAACAATAGATCCTGAGAGTCAGGCGTGTTGTCAGGTATTTCTACTTTTCTTTGCAAAAAACTGTACAATCTCGGCAATTTTCGGTAAAGAATAAATCGGTAGATAGCTCTAAGGGTAGGAACATTTTCAGCAGGACTGCTTTTTTCATTTTATATTAGGGCTTCGGAGGTGATTAGGTGATTTGTGAATAAAGTTCCATGGTTCCCACATAACTCAACTACCATCAACTCAACCACCAAATATCTCCGCTACTCGACTACCACCTAGCTCAACCATCTTAAATTAAATCACCGAACGACTCAACCACTATCAACCCAACCACCGCATAGCTCAGCCACCTTAAACCCAACCACCACATAATTCAACCACCTTAAACCCAGCCACCGCATATCTCTACCACGATATAACTTAGATATGTTACAATTTCTTTTCTCGTGAGAGATTTTATCATTTTGTTTTAAAAAAGGAACAAAAAAGGAAACATTGCAATTGGTGTCATTTTTCTCAAGAGCAAAACGCGACTCAAAGAGAACAAGGCATTTGGGCAATTCTGATTTATTTTTCTGTTTTTTTTTTTTTTTTTTTCTTCATAAAATCCTTAGCAACTGTCAATGTTTTTGTCTTATAAATTTATTTAAGCTTGGATCTGACAACAATCACTGGGAGACACACAAACACTAGGCAAAAGGGGTAATATATGCCTAAAGTCAACAACACTCTTCTTGGGAGGAAATCTGCAAAAATACAATATAAAAACACATCTTTGCGGGTATTATTACATTCAAAGCATCTTTTTACCCTTGAATATGAGCAATTATTCTCAGATATCCCATTTTGTTTTCTTCCTGGGGGTATGTTTCAACGTGTCTTGAAAGTCATTGAGTAAATATTTCATATTTTGAAATTTTCTGACCCTGCTATTGAGCAGCCTGTGATGCCACAAGACGTTGAACAGCAATGTCACGCTTTAGTCCGTCAAAGAGCTTCCAAAAACTTGGATGAACCCAGTTGAGCATGCCATTAAGGGCATTGTGGAGACCCTCCAGGGCATTTGTGGATTTTGCTACGCAATTTAATGCACTAAAAGCGTGATTGCAGAAGATTGGTAAAAACTTTGGCGAAACAAATCCCTGGTTAGGCAATTGAATGTCACATACGTAGGTATCATTAAAGTAACTAAAGAGAGAATCGTAATTATCACCTTTGGGGAAATGGCCACAGAGTTCATCAAACACTCTTTCAATATCTGGTAATGGAACAAAAGCTAAGGCTGGGATACTTTTGACCAGGATATTGAAATTGGGATAATTTTCGAACTCTTGTTTGAGACCCAGCGATTGAACTTTTCTTATGATAGGTTGTGAAAAGTGGAAGAAACATCCAGATAACGAAGAATTTAGAAACTCAACCCGAAACGTATAGAGCTTGTAGCATACCTCGGTATGTACTTTCTGCCTTATCAGACAAAAGAAAATAAATGCATGGTGGATATAAATCACCAACCTTTTCATGGATTGATCATAGCTGAAAAAAAGCAGGTGCACAACCTTGAATGTTCCATCACCTAAAAAAGCTCTGATCTCTAAAGATACTGCAAAATATCTCTATGGCCCAAAACCAAAAAATCTTTTAGGAACATTTTGCCGGGAATCTTAAAGGGAAAGTCCTTGAGAGTCATTAACACATATGAGCAAGGCTCTCCAGAAATTTGCTGTTCAATTGTTTATGTATTGGACAAGATCGTAATGGCTCAAAGCAGTTATTGGAACTTCCACATTCTAAAATTTCAGAGAGCTGATCTACAGGAGCCACATGCATTCATGGAATAAAAATGTGAGTCCGGAATCATTGCAACCAATGTTGAGTTCACATCACAGTGGACTATGATCATACGTGTGCCAACGATTTCAAATCGTACTGTCTATAACTATGTTCTTTTGCTAGAGAAATATCTTTAGAAAAGCACAGACAACAGCCATACCAAAAACAAACAATGACCACAAAGTAAAATTTTCATGAGATTCAGAGTTTTCTCTAGGTTTTTAATAGTTTCGGTATCTTCTTTTTTTCGGGAGATGGACTGGGAATTCGTTAGACTACCCGAAAAATTGTTAGAAGTTGAAACACTGCCCATGAATATATTTTAGGAGGAGCCCTAGTCATCTTGGAGAAAAGGTTCGGCAACAGAAAAGGATAGTTACATAAAAGGTTTGTTTTAAGCCCTTTTTAAGTTAAAGGCATATGTTAAAGATTGTATTTAAGAAAACACACAGTTGCACTTTTTGCAATAAGTTCCCCCAGTGAATATTATTGACATTTCTATTATATTTGATTTTCTAAAATTCACTTCAAGGAAGAAGTGTGAATTCATTAGTTCACTGGCTTAAACTAAAAAAGTAAACTAAGCCACGAATTAATTAAAATATTAACTTTTTGCTTCATTTCATGATGTTGGGATTGTTCTGATGACCAATATCGTCCTTTACTTAGGCAGCGCTGTTGCGCTGCCTATGATAAGAGTAGTTTCCCAAGTGAATATTATTGACATTTCTGTTATAATTGATTTGTTAAAAATTCACTTCAAGGAGGAAGAGAGTGAATTCAATAGTCCACAGGCTTAAACTAAAAAAGTAAACTAAGCCACGAATTAGAATATTAACCTTTTTGCTGATGATGGGATCATTCTGATGAATACCTTGAGCAAATTGTGAATTCAAAGGACCGCATATCAGCTTTTGAACGAACGTATATTAAACAAAAACAAAAAAAAAAGTTTGTTATACTAAATTAAAGAGCGAGGTCAAAACCCCTCATTTTTACAGTAGGTTAACTTTTCCAAAAAACATAATTAGAACAAAATAAATAGAGAAAAATAATGATGACAAACATTTTACTTATCTTTTGCTATTCAAGACATGGGGCCCTTATTCAATAAATGAGGCCAAAAAATGCGACTATCAAAATGTTTATTAATTCTAGTAAGGATTAATTAAACTTCATTGTAAAAAATTAGGACGGGGATAGTTGAGTGGAGCAGAAACTCCCTCCCCCTATTTATAGACCACTTTTTATTCATATGTTTTATCTCAGTTCTTTATATTCATACGAGAAAAATAAGTTTAAAAAAAATTATAATTCATTTAACAAGAACTGGGTATTGACAATTTGGACATTGTGCTATAAACCTTTAACCATTAACCATTGTGCTATACTTAAACCATAACCATTGTGCTATATTTAACCATTAACCATTGTGCTAAAATTTAAACGATAAACCATTGTGCTATAAACATTGTGCTAATAAACCTTCTCTGTTGCATAATAGCGATGATTTGAGAAAATGCTCCACGCCCGTATTAATGAAAAAAAAACTTGTATATTTAAAAAAAAACAGTGGAACTACAGGTTTAACTAAGTGTGTTTAAAACAATGGCATTATAGGGAACTTTCACAATATAACTTTCAATGAATTCTGATTTTCAATTATCTAAAAAACATAGAAAATTAAAATGATGAGCTTATTTTATAACAGAGCCTCAAAAACAGAAAAAACTATTCTGAAGAGCCAGTTTATAGTTAACAAAAGAACTGTATATGTAAGAATCTTAAGAAAAAATCCACCAATTCTTTTCTCAGTTTATTGGAATATTTGATTTTGTATTTAAACGTCATTCCCTAATCTTCAAAATTAATTTTATGAGATTACAAAGGATTTATAGACCAAAAGTACAGTAGGATACTGGCTGATCAAACATTTCATGGCACCGAACAGTAAGTAGGGAGCGATGCGGCTCAATAGTAACCGAAACTCTAAAAAACAATCTTGATAATAATAGATACATCAAAAGAATCGAATTTTGACAATTATTCAAAATATATAAAATTTATGAAGTTTAATGTTACCCATCAAAACTGCTGCTGACCCAAAACTTTAGCAGTAGTATGAAATAGAGCTCAGGACTGCGCAAAAGCGTTCAGCGAAAGGCTGCACTGCTTTCGCGGTGTCAGTGCTAAAGGTACATGAAGAGAGCTAAAGCAAAAATATTTTATAGGCGTTTACAACATCTCGTATTTATCTTTTGGGAGTACTGGGCTTGTTGAATGTCTTGCTCTTCTTCATCAAATAGTTTTCAACACAGGTTTGGTCCTGATTTATTTTCAATAGGCAAGGCGTCAGTACCCCAGTCATCAAAATGTCTAAGAGCCTCAGATTTACGCTTCTTACCACCCTATTACAATTACCCCCGTACTATGCAAACTAATGGAACTTCTTCTAATTAAAGGGGGATATACGGCCTCCTTGTTGGTTTTACAATTAAATTTCGCTCGTATTGCACATGCCCGTCTTTAAAATACTTTTCTCTTTAACAGGGTTTATTGCTTTTTCTGTTCTGGTCAATTTTTTTCAGAAGGTAATGAAACTCTGCAAAAATTATTAGTTTATATACAACGATTTCCTCCAGAATGGTTCGCCCTGGGCGAGGCCAGGAACTCTAAAGTAACATTTTATTTCTATTTGAAAAATGATTCAAAAAATTTAAGAGTTTGATCGGCCCGAACCATGTTTTTTTTTCATTCCTGTCCTTAAGATTTATTGCTTTATATTCATCCCTTGAATTTGACTTTACTTATATTTTTATTGCATTGCTGTTCGTTTTTTTCTTTACGTTTTTTCTGCTCCTTTTATTAAATTTGGTTTAAAAACGGGAAATAAATCT
This sequence comes from Artemia sinica, assembly GCA_027921565.1. Lineage (NCBI taxonomy): Eukaryota > Metazoa > Arthropoda > Branchiopoda > Anostraca > Artemiidae > Artemia > Artemia sinica. The sequence goes on from CM051262.1 coordinate 30,195,558, forward strand.
TATTATTGCTGTTGTTTATTAATAGACAAAAACTTTATTTTGTTTAAAGACTACAAAACAGAACTCCGTTGATAAATCGCCTATACATCAATTTACTTTAAAAGATTGACAGTTACAATAAAACAGAACATGACAAGATTCTTTTACTGAAAAGATGAAACCTGAAACAAACAAAAATTAATATCAAACAGTTCATGGTAACGAACTGTCAGTAAGGAGCGACTCGGCTTAATGGTAACTGAAACTCTAAAAAACGGAATTTTGATACCAATAGATACATCAAAAGAATCAAGTTTTAATGCTGATTTCAAATATATAAGTTTCATCAAGTTTAGTCCTACCCATCAAAAGTTACGTGCCTGAGAAAATTTGGCTGATTTTAGAAAAAAGGGGAAAAGACCCCCTAAAAGTTATAGAATCTTAATGAAAATCACACCATCATATTCAGCGTATTAGAGAACCCTACTGTAGAGGTTTCAAGCACCTATCTACAAAAATGTGGAATTTTGCATTTTTTGCCAGGAGAAAGATCACGGATGCGTGTTTATTTGTTTTTTCTTCCGGGGTGACCGTATTGACCCAGTGGTCCTAGAATATCGTGGGAGGGCTCATTGGAACGGAAATTAAAATTTCTAGTGAGCTTTTTAAGTGACAAAAAAATGGAGGCCAAACAAGGCTCCCTCCCACGCTCATTTTTTCCCAAAGTCGCCCAATCAAAATTTTGAGATAGCCATTTTGTTCAGCATGGTCGAAAATATGATAACTATATCTTTTAGGATGACTTAAACCCCTCGAAATCCCCGGGGGAGGGCTGAAAGTTATGAACTTTACCCAATGTTAACATATAGTATTGGTTTTTGGGAAGTATACAGACGTTTTCAGGTAGGATTTTTTCTGGTAGGTGGGGGGGGGGTGGTCGGGGGTTATATGGGAGGATCTTTCCATGAACGAAGTTTTCTTGGGGGAAGGGACGTTACTATGAAGGGGGCGCCGGATTTCCCAGCATTATTAAAGAAAAAGATCAGAAATTAAATAGAAAAACAAGTTTTTCAACTGAAAGTAAGGAGCAAAATCAAAACTTAAAACGAACAGAAAATAATACGTATATGCTTGGGTTCACCCCCTAGTCAATACCTCCCTCTTTAAGCCAAAGATTTTTTAGTACTTTCATAAGAGCTATTTATTCTAATTAACGACCTTTGTGATTAAGGGGCCATTTTTAAAGAATTGGAACAAAATTTGAACTTTAGCTTAAAGAGCAAGGTATTGACTAGGGGGCGAACCCCCTAATATACGTATTAAAAATTTATGAATATTCAAGTTCGTCATGTAAGTTAATTCGTAAGTTACGTATATTTATTACTAATAAAAACGTTCGTAAATAAAATCAAACAAGTTTCGAGAAAGCCATTTAACAAAATAAAAGTAAAATTAATAGGCAAATTTATTTTAATTATTCATGTACGGTGAGCCAAAATCAAAACCTGCATTAATTCAAGAACGTTCAAAAATTAAATAAAAAAAAACAAGTTTTTTAACTGAAAGTAAGGAACGACGTTAAAACTTAAAACGAACAGAAATTATACCGTATATGAAAGGGGCTGTCCCCTCCCAACACCTCGCTCTTTACACTAAAGTTTAACTTTCTCACACAATCTTTTTTTTTTAACAATAAAAAACTTTAGCGTAAAGAGCGAGGCGTTGAGGAGGGGACAGCCCCTTTCATATACAGAATAATTTCTGTTCGTTTTAGGTTTTAACATCGTTCCTTACTTTCAGTTAAAAAAACTTGTTTTTTTTATTTAATAAATGATAGAGTCCAACTTAAAGCGAACAGATTTTACTATGAATGAATAAATAAAACCTTAAACAAACATACATTAAACTGGATGACGATATAAGATGATAATCAAGTTAAAATTATAACCAGCATAAATTACCACAAAAAAGCGAAGCAACAGCCCATTCAAACCCCTAGAGGTTAGAATATCATTACTCTTTATTGAAAATTAAAAAAAAAGGTTTTTAACTGAAAGTAAGGAGCGACATTATAACTTAAAACGAACAGAAATTATTCCGTATATGAAAGGGGCTGTGCCCTCCTCAATGCCTCGCTCTTTACACTAAAATGTTTTATTGTTTTAAAAAATAAAGTTGTGAGACAGAGTCAAACTTTAGCGTAAAGAGCGAGGCGTTGAGGAGGGGACAGCCCCTTTCATATACGGAATAATTTCTGTTCGTTTTAAGCTTTAATGTCGCTCCTTACTTTGAGTTAAAAAACTTGTTTTTTTATTTAATTTCTGAACATTTTTGAATTAATGCAGCTTTGATTTTGGTTCACAGTACATGAATAATTAAAACGAAATTTGCATATTAATTTTACTTTTTTTGGCTATTTAGTTTTCTGGAAATTTTGATCTGACGTAACTTACGAATTAACTTACGTAACGAACTTCTATATTCGTATATTTTTATTACGTATATTAGGGGGTTCGCCCTCTAGTCAATACCTCGCTCTTTACGCTAAAGTTCGAATTTTGTTCCAATTCTTTAAGAATGACCAATTAATCACAAAGGCCGTTAATTAGATTAAATAGCTCTGATGAAAGTAGAAAAAAAACTTTAGTTTAAAGAACGAGGTAATGACTAGGGGGCAAACCCAATCACATACGTAATAATATCTATTCGTTTAAGTTTTGATGTTGCTCCTTACTTTCGGTTGATTTTTTTTTTAGTTTCTGATCGTTTTTTAAATAATGCAGGGAAATCCGGTGCCCCCTTCATAACAATGTTCTTTCCCCCACTGAAAGATCCTCCATCGTAACTCCCGACGCCCAACCCCTCCCCCAAATACCAGAAAAAATCCTCCTGAAAACTTATGTATACTTCCCAATAACCAATACTATGTGTAAACATTGGGCAAAGTTCATAACTTTCAGACCTTCCCCAGGGACTGTGGGGGATTAAGTCATCCTTAAAGACATAGTTTTTGTGTTTTTCGACCATGCTGAACAAAATGGCTATCTCAAAATTTTGATGGGTGACTTTGGGAAGAAATGAGCGTGGGAGGGAGCCTTGTTTGGCCTCCATTTTTTTGGTCACTTAAAAAGCTCACTAGAAATTTTAATTTCCGTTCCAATGAGCCCTCCCACGATAATCTAAGACCACTGGGTCGATACGGTCACCCCTGAAAAAAAGAAAAAATAAACACGCATCCGTGATCTTTCTCCTGGCAAAAAATGCAAAATTCCACATTTTTGTAGATAGGTGCTTGAAACCTCTACAGTAGGGTTCTCTAATACGCTGAATATGATTTTCATTAAGGTTCTATAACTTTTAGGGGGTCTTTTCCCCTTTTTTCTAAAATCAGCCAAATTTTCTCAGGCACGTAACTTTTGATGGGTAGGACTAAACTTGATGAAACTTATATATTTGAAATCAGCATTAAAACCTGATTCTTTTGATGTATCTATTGGTATAAAAATTCCGTTTTTTAGAGTTTCAGTTACCATTGAGCCGGGTCGCTCCTTACTGACAGTTCGTTACCACGAACTGTTTGATATTAATTTTTGTTTGTTTCAGGTTTCATCTTTTCAGTCGTGTAAAGTTTGGTTTGTTTTGACTTAGAACATAACTTTCTTTCTGCCCTTTTTAGTTTTTGGTATCGTTATGTAATTTTCTTTGGGAAAGAGTTTTTTTGGATAGCTTTTTTTTTAATCAGTTTTGGTTTCTTTTTAGTCAGTATAGACTTTTTAGTCAATATTTTAAAAAGCTTTTAAAATAATATTTTTAAAGCTTTTTTTAGCTTCTGTTTTAAACTACCCTGTTGGAATTCAATATAATTTTTTTTTAATCTAAATATTCAGTTCAGCAGTATTTTCTTGAATTTTCGATCAGCAGTAACTTTTGCAAGTTTTTTTTTTTCACTAAAACATACGGGTTGGCTAGTTAGTGATGATAGATTGAAAATACGGCATTAATTTCATGGATTGAAAATGGGTATGATTATTGGTCTATTACTGGGCTGCAGCCATCTTTATCCACATCCTATGGACACCCTTGGATATAGGTGTATCTTATTTCATCATTTTATTAAAAGAATCTTGTCATGTTCTGTTATATTGTAACTGTCAATCTTTTAAAGTAAATTGATGTATAGGCGATTTATCAACGGAGTTCTGTTTTGTAGTCTTTAAACAAAATAAAGTTTTTGTCTATTAATAAACAACAGCAATAATAAGATTTATTTCCCGTTTTTAAACCAAATTTAATAAAAGGAGCAGAAAAAACGTAAAGAAAAAAACGAACAGCAATGCAATAAAAATATAAGTAAAGTCAAATTCAAGGGATGAATATAAAGCAATAAATCTTAAGGACAGGAATGAAAAAAACATGGTTCGGGCCGATCAAACTCTTAAATTTTTTGAATCATTTTTCAAATCGAAATAAAATGTTACTTTAGATTTCCTGGCCTCGCCCAGGGCGAACCATTCTGGAGGAAATCGTTGTACATAAACTAATAATTTTTCAGAGTTATTTCATTACCTTCTGAAAAAAATTGACCAGAACAGAAAAAGCAATAAACCCTGTTAAAGAGAAAAGCATTATAAAGACGGGCATGTGCAATACGAGCGAAATTTAATTGTAAAACCAACAAGGAGGCCGTATATCCCCCTTTAATTAGAAGAAGTTCCATTAGTTTGCATAGTACGGGGGTAATTGTAATAGGGTGGTAAGAAGCGTAAATCTGAGGCTCTTAGACATTTTCATGACTGGGGTACTGACGCCTTGCCTATTGAAAATAAATCAGGACCAAACCTGTGTTGAAAACTATTTGATGAAGAAGAGCAAGACATTCAACAAGCCCAGTACTCCCAAAAGATAAATACGAGATGTTGTAAACGCCTGTAAAATATTTTTGCTTTAGCTCTCTTCATGTACCTTTAGCACTGACACCGCGAAAGCAGTGCAGCCTTTCGTTGAACGCTTTTGCGCAGTCCTGAGCTCTATTTCATACTGCTGCTAAAGTTTTGGGTCAGCAGCAGTTTGGGCACTAGAACTTTTAATTTCCCTTCGAATGAGCCCTTCTGCAATATTCTAGGAAGACTGGGTCAATACGATCATCCCTGGAAAAAAAAAACAGCCAAAAAACAAATAAACACGCATCCGCGATCTTTTTTCTGGCAAAAAATACAAAATTCTACATTTTTGCAGACAGGAGCTTGAAACTTCTACAGAAGGGTTCTCTGATACGCTGAAGCTGATGGTGTGATTCTCATTATTCTCTGATATTTAGGGGGTGTTTCACTCTTTTTTCCAAAATAAGTCAAAATTACTCAGGCGCGTAACTTTTTATGGGTAAGACTAAACTTGATGAAACTTAAATATTTAAAATCAACATAAAAATCTGATTCTTTTGATGTACCAATCGGTATCAAAACTCCGTATTCTAGAGTTTCGGTTACTCTTGAGCCGAGTCGCTCCTTACTTACAGTTTGTTACCACGAACTGTTTGATAAAACATATAATAGTAGTTTTTCATTTTACATTATAACATTGAAAAATGTATTACTGCTCAAACTTTCAGGAATACTTTTTACATATAAAAGAAGAATTAATTCATAAAAATGTCTGTTTTTTATAAGTCACATATTGAACATGCTGTTTATTTGGCATTTTCTTTAACAAAATTGAAAAAAATAACGACAGATTTGACCCCCGGACCCCCCCCCCCCCCGCCCGGACTTTCAAAAATACATTTGCACCTTCCCCTTAAACTCTTTGTGAATTGACACCACTCACTGACACGACCTCTAAAAATGGATATCTATACAAACAGCTTTTCAATAATTTTATAAGCGTTTGAATATCTAGGAGTTTTCACTTGATAACAGTTTAGCCTACTTTTGGCCATATCTGTTGTTTGTACCTAAAAACGCAGAAATTACCAGTTTGAATTGATGCGATATCTTTTATAACTTTAGAAGGCGCAAGAGCTTTTAATTTCCGTTCAGGTGAGCCCCCTTTCAACATTCAGAAGCCACAGGTTTTAAACAATCACTCTAAAAAAAAGCATCAGTGACCATTCTTCCAGAAAAAAAAAAATTGTCATATTTTTGTAGATGGGAGCTCAAACCTCTGTTCAATGGTCCCTTGATATGCAAAATTTGATGATTTTGTTTAAATTTTATCATATCAATAGTTTGTCACCTCAAGATCGCACCCTATTTGCCTTTTTGATGGTGTTTTTACCGACACTTCCAAAATTATACAAATCTTCTTACGCTAACTTTTCATGGGTAACTTTAAAATTAATAAAATTTACACATTCGAGATCAATATAAAAAGTAAACTCTTTTGATGTATAGTACTGTCGAAAGTTACTAAGGGTGTTTTTCTTTTATATATTTCATCCTATTTTTTAAACATTAATGCAGATTTACAAATGAATTGGAATTAAATAATAAGTAAGTAACTAAAAAAAGACCTGGAATAAGCTTGATTTCTTCTCATTTATTGCAGAATACAGAGAATTAAAAAAAGAAAACACATTGTAGCAGAGTAGCCATGTAGAAAGCTGAAGGCTCAGACCCTATTGTCCGGAAATATGTGAAAATTACACTGTAAGGTTAAATAATGGCTAAAACAGAATTCAACAACAGTTAGGCCACATACGGGAATATTCCTGGCAACGCTACTGATAATCAAAACTATATTGGATGTAATAAAATCAAATACAAAAAAGTACTGAATTGTTGTGGTTAAGTTTCCACAGTGAATGTAGCATCAATACTCCAATATTCATCATCAGAGTCGAAATCAAATAAACCTTAAAAAAAAGAAAAATTTAGTGTATAAGGAAACAGGTTTTTTTCACTACAGAAAAAAAATCCCTGCAATTCAAGTTAACGCCCTCTACATCAGACTTTTATCGATAAAACCATAAAAAAATCATGATGATGGGAAAATTAGGAGATAAATCACTAGAAGTAAGAATTTATATAAAATAATTCTATAAATAAACTTCTATAAAATAATTTTCTATAGAACACTCAGACACTATGTGTCTGTTTGCATCTTGTCGAGTAAACTCCAAAAGGTTAGATGTTTGTTGTGTTTTTTTTTCTTTTTTGTTTAGCACTGAGGAGGACTTGGCGGAGGTCCTTGTCGAAATATTTGCTTGTTCTTCGTCTTCATGTTTTGCCACTGGCTGACAAAATCCTCGTTTTCTCACCCTTTTTTTTATTTTATTTTCAATTATTATTTCCTTACCTCTCTTAGCTTCATATGTCATATACAGCCAGTGTGGTCTTAGAATGTATTTAATTTAAAACGAAAAAGTGGCAAAAGGGGAAGTTTCAACTTTCCTCTTAACGATCAAGAAATTTGCTTCTCCTCAAAGAAAAAAAATATTCAAAGCAGAGGAGGGGGGATATGGCAAATTGGTGGTAGGTAATAACGCAACTGCCATTATTGAAAGGCCTGAACCCTAAAAAAATTGGTTGAAATGACTCTGTAAAGTCTATATAATAGTCCTACTGCTTGAAGAAAATAGTTTATATAAGAATAATGTAACTATAGGTATTCTATATATAATTAGTTATATAAGAATAGTTTATACTTTATGGACATCTCTCTTGAAAATGAATATGTACACCTAACCATATAATACCTAAAAGAATTCCTATTCGATGATTTTTTTTGATGGCTATTTATTTTGTTTATAAGATGCTCTAACTTTTTCACCATGACTTGCAATTAAATGCTTGCTACCTATAATGCTATGAATATATTTGAAACATTATTTGCTATTGGTGCTTGAATTTGCAAATTCTGACCCCCAGGTAAAGGAGGGGTAAAAAAAAAATTCCCTTGGTTTGCAGAGGCAAAAAGAAAACATGAAAAAAATGTGCCACTATGCAAAAGTTCTGTGGAATTCACTCCCTGAGGGTATAAGGTGACAGATAATATTAGCCAGTTCAAGAGTGGGTTGAAACATTACCTTCTGGGAAGTTGTTAATGATTTAAGTTGTCTTGCTAGTAATTCGTTTCCACGTCGTTTATGGTTTATCGACAATATTGTTTAAAAATGTGTGCTAATAGTTAAAAGTTGTTATATTTTCACTATCTGTTATTTTTTCGTGATTTTGATTTATAGGTGTAGTGTGAATATATATTAGTAGATTATAAGGATGGAAACAACCATCATATACAACCTAATGGGTTTCCCCGATGATTGTTGAAAGATTATATAAGCGTTATTTTATTAATAAATTATTTTTTCTCTCTCTCTCTCTCTACTACTGTAAAAATTCAATATACACAGTCAATTTTTCAATTTTTTACATTATCCTTAAAAGAACTAGTTTGAACCAACTAATTTCACTCAAAATTCACATTATAAAATAAAGACATTTTCTAAAACAGCCTTCAGCTCCATGCACGAAATATACAACTATTTTGTATGTACAAAGTTCTGGGTGAAGAATGTTTACTGGGTTTTATTGTTCTAATATTTATAGGGGTTTTGGTACGAAGAAGAAAAAGACAATTTCCCTCTTTTGCAACAAATATCAGTATGTCCCTGTCACAAAAAGGCAAGTAGATATAGAAAGCTTCACTCTTAACCCCATCCTCTGAAGTTACAATTTCATTTAGTTTCTTCCATATGTCCTTTTCTGACCCTATTAAGGGGCGACCGAATTTTGGTTTGCCACCAACTGAATGACCAAAAAATACAATCTTTGGCTATATATTATCCTTCATACATAAAATGTGGCCTTGATATTTCAACCCTTATTTCACTGTAGTCCTAAAAAAAACGAGTTTTCGTACAGCTTACTATTTGATTACTCATTACAAACAACTGCATAATGATATTAATATCGTTTGTGAGACATTATATACTATTTAGGAACCTCTCTAAAGACCTTTCTATTACTATTTCCTTTCCCCTATATTTTTTTATAGCTATTTGATGCAATATTTTACCATTGCAATATTTTGAAATATATAGTGCAAATGGGATCATAGATCTCATGTGTGGGATGCAGAGGACTTTGGTTCTCTCCAAGTTTTTTTTTTCTAAATTAAATAAAAAACAAGTTTTTTTTCAACTGAAAGTAAGGAGCAACATTAGAACTTAAAACGAACAGAAATTATAACGTATATGAGGGGGGTTCGCCCACTCGTCAATACCTTGCTCTTTATGCTAAAGTGTGAATTTTGTTCTAATTCTTTAAGAATGACCCCTGAATCCCAAAGGCTGTTTAATTAGAATAAATATCTCTTTTGGAAGTACTAAAAAAAACTTTAGCATAAAGAGCGAGCTATTGACGAGGGGGCGAACCCTCCTCACATACGTAATAATTTCTGTTAGTTTTAAGTTTCAACGTTGCTCCTTACTTTCAGTTGAAAAACTTGTCTTTTTTATTTAATTTCTACTAGTTTTTTAAATAATGCTGGGTAACCTGGCACCACCTTCATGAAAAATTCCCTTCCCCCATGAACAATCATCTCACGTAACCCCCCCCCCCCCAACAAAAAAATCCCTCCTGAAAACGTATGTTTACTTCCAAATAACCGATACTAGCCTATATGTAAACAATGGGCAAAGTTCATAACTTGCAGCCATTCCCCCGGGGACTGTGAGGGATTAAGTCGTCCTCAAAGACAGTTATTTGACTTTTCGACTATGCTGAACAAAGTGGCTATCTCAAAATTTTTATCGGGTGACTTTGGAAAAAGAACGAGCATGGGAGGGGGCATAGTTACCTTCCATTTTTTTTTGGTCACTTAAAAAGGGGACTAGAACTTTTAATTTCTGTTCGAATGAGCCCTCTTGCGATATTCTAGGACCACTGGGTCAATACGATCACCCCTGGAAAAAAAACACACATCTGTGATCTTTCTTCTGGCAAAAAAAATACAAAATTCCACATTTTTGCAGATAGGGGCTTGAAACCCCTACAGTAGGTTACTCTGATATGCTGAATCGGATGGTGTGATTTTCATAAAGATTCTATAACTTTTTTGGGTTGTTTTCCCCTTTTTTCAAAAATGAGACAGCTTTTGATGGGTAACACTAAACTTGATGAAAGTTAAATATTTGAAATCAGCATAAAAATTATATTCTTTTGATGTATCTAATGGTCTCAAAATTCCGTTTTTAAAAGCTTTGGTTACTATTGACCAGTGTTGCTTCTTACTTACAGTTTGTTGCTACGAACTGTTTGATCAACAAAGGAAACTAGGGAAAAAGGCTGGATAACAGGTATATGAAATAACTTTGATAGGTCTTGACCTACCATCCTTAGTCGAGGTATGATTTCAGTAGGTCATTTTGATATAGCCTATATTTCTATGTGATATTCTTGTTCAATCAAGGTGGTACTTTAAAATTTATGGACTGTGATGAAAAAAGAAAATTAATATTAACCTATTTATCTGAATTTAGAATGTTTTGTCTTAAAGCTTCCAAGTAAGTATTCAACAGGTTTATTTTTAATTAGTCAGGGTTTGAAGAACTATATGCTAAGCTGTTTTCGTCAGAGATGTTCCATGAGTAGTTTGGTAGGTTGGCAGAATTTTTGGCAAGGGCAGAAAATAAATTTAAAAAATTTATTCCTAGGCTATGTATTCATTAGCATCATTCACAATGTCACTAACCTAGAAAATACTCAAGGCTGGCAGAATATATGCTTTTATTTTGGCTTAAACAGCACAAGCTATAATTAAGAAACCTGCTTCTTTTTTTTAAAGAAAGTATAGAAAAGTGTGGATGTAAGTCATTATCCTTCAAATTACTTATTTTGAAGTAGATTATTAGCTTTCCAGAATAATTTATCAATAACTTACTTGTCTCTTTCTTCTGAGATAACATCTTATCAGGCAACTCAACAATCCCTGTTACAATGGGGTGATTTTGTTCTTCAAATTTTTCCAGCCAGTTTTTGTATTTTGCAAGTACATCCTGCTTTTGTAAATTCTTATTTCTACTGCAGAACACATCACCAAATATATTCTGAATCAGAATTCTTATTTTATTTCTGTGTATCAAAGTAAAAATGCCAACTAAGGGTGACGTTAGACGGTTTGACGCTGAAAACTTCGGATGCAACCCACCTTCAAGCTTGCAGTTCTTAAGGGTCTGCGCTATGGTTTCCAGTGAGAAATGGCGCACAAAATTTACCGTTTTTTCGCCAATCTGACAGACAATAACTTGAACACGACCAATAGATGATGAGAAGAGTACTAACTCAAAATCTTCCCCTGCAGCAATGGAAATATATGCTGGAGATTGACTTCCAAAATGTTGAAAGCAACTAATAAAATTCTGACGAGCTTTTTTTCTAACGCAATATACATCATTTTGTGTGAAGTAATAGAGAATTTCTTCATTTTTGGCACTTTCTCTAATAGCACAAATAGATGATGGTTTTTGTAAAATAGCTGTATCAAACACAGTATCTTTACAATTTAAGGCATCTACTTCAAAAACTTTGAACCCTGCTGAGTAACGATAAGTAAAGTCTCCAACAAATACAATGTCAAAGATGGACATCACAGGTATTGCTATTCTTAATTTTCCTTCAAAGAAAATATGAATGCCCTCGCTATCAACAAAGGCTATATTTAATACATTATGCGCAATTGCTACCCTCTGAATGGGCTTTTCATGTTGGAAATGATGTATACATTCACTTTTATTCAAGTTATAAACGTTTATCTCAAAGGCTGATTTAACAACAAGATATTCTTTGGAGCATAAGATCTGCTCAATGGGACCTTCTTTTACAGCTGATGGTAACACTGTTTTATAGTTTTTCATTTTTGAATTATATGAAGACACACTACACAAGTCTGGACCAGAAATAAAGTAGGTCAATGTTTTTCCGTCTCCAGCAAAGGAGCCACCATATCCAATATTCATCCAGTCACAACAAAACTTCATTTCTGAAAAATATAGGGATGGTTTGAGAAAACCTGGAGTTTCATTCAGCTTCATATCTTCTAAAACCTCCTCAATAATGTGCTGCCCTCCCTTAACTTGTTGCTCTATAGCAAATTTGACAGTGTAATCAAAGTGTTCATCAGTCTTTGCATGAGACAATTCAGCAGCAAAACTTTCTGTCTGATCTTCAAGCTTTTCGGGATCTAACAATGGCGAGAACGGAGAAAATTCTATTGAACACATTTCTTCCTGGAGGACAAAAGTATATAAAGGGAAATAGAAATGAAAAACAAAAAGCTAGCCAAACACAAGGAAACACAGGTTATAGCTCAATAAGGTTTCATTGAGCTTCTAACACGATCTTTTATGCTTATCTTGAATTACTGTTTTAATTTTTTTTTTCGAAAAACTATTCATTTTGAACTGAAAGTTTCATTGTTCAAATTGGTATACCAGTATCATAATAGAAGGACTTTTTCCAGTGCCTGCAAAATATTAGTGCAATGACTTTATGGTTGAATTGTTGGTATTTTTGGAAAAAGAACTAATAAAACTTTTAAAAATCACATGAACTGAAGGCAATCAAGAGATTCAAACTGTACTTTCAAATCAATATCAAAGTTTTTGTGAAAACTTTATATTTTAATTTTGAGCCAAGGAGGAAAGTGCAATTTTTTATCATAGCATGAAGGTCAATATTTGTAAAGCTATGCTCATTTGTGCTTAGAATCAATTGCAAGAAAAGAAAATGTTTATTTATTTTGATTTGTTTTTTTAAAGTATCATATAGGCTGTATAAATTCAAAAGTATAATTTGACTTTTGTTTTCCAATTTCTACATATTGATTTTCTGTGGTTTTTGGTTAACTTTTTGGTGTTCCAGACTATAAAATTCAGAAACTAAACACACAAAAACTATGAACACAAACAAAAATTACACAGAGTCAAATTTCTATCAAAATAACATATTTCAGTTTTTGAGAAAGCAAAGAAAGGGCTCATTTGTATTAAGCAAGGACTTGACTTAATTGTGCACAGGAGTAGTGGGGGCATAATGTATTCCGTGATGCCCATACAAGATTCCCATAGGATTTTAAACACAGGCCCTACTGTGGTTTTAAATGCATGCCCTGTTTCCATGACTCCCCTGTTTCCATGGGAGCCAGCAGGTGTTTACATTCGGTTGCTATGTAATATGAATGATGCAATCTCACTTCAGTATTAGAACAGTGTTCAGTATGTCAACATCAAAAGATATTGTAGTGGATGCTTTTACACTATTGGATATTGAAGGTGAAAGCAATGGTGAAATGGAATCTGTAGTGCCTAAAATAGCAGTGGAAATTACAAAGGTTACCAACTAACCCTAGAATCAGACAAGATGTTTCAGGGGTATGTTATATCATTAAGCAAATTCAAGTCAGAAAAACATTTATGCTTTGCTGAAAAAAATGAATATAATGCATATACAGAGCTTACAACATGGATGAAAAGCATTAGTGAAATATATTGAAGAGAAAAATCTGAATCAATCTATAAAAAAGGAGTAAGTTTGTTACTAGTGGAATCCTTAGTCTATAATTGATAGTGAGAGTGTTAGGATTAAAAATGGCAGGATTTTAGAAGAAAAAAATCTTATGGAATCTAGTAAAATTGGAAAAGTGGTTCATTTTAGATGATGATTTTCTACAGTTATCTCTTCAAAGAAATATATTTTCTCAAAGAATGTTTAACAATATAATGGAAACAGAGTCCCCATCTTTGGACTATTGCAAGAAACTTTTACGTCATAGCCCAGATGCATTTACTCAGTTTACTGATATATTAATTGAAACAAAACAAAATGGTATTGTGATTTTGCTTTTAACCACTACTTAGACAGCCATTTTCTAAGACAACAAGAAATCATGTCTAAGCAAGTTTTGTGACATCACCCCTCTTCCTAGAAGACATTCATTTTATTGATTGTGAGGGAGTTTCTTTTTGGTGGTGAGAGAATCAGCATAAAAAATGTTTCATACAAATTCATTATGCATATATACATTGGGCAGCTGGACATCCTGTGAGAACTGTACCTTTGTTAATGACTATAGTGAAAAGTGTAGATTATGCAATCCGTGTAAATTACAGAGAGGATATTGCAAATTAAAGACTGTAATTCCTGTCTTGAAGAGAATTGTGACTCTCATACTAGAGCTATGTTAAAATTGTCACTATGATAAATGTGATCAATGGGAAAATTCTTACCCTGGCATGATTACAAAAAAACCCTAAACGTGATTTCAGCTTATTTTTAAGAGACTGGTATCATCAAGGTTTTAAATTGTTTTTGGGAGAAGAACCTGGTCTACACTTCAATTGCTAGAATAAAAGAATCTGGTTCTTACGAAATTGCTGTGAAGATACTGGCTACTATGATTATCAACCTAAAGACTTTTATGTAGCTGTTATACATACCCTGAATTGCTATATAGGGGTGGGGGTAAAATTTATTTCTGACAAAAATGATTATTTTATTTGGAAAGAGCATGAAAAAGGCATCGAGTGGTGTATTCACTTTATATATAAGTCAATAGTATGATTTAGTAAAAATTTACTGTCAAATTAATCAAATTATTTTTCCATATTTTTTTGTAGTTCTATGAAGGCAAACGTAGTGCATCCATAAAAATTTCATATTTTTAAAGTAAGCAAAAGAAAAGTATTAGGAAATTGCAATTTCCAGGTATGAATTCACAATCTCTCTGAAAAGCAAAAACAGATGTTTATTTTTAGTTTCTTGATACTTAGTCTTTTGTTTTAGCCCTGAGTAACAGACCCCCTCTTTTTTAGATTGTCTGAATGTATTTGAGAACTAGTCATGGACGCCCTGACCAGGAGAAACTTAAAAAGGCTGTGGAGTCTGTGTTGGCAGAGAGACTAACCTTTGGCAAAGCTGCTGAAGAGTTTGGCTTAAGAAAAACAACAGTATTTGATGATGTAAAGCACACAAGGAAACGTCTTAATGGAATTGAAAATAAAGGGGTTGAAACAGTCCTTCCACAAGAACTAGCAGTCTCTGAGATGATTGGGGATCCTCTGTGAACAATATTTACAGAAAAAAAAAACAAGAGAAAGAGCTCAACACCTACCTTCAGAAATGTAGCTTAATGAACCATGGTCTGACACCAAAGGCTGTTCAAAAGTTGGCTAATGACTGGGCATTGACACTGTCTATTGCAGTCCCCAAAAATTGGAATAAAGATGAGATGGCTGGCTTAGACTGGTTCAAAAACTTTATGAAGCAAAACTCTGAACTTTCAACACGGACTCCAGAAAACACCAGCCCAGCAAGAGAGGCTGGATTTAATTCTTCAGTTGTCAAGCAGTTTTTTGAAAACTTGAATTCACTTTATGTTCATTATCAATTTGGACCAACTAAAATTTGGACCTGTGATGGAACTAGGCTTTCTACTGTTGTACAAGCCCCATGTGTTGTCACCAAGAAAGGAATGAAACAGGTTCAACAAACTGTGTCAGCTGAAAGGGACAAGAATATAACCTTGCTATGTTTCATAAGTGCAAGTGGACAGACAATTCCTCCAGTCTATGTATTTCCTTGTGTTAAGGCCCCTGAAAGGATGTTTCGAAATGCCCCCCCTGGATGTGTTGGTCTTGCCCATGGAAGTGGTTGGATGTCAGCCGAAAATTTTTACTTGTCTATTCAACATTTTCAGAGGCAAGTCAATGCAACTTTAGAAAATCCTGCCTTATTGCTGCTGGACAATCATGAAAGCCATGTCTCAATTAAATCCATCAATTTTTGCAAGGAAAAGGGGATCCACCTTCTCATATTTTCACCCCATTGTTCACATCACCTCAAACCACTGGACGTGTCAATTTATAGTCCTTTGAAACAAGCTCTCAAAGAGTCTTACAACTTATGGCTTCATCAAAATCCTGGTTAAAGAATATCTGTGCATGAAGTTGCACAACTGTTGAAAGAACCATTTATTCAAAAGATAAGTCCTCAGAACATAACTGCATAGTTTGTTAAGACAGGCATATGGCCATTCAATCCAGATGTATTTTCTGAGTCAGATTTTCTTCCAGCATCTGTGACTGACAGAGCTGAGCCACAGGCTGCAAGATCAATGTACAAGGAAGTAGTTATAATTCAGTCACCTGAAACAGTGAGACTTTACCCAAAATCTACTGTTGTACATCAGTTGGGGGTGCTAGAAAACATGGCAGGACCAGGATCCTTACAGATACTCCCCAAAAAAATGAGCTTGAAGCCCAAACCCAAAGGAAAGTTTTGAAGAAGCCAAAGCTCCCATCAAATAAAAAGAAAGCAAAGACACCACATAAACAAGAAGAGAAGACTAGTAGCAAGGGCAAAGAGGAGTTTCTATGGAAAGTTGAGGATTCTAGTGAGTCATTTAATATTGATAGTGAGCCACAAGACAAACTAATTGAATACAGTTCTGGAGATTTTGTCTTGGTAAAGTTCTCTGCTGGAAAAAAGGAAAATTCTGCTATTTTTTATGCAGGAGAAATTGAACAGATTGAAAATGAATGTGCTGTAGTGAATCTTCTGAGCAGAAGTGGTTAAAAATTTATTTTTCCAGAGCAAGTAAATAAAGCTGAGGTAGATCTGACTGATATTGAATTTAGACTCCCAGTCCCTCATTTCACAGGTGGAACAAAAAGATCAGTGGAAGGTCTGGTCTTTGGATGTGACCTTTCCATCTACAACATCAAATGAATGAGGGGTTGTATGTAGGCCTATTGTATGTAGTTGAATTCTATTTTGTTTTGTATTTTAAACATTGTTGATTGAATAAATAGCTGAACTATATTACCTATTTGGACTGGGCCCTACACCTGTCTGCTTTGACCCCATGATGGGGGCTATCCCAGAGACATCAGAGCATACTGATATTTGTGATAGACACATTTCATCTTGCTTCCAAAAAAATGCCATAAATTCATGCTAGAATGACAAGTGTTTATTCTACTCTGTGCATAAAAGCCAAGTATATTGGTTCAAAATGCGGCTTTGGGGGTAGAAATGGTGAAAATTGTTCAGAATAGTCCCTCTCTCCCCTATAATACCTGTCATGTAGGCAGATTTTAGGACCCTCTAGAGGGTGAAGGAGTGGAGGTAGGTACTTCAAAATACCTTCCCTGAAAGTTTCATTTTTCAGTAAATATTTACCAAATCATATTATTGAGTTACAACTAAAGTGAATATACCACTTGATGCCTTTTTTTATGCTCTTTACAAATATAATAATCATTTTGTCAGAAATGAATTTTAGCCCCCACCCCTATATATAGTAATTCAGGGTATATATTTCCATATGGGATACCACCAGATGGCTAACTTGACAGTGTATATATGTACAAATCTTTAAATTAGCCAACAGGCCAACCAGTATTTTAAGCCTAGGAGTCCAGCTGGACAAAAGGAAACATATTAAGAAAACAATTCATACTATGAAAACAATTCTAGAAAATGCATAGTCAATGATTCAATTCTCAAACATTTAAACAAAAACAAGATCTTGTTACCCAAGCAGCATGGATTCCAGTCAGGAAAATCAATCAAAACGAACCTATTGGAATCATGCAAAGAAATTACTAATCTGATTGACCAATGACATCCAGTTGACCTACTACTGCTGGACTTTGCCAAGGCTTTTGACAAGGTACTGCACATTTGATTGTGCTCCAAATTATTTGCCTCTGGCATCAATTCAGCTGTGATAGACTGGCTAAAAAATTTCCTCACCAACTGTAAGCAAAAAGTCTGCTTATTCAAGATGGGTGGCCAGCCAATCTACTCCCATGAGGCCATGGTAATGAGTGGGGTACCACTGGGAACTGTACTGGGCCCAACCCTTTTCTTGATTTACATCAACAACATTTTCAATCATGTAGATAATAGTATGCATTTGTTTGCTGATGATGCCAAACAGTTTGGCATTGCAAATCTACAGACCATCCAACATGATATAGACAGGCTTCAGGATTGGACTCAAGACTGGCTCCTTCAATTCAATACAATCAAATGCTGTATTTTGCACCTTGGACCTAACAACCCAATGGTTACCAACTCAATTTACAATCCCATCACAAAAACAAGGGAGCATCTAGAGAATAGAGAAGAAGAAAGGGACCTTGGTGTCATCATTGATGACAAGTTGAAGTTCCACAGCCACATTCAGCATGTTGTTTCCCATGCAAATTCCAGCCTTGGCCTATTAAAACAGACCATCAGTAGCCAAGAGGCAACAATATTCATGAAATTATATAAAGCTTTTGTCAGACCCCATCTTGATTTTGGCATGTGCCTTGCAGGTCCTTCTTATTGGCAAGATGTTAGGCTCATCAAAAATGTTCAGAGGTAAGCAACAAAGTGTGTGAAAAGCCTAAAATCAACTTCATATGAGGACTGCCTCAAGCAACTTAAGCTACCTACCCTTCTCTACAGACACATGCATAGCAATATGATGCTGACTTACAAACTTTGAGAAGAAAACCCTACCATCTTTAGCAGCAGTCATAGCACCCGCCATCATTACACAAGAGGACACTCCAAGAAGCTGCCAAAATTATGCTCCCAATCAAGAACCCATCAAATGTACTTCTCAAGAAGAGTTGTAAACCATTGGAATCAATTGAAGGACTCAACTGTCAGCACTCCCTCCATCCAGTCATTCAAATGCCACCTTGACAAGGAGTGGGAGAAGAGGCAGTGGAGGTTCAATTGGAAGTTGTCAACTCAAGAGCACTACAGGTCTGGAGGACCTTAAAGCTCTCAAATGGATTAAGGTGATTAAGGTAAGGTGATATTCTATAATATGTAGAATAATCCTAGTTAACACGCTTTGTAGGGGGAGAGCCTTTATCTTCACTTCTTTCCTTGTTTTTCTAGTTTTTCTAAGAAATCCATGAGTTTCTTAGAGCTATAGGCTATATTCACAGAATGTATACTACCCCCCCCCCTAATGTGTAAAAATACACCTAGAATTGCATCCTCAAGCTAAATATAACATCCATTTGCATCACAAATGAACTTTAATCCCATATTAGCCATGTGGTGGATGTCCTTTCCACATTAGGGGCATGGGGGTAATTTTATTTCTGATGTAAATGAGAGGTAAGTTTAAACTTTCCCCCAACCCCTAATGTGCAAATATATACCCTGAATTGGTATATATAGGGGTGGGGGCTAAAATTCAATTCTGTTAAAAATGATTATTATATTTGTAAAGAACTTAAAAAAAGGCATTAAGTGGTATATTCACTTTAGTTTTAACTCAATAATATGATTTGGTAAATATTTACCCATTTTCCTAACCTAACCCCTTTCCAAGATAACAAAAAGTAGCTAAAGTATCATAGAATCTTAGGCCTACTGGACCCACTAGGCTAGTTCACTTGACTTTCTGCTATAATTGACTGTGTTAATGCTGTCAGTCCTAGTGACGTGGCCGCAGATCATTTTCTCAGCAATCTGCTTTTTGGTAAAAATCCAGTTGCATAAAATGTTAAACCAATTAGCCTAAAAAGTGGTGGTGAGAATTACTCTATATAACAATTGAATTGTATCTCTTTCAATCAGTGCTCGATTCAAATCTGGATGCAAGGAAAATCCTTTTTTTGCTATTGCAGCAGGTTCTTATGCTGCATGACAACAAATAACTGCTTCTGGTTAAATTCTTCTTACAATTGTTAATATTCATTGTGCTAATATTTCGTATTTTTGGCGCTAGAATGTAGAATCCAAGGCCCCGAAATAGTCTGATCGAACTAACCCTTCGTTCCCACATGCTGCGGATTGCGGAAAAACGAAATGCGATATCCGCATTCTCTTTGCGGAAAAATCGCAGATAATTTTCCGGAAAAACGCATTTTGAATGCGGAAAAATCGCATGCGGAATAAAGTCCAAGCTAGAACAAGTTATTATTTTATATTCTTCTTAGAATGATTCTATCTCCAACTGCAGCTGCTGCTGTCTTTGTTTTGCTTCGCAGAAGGAAAAAAAGGGTAACATATTTCACTATTATGATTAATTTTCTCCCAAGAATTGTCTAGTTTTTTCAACTGAAAATGATGAGCAACATTAAATCTTAAAACGGGATTCTTCTTAGAATGATTCTATCTCCAACTGCTGCTGCCCTTGTTTTGCTTCGTAGAAGGAGAAGAACGGTAACATATTTCACTATTATGATTAATTTTCTCCCAAGAACTGTCTATGCCCATAAGACAACAGTCTATCTTGCATATAGACCTTTTGAAATCCAGGTCCTTGGGTCCTTCCCCTCCCTTTTTAGAAATTGTTTTGTAGATGACATAGACCGTAGTGCTCAGACGAATCCAAAAACGGAAAGACTAAGTTTTCCTTATATGGATGACAATGCATCCCCAAGTAGTAATTCTTTTTAATTTATAGTAATTATTTTGTAATGTATAGCAACAAATATTGCAGTTAAGGTTTATTATGCAAAATTACCAAATGGTTTTCAACCATTATTGTATATAGAATTACATTAAAAAAAAACAAGTTTTTCCAACTGAAAGTAAGGAGCAACATAAAATTTGAAAACGAACAGAAGTTACTACGCATATGAGGTGGGTCGCACATTAAAAAGAAAAACATAGAAAGACTAAATTTTCTGTGTATGGATCACAGTGCACCCACAATTAGCAATTCTCTTTGTTTTTAGGATTTCTTCTTTAATATATGACAACAAATATTACAGTGAAATGGTAAAAGTATATACACAAAATCATTAAACAAAACAAACCAAAAAAGAGCCATGATTTTTCACCATTATTGTATTTAAAATTAAACATAAAAAGGATTTTTTTTCAACTGAAAGTAAGAAGCAACATCAAATCTTAAAACGAAAAGGATTATTGAGGAGGGCAACCCCCTTCTATTCAGGAGCGGGTTCCAGCCCTCTCACATGCTTCGATTTTTATGCTAAAGTTTGACCATTTGTTCCAATCACTTAAAATGACTCCTGAAATACTTCGCTCCTTCCTTACAATTCGTTACCATGAATTGTTTGATAAAATAACTAATCATCAAAAAGCTAGGACAGAATAGTCCCCTTCACAGTAGATACAGTAACTGCAATTTTAGACGAGAAAAAAACAAAATAAAAATTTTTTTATATCAGGCAATTATTTCTGATTAAAATGATGGAATGGGCAGCACCTACGCCCCAATGACCATTAAACGTTTGTACTATTTATTTTCAAAGATTTAATTCAACCCCCCCTTTATTTTAGCTAAGAGAGTCAAAGCCAGAACGTCAATGGTGGGTGAGACCTGTCCTTCAGAAAAGAGAGAATTCTGGGGCATATATTATTCTTATTGAGAATCTAAGACAACAGGATTCTCAGTGGTATTTTGATTATATGCGAATGATGCCAGATCAGTTTCAATGTATATTCCAGCTTGTTAAAGATAAAATATCAAAAAAGGACACAAGATGGAGAAGAAGTATTGGTGGAGAGGAAAGACTGGCTCTTACACTTAGGTATTTAGCCACTGGAGATAGCAAACGTTCGCTATCTTTTCAGTATTTTATTGGTAGGTCGACTGTAACTAAAATAATAGCTGAAACTGTTAAAGCTATATGGGAAACCTTGCAACCCATTGTGATGAAGGTTCCTACTATTGAAGACTTTGAAAAAATTTCAAGAGCTTTTGAAGAAAGGTGGAACTTTCCGAACTGCATGGGTTCCATAGATGGAAAACATATAAGAATTAAATGTCCAACAAACTCAGGCTCAGTGTTCTATAACTATAAAAGTTTCTTGAGCATTGTTCTTCTAGCTGTTGCTGATGCAACATACAAGTTCATAGTTGTGGATATCGGTGCAGAAGGAAGTGCTAGTGATTCTGGGGTGTTTTGGAAAAAGCATTCTAGAAAGTACAATAGAACTACCCCCACAAAAAGTCATTGGAACCCATAGTTTACCACCTGTATTTGTTGGGGATCAGGCTTTTCCATTAAGAAAAAATTTAATGAGACCTTTCCCAGGAAATGAACACAATTTATCACGCTCTAAGAGAATTTTTAATTACAGATTATCAAGGGCTAGAATGAGCGTTGAAAATGCATTTGG
Source organism: Artemia sinica (assembly GCA_027921565.1). Classification (NCBI taxonomy): domain Eukaryota; kingdom Metazoa; phylum Arthropoda; class Branchiopoda; order Anostraca; family Artemiidae; genus Artemia; species Artemia sinica. The sequence continues at coordinate 30,217,643 of CM051262.1, forward strand.
AGTGTTAGCTGCTCGCTGGAGGATATTTTACAGGCCAATAGATAGTAAATTAGAGACGGCTAAGAACATAACCATGGCATGTGTATGCCTTCATAACTATCTAGTAGCCGAGAGCTCCGATTACTGTAATTCAAGCCTTACTGACACAATTCGAGGAAACGGAGAAATTATACCTGGTCAGTGGAGGGTATCAGAGCCTTCATTTTGGAGCAGCCATTTTAACCAGCAAGGGTCCAATAATCACACTCTCTTGGCCAATGAGACTCGAATAAAATTTCAATAGTATTTCAATTCTCATGATGGACAGCTATCTTGGCAAAGTGACCATCTCTTTGGAAGTTCCAGATAAGCAAAGCTCAAGAGAAATAACAGTACTTATAACCATATTTTCATCATTTTGTTAAAAATTAAACAGACATTTACTGTCCTTGGTCTTCTCTGAGAATAGTTTTCCCAGTGAATGTTCTACTGACTCTTCCTTTCGTCAAACAAGAAAAGAAAATTTGAAACTTGTCTCTTTATTAAATCATAGTAAAAAATTTTTTTTTTTTAAATCAGGTCTGCACCTCATCCGTGGTTGCCAAGTCAAATAGCACCTGCTGAATTTTTAATTTTGCCAGAGAGTTCTTTTTCCGGTCGTGTTGCTTCAACTCATTACAGACATACACTCCAAACGCATAATCCAGATTTTGGGCGTCCTTTGTTTGTTCCAACAGTATTTTTTCTAATGGATCCTCTAAAACCTCCATTTTTTTCTTCTTATAACTTGGTCTCTTTGGTTCCATATTTGCTGATGCTGAAGAACTTGAACCACTGTAGCAAAAGATTGCTTGAATTAATTATACTGAGGTAATTTGTACAGGTCAATGAAAAAAAAACAATCATGATTATCATCATTAAACAACCTCAAGACTAGAACATAATTTGAAGTTATCTGAAAGGTTGGGGTAGATTAAATGTTTTCAATTGCTGAACTTAAACAAATTGAAATTATTAAGACTTTAAGGAGAAAATATCACTATATATATATATTAAACTGTCTTGTATTTAAATGTGGTTATTCTGTTAATTATAATTCATTAAACATAATTCTGTTGTGTGTAATTTCTGCCGTAATTAGATGGCAGCGAGAGAAGAAATGTGAATCAGAAAAAAATTTGGAACATTCATAAGAGGGGAGGGTTATTTATGCAAGTAGCTTTTATTTTACTTTTTAGCGTCTATTCACACGAGGCTTTTGCACGCTTGCAGTTGCAATTACATCTATGTCTTGTAACAAAATCTGTAGCTGTGTTTTCAAAATCAGTTACCAATTACCTTTAACCTGTGACCTTTTGCCATTAGTATCCTGGTTTCTGCTTTATTTTTTTTTCTGTTTTTGGTTGTTCTGTTGTTGGCAGCAGAACATTAATTCTAATTCTGTTTACTCTGTGGTTATTCTGTTAATTATAATTCATTAAACATAATTCTGTTGTGTGTAATTTCTGTTGTTGGTTTCTGTTATAATTGAATAGCAGCAAGAGAAGAAATGTGAATCAGAAAAAATTAGAACATTCAATCCTGATTTAGACACTGCTTGTCACTTCTCAAAAGTCTTGACATCGAATTTGAAACATTTGCGGTTATCCAAGATCTAGTTACATAAAGGATATTAAGTTGTCTATTAAATACCAGAGCCCTTACATTGCATCATTCCCAGTAAAGAAGATCGGCTTAGGCACTAAAATAGCACTTTTATCCTCCCATCACAGTAGTAGAAGAGGAAATTCAATTTTTGCTTGGTGATTCCTAATGAGGTACTGAATCAAAAATTATTTTTGTACTCAGCGCGGTAGAAAATAACTGAGTCATCACTCGTCTCAAAAGAAACATTTTAGTGGCGTTGATCAGTTCCGTTGGTTAAATGCTAAACATGCAAGGGGAAAAATTAATAGCGTACCTATCACCTAATCTTCCAAATTGTTTTCAGTACCGGTACTTTACCTGATATTTTTTGTATGGTGTGCGTGTAACTGAACCACCGTTTAACTGAGCCCCAAGTAGCTGAATCCCTGTAACTGAGTCACCGTAAAACTGAAACCCAGTGCAACTCAACCCCCGTTTAACTGAACTCTCGTGTAACTGAACCACCGTGCAACTGAACCCCATTTAACCGAACCCTTGTACAACTGAACCTCCATGCTAGTCAACTCAATTTAACTGAACCTCCGTGTAACTGAACCCCCCGCGTAACTAAACCCCCATGCAACTAAACCCCAGTGCAACTAAACCACCATGCAACTGAACCCCGTGCAACTGAACCCTCGTGTAACTGAACCCTCGTGCAACTGAACCACCGTACTCAGTTTTTCAGTATTCTAAAAACATGAGGCAATATCATTGAGTAAAACATAAGTTAGAATCTTTACATGTTCAATCTTGTTGCAATTGTTTGTTTTCAAAAGTCAAGATCATTGCTGCTATTCATAAGGCCTGCCAAGATCATTAATAAAAACGCTCTGTTTTATTTTTGCAAAAAAAAAAAGAAAATCAGATGTCACAAACCAATTAAAGTAGATTTATTTCTCTTTTTTTCATATGAATCATACCTTTCTGAACTTTGGGTAACACAAATCTTTTTGAAAATATTTAACTTTGTGAATCTTGATAACGGATTTTGATCATATGTCTTTGAGGAGATTGCAGCTAAAAAGGACACGGGAGAGGGACTGGTTGCACTCCAGCCTTTTTCAACATTACCTCAACATGAACCTGATATTTTAAAATTCATACCTTCAGGTTTAAACCTTCGGCTGTTTCCGACAAATTTCAGATAAATCTTCTTGTAAAATTGGATTTACGCTGTACCTTTTGGTTTAGTTGAAAATACTCCGAATCATTTTCCGAACGATTTGACGTCTCATACCATCGGCCATTCAAGATATTGCTGGTATATCCTTTCCACAACCAATAAAAGAAAAATATTTTTTGATTGTGTTTGGCATTCTTCTTGACATTTCTTTAAAGCTTGACCTTAATACTGCATGTTTTTTATAATAGGATTAAACACTCCCTCTTTTCTTGATAAGAAAAACCTTATATGTTAACAATATGCAGACTGCATAACTTACAGCCCTTGCGCCAGGTGCTGAGGGTTGTCAAACTTGGAGGCATGGCTATTTAACCTGTGAACTGTTTTAAATAAAATTGCTATTAAAAATTTAGATCGAATGCATTTGGAGAAAAAAATGGTGGGGATGGAAGCCCTCCGATCACTTTTGACTCTTAAAAATTTCTATGACACTTTTAATTTTCAATTGAATGGGCCCCCTCCAAAGCCCATACAAAAAACTTTTCCATAAGAATCTTACCTGTTAACAATGAGCGACTTGAATTACAGTCTTTGGCCTGAGAGCTGCTGGCGGGGTTGTTAACCCCGGAGGCATGGTTATTTGACCTTTAGACTTTTCTCAACAAAATTATTTTGGATTTTTTTGATGCATTTGAGCAAAAAATGGCGATTAAGAGGGAGAGGCTGTTTGTCCTCTGATTACTTTTGATTCTCCAAAATCGAAGTTGAAACTTTCAATTTCTAATCGAATGAGCCTCCTTCAAAGTTTGTACGACCATCCTTTCTATAAAAATCGCTTTTATTGTATAACAATGGATAACTTGCAATAGCCTACAGGCCTTGCCCTGGGGACTGTGGGGGGTTTTGTCAATCACGATTATTATTCACGTTTTATTATTCGATTGGAAATTGAAAGCTTTAATGCCTTTTTTTAAGAATCAAAAGTGATGGGAGGGAAACTGGCCCTCCATCCTTTCCCCAAACAAATGCAGTTCAATTTTGTATGAAAGACATTTTGTTCAGCATGGTAAAAGGTTCAGTAATTGTGTCTTTGGAAATGTCCACCCCCAGCCCTCAGGAAATTGGCCGTAAGTTAGGTAATCCGTCCATTGTTACATATATGTTATTGAGAAAGGTGAGAATTTTCGACCCCTACTTTCAAAAAAGACGAAGGAGAGCTTTTCAGAGAATGTTGAGAGGACCGTTGAACTAAATCAAAAGACAAACGTCTGAGGAAACGTCGAGGGGGGTAGTTAAAATAAATCAAAACATACTGTGTACATACAAATTGCTTGTACAGGTGTATCAGCAATTTTTTGGAATGGCTTAGCGTATCAAGATGAAAGCACACGTAATGTATTAACTACAAAGTTCTGAATTGATTTTGGCTGCATCGGTTTTGACACCCCGAAATGGAACAAAATTTTAACCAATTCACGAAAAAAAAAATGTGTTGGGTTTTTTAAAATTTTCCAAAATTGTATCAACTGTAATGTTCACGAAAATTTTAAAGTACATTTGGAAAATTTTGTCAGAGTAACTAGAAATCCAAACACTGGTCCTAAAATCAGTCTGATATCATGAGACCTTTTGTTATCTAAATTCTCAAAGTTCAGATATTTTCAACACAGATTTTTATTGCTCAAAGTTCAGGAAAGGTCTGATTCATCTAAGAAAAAAGGTTCCAAAAACAAAGGGAAAATACCTTTTGTCTCGGCTCTCCGCCAAAACTTGCAATTAACCTTTTTCAAACCAAACAATAACCAACTACGAGCGGAGAAAATACCACAAAATGAAAATAACTAAATAAGTAAAGTGATAAAAAAAATCATTACAGGATGCAGACAGTGGGCACCGGCGTATGTAACTCCCGCCCCCCCCCCCCACGAAAAAACACCCCGTATGGAAAAGCCACTCCCTTTGTGGTTGGTTGGTCTACAATCACTTTCGACCTATAAAAAAGACTAAAACTGCCTGGGGATTATAAAACAATTTCTACCTCCATCCTCCTCTCGTCTCGCCCTTAGAGCTAATTCTGTAATTATCTGAAGGGTCTATGGGAGCTGAGATATTTTGGCAATAAAATGCACCCTTTGATGTGTCTCCCTCTCTCCCTAATTACAAAACAATCAGAAAACTCCATTGCGGAAGTTTATTGGGGACGAGAAATTATACAAATTTTTATCGCTTTAAGCAAAGAACAGACTGGAACTTCAACAGTTTGCTTGCAGTTTCTATAAGTTGATTTAATTTAGTTCTGTCCATAAAACCCTAAATAGAAATGTTGCATAACAGTGTTGCTAACACTAGAGCTTTTGTGAGCTTTTCAAAATTTTTAGCTCATTAACATGAAAATGTTTGCTAATAATTTTCAGGAGCATATTAATTGAGTGGGAAATGAAAAAAAACAAAGTGTGGAGAAAAGCAAGCTAGTCTGGGGAAGCTTAATATGTTCTATAAACCTTAAGTTTCAATCTTTCATGTACATTCCAATTTTTGACTGTCAAAACCAATTAACAGCATGCTGCTAACTCTTGGGGAAGGATTACCGCCTCGACCTTCTGGCCCTGTCAGAAGTTCGATAGCTAAGTTCTGGATCAAATAAAATGGATTGAAATATAACTATTATCCATAGCGGATACAAGCAGAGACATGAATTCGGAGTTTCTCATATGATGACAAGTCAAGCCTCTCAAGTTCTACTGCAGTGGACGCCAATACTATGTAGAATCCATAAGCTCACTTAATAGGCACACATGTGAAACCAACAGCAGTAGTGTGCTACGAATCTACCAGTGATACCCCTGACGAATCAAAAGACACGTTCTACAGATCACTCAGCTCTGTCGCTAAGGATATACCATGGAATGACATAGCATGTTTTATAGGAGACTTTAACGTGAAAGTTCGGAACGACCGATTATTCTCTCCAAAAGTCTTTAGTGAGCATGGCCTGGGCCAGCGAAACGAAAACGGAGAACTACTGATCGACTTCGCACACCTCAATGACCTTGTAATATGAAAGACTGTATTTGCTGACAAGGATGTACACAAATACTCATGGACATCCCCTAATGGTCATAGCCGAAATCAGATTGACCGTGTCTCTGGAACAAGAAGGTGAGATCAAGCCTACTTTATATAAGGGGCTTCTAAGGATCTGACGTTGTGGGTCCGACCACAACTCAATAACATGAAAAGTCTGCCTCAAATTAAAAAGAAATAAAAACACTAAAAAGGCTCCCTCAAACCCAATATTCGACTCAGAGAATCTGCGGGTGAGAGTTGGAGATGCTAAACGGACTTGAAGCCCAGTCTTTTCAGATGATGCGGAAAGCGAAAAAACCTAGGAAAGCATAAGGCTCTGCTCTCACAATGCCGCGAAAGCCACCATTGGACACTGCAAGAGTCCAAGGAACCAATGGCTGTCTGACCAAACATAGGACTACACAGAGAGAATGAAAAAAGTAAAAGCATCGTTTATCCAAAGATAAGTTCCTGACCATCAGATCTGCAGAATCGAAGAAAACAGAGCCGCAGATAAAGCAGTGAAAAAGAGTGCCAGAAATGAACAGAAAAATTTCATTAAGTGGAAAGCAGTGCAGGCAGAAGAAGCTGTGAAGAGAATTAGCTCAAGAACTGCTATAAAATCACCTATTAGATTATTGGCGACTATTTCTCTATTCAGCCTTGACCAGTAAAAGACCCCTCTGGCATCCTGATAACCGAGGAGTTTGCGGTGAATTATATCTGGTCTAGCCACTTTGAAAAGCTGTTGAACAGACTTCCACCAGAAAGCCCCCAGAGATTTCAGCAACAACTTTATTCTCCTTAAAAGAATTCATGGATCTAAAGTCATCCACCGGAGTTTCCGTAGTAGCAGCAGCAAAAAAGCTGACAGACAGGAAGTAACCCAGTGAAGACTGAATTTCCACGGAAATGATGAAAACAACCGTTCTCACATGCCTATCTTTCTTGACCGCCTTGTTTGCAGCAATCTGAGTGACAGCCAAAGTACCTTTTCATTGGACGCACAGTACCCTTGTTAGAATCTTCAAGAAAGGAGACCCAGCCATCCCAAGCAACTGGCCAAAAATCTGCATGGTCTCTATACCCAGCAAATTGTTTTCACGCATTATACTGCAGAGAATTAGCTCACAGCTCGATAGACACCTCCAAGACGAAAATTTGGATTCAGACGGATCCGTTCTAGTACGGACGTAATATTTACTTTACGGCTTCTGACAGAAGATTGCAGAGAGTGGTCATCAAAGGTCTGTATGACATTCATCAGTTTTGAGAAGGCATTTGACTCAGTAGACCACCAGAGTCTATGGAAGATCTTACTGCACTTTTGAATCCTGAAAATTTAGCTTTGCTGATCATTACTCTCGGTGAAGACAATGAGTGCTGCGTAAATATACCAAGTGGCCAAACCCATTTCTTTCACATCCTGCCAGGACTTAAACAAGGCTGTATTTTGTTGCCACTACTCTTCGCCATTTTAATTGACTATATAATGCAAAGCGCCAGCACAGGCGGCATCGAGCTGAACCCTTAAGCATGCCTGAGCAATATAAACTTTGCCAAGGACATCGCCGTACTAGATTTGTGCAAGCAGTGACTTCAAGAACTCTTAAGCCAAGCTAAGGAGAGAGGCTACCCGATTGGCCCAAAAATCAATATTGAAAAAACAAAATGTATGGTCACAACAGACTCACCGCTGAGAATCTCACCCGGAGACCAAGAGTTATAACGAATCGACCATTTGAAACACCTAGGAAGCACAATTGAATATACAGAATCTACCATAAGCCCAATTACCTTCAAAATTTCATGAGTTTTTTACTGGGCCAAAATGACTATATATTCTTGTTGAGAATAGGGGGACGTCAGGGGGCTAAAAATCAATCACAATTTTTGCTGGTGATCAGTTCAAAGCTTGAAGCCCTAAGCCCCTGGGGCAGCAAGAACATTGACAAAATGGGACGAAAAATGTTTTTTTTTTTTGGGGGGGAGCAAAATCTGTATCCTTAAGTTTTTGGTCTAAGAAGACTGCTTTCCACAAGAAAATATAGACAAATAAGTGTTGGCTCTGCCAAAAATTGGACCAAAAAATGTACAATTAGTTTTTTCCAGGCGAATTGAAACTTAACACTGGAAATCTCGAGCTGTGGAGATATAAAGTACAAAACGAATTTTGAATTGGGGCATAGGCTCCTCAAAATAGATTAGGAGATTTTATTTTATTGGCTTGAAACATAAAACCGCGAATTTTAGATCAAGGTGAACCTAATATGCAAATAAAAAGTCAGTTTGTGAGCCCCCCCCCCCAAAAAAAAAACAGGGCCCCAAAACAGCAGAAAATTTTTATACACTCAGTTTGAAAGCTATGTCCCGAAGTTTGTGTGGCAAGGTCACAAGAAAAAATTAAAAGAAATAAAGTTTTCCTTAAAAATTGGGTCCAAAAACTGGTTTGCCTATAACGTACATCCGTAAGTTTCTAGGCCAAGGGACCGAAGTTTGTGTGGCAAGGTCACAAGAAAAAATTAAAAGAAATAAAGTTTTCCTTGAAAATTGGGTTCGAAAACTGGTTTGCCTGTAACGTACATCCGTAAGTTTCTAGGCCAAGGGACCGAAGTTTGTGTGGCAAGGTCACAAGAAAAAATTAAAAGAAATAAAGTTTTCCTTGAAAATTGGGTTCGAAAACTGGTTTGCCTGTAACGTACATACGTAAGTTTCTAGGCCAAGGGACCCTAATACATAAAAAACAGGCTGGGGAGTGGGCTCCCAAAAATGGGTTCAAACAGCATTTGCCAGCTTAAAACTTATATTTGTGTGCCTTTGGGACACTAATGCAAAAAATTAAAACAGAAAAAATCCAGTGCTTCACCCCATTAAAATTTTGACTGCTTGGTCCCCTAAAATTGGACCACAGTAAGGGCCAATAATTCTTTTTTCTACAAAGAACTCAAAATCTATATTCTTAGGTTCTTGGGTTAGGGAGCCCCAAATGCATAAAAATAGAAAATTTTGCTTTTCTCAAAATGACACCACCCAAAAATAGACAAGGATTTGTTATTCAAATGACTTGAAGTTTACATCTGCAAGCTCTTGGTTCAAGAGGACCTTAGGGCGAAGAATCAAAGTTTGGGCTAGGAGTACGGAACCCTCAAAACTGGGAGCCTGACGGGATTTTCTGACCAGCTTCAAACTTTCAGAGATGGTTCCTTGAACGGAGAAGATTTCAAATTTAGGAGGGAAGGGGTGTTACTCAAGGGAGGTCAATAGCGGGCCATATAATATCTGATGGGTTTGAAATTTACAACTTCAATTCCCTTTGACATGGACACCCTAGCGTTCAAAAAAATTATTAGGACGGAACGAGGGCCACAAAAAACACAAACAAAGGACGATATCGTAAAGCCGTTTCTAGGGGGTAACTGGGGCAGTTTCCTGGGCCCCGTGGCATGGGGGGTGCCGCAGCTAGAGAATTGCCCAGTTTGATTCGTTTTCTTGCTGATATTCGACTCGGAAGGAGGAGGCTGCTATCAATTTTTTACCGAGCACCACCAAACCTAGGAACGGCTTCGGGTTTTTGTGCTGTTTACTGATTATTCCGTTTCGCACACACAGAGGCACACATGGGAGAAATTTCAGAATAGTTAAGATCAAGAACACATTCTACTTTCATTTTACCGGATCAAAGGATCCAAAATAGAGAGAGCATTAGCATATGTAATGTAACCATCGCCAAAACAAGCTGGGCTTGAATTTGTCTGCTCTACAAAACTAGTGAAGACATAAGCATATTATATGGTTTCCAGACTTTTTTAGTAAAGTCATCTACTAACAAAGCACTTGTCGATTTATATTACTGCATTAAGTAGCTTATATTACTAAATAGCCATGTGGTACCACCATAATTTATCTATAGCATCTTGTTCTGGTGTCTTATGAACAATAAAAAAAACACGGCGTTTGCATTTAAAACAGACGGTTTCTATTTAGCTGAATCTCGGAGCCGTCTGAGTAGTTTTCGGAGTTTTTGGCTAATAATCGGCAACTACATTCACTTTCAAGGAGGGCTTCCACTATCCCCAAATTTTTGGGGATTTCCCCGAAAATCTATGTGTCTCCCCGAAAAAAAAATATTTTCCCCTGAATCCCTGAAATATCCCCGAAAATCACTCAACCACGGTTTGACCCCTAGTGACTATCCCTAGCAAACATTACTTTACATACCATAATTTTTCACTACTCTCTTGTTTGTCAATCTTCGTCTCCTGTGTTACTTTGCATAAGAACCAGACCGATATAATTTAATTATAGACGGTTCTTTATATGTTCACAAAAGTATTACTTTCTTTTATTTAGATTTAAAAATTTCGAATGTAGTATTCCAAATGCTATAAGATTCTTTCATTTACATCATTCGTGGTTAAGTATCTTGACAAAATTAGCCAAGAACTATACTTGAAGTTGTTTCACGGAACGCTCAGTTAGATTCTGGATTTTGAAATTGAACTTCTAAAGAAAGAGAATTGTTTGAAAACCGAATCATAAGTTTAAATTTGGTTTTATTTTGCTATTTTCGGTTTTGGACATACTGTATTAATGTCTAATACTTAATAATTGAACGCCTAATATATTGAAGAACTTGATCTTTTTGCCAGGAATTCTTACCATTTAAATTTTTGTTTCATTCGGTGTGTAAAATGTAAGTTCTTTTCTTTTTGTCTGAGAATTGCATTTGTCATACCACCCTTTATCCTCAAACGTATTCATCCAGCACTCCCTCACAATTATCATTCTGGTTCCTTCACCCGTGTAATATTTTTAGTGGGCGTAATATTTTAAACAGCAGTTTTAGGAACTTTTTACGGTTTTGCAAACCTGTTAGTTAGGCAAAGGAAATTTTACGGGAAATATATTCTGCTCAAATTCGGGATAGCCAAGTAAATTTGTTTAAATTTCTAAGGCCTATCTTTACAACTTCTAATGGTTTAACAATTAATAACCCTGCATGAAGGCTAATTCTGAGGTAAAATTTTTTTTTAAAGAAAATGTGGTATAATTTATTCCTTCCTAAGAACTATCCCTAAATACGATCTTCTTACCATAAAAAATGCACAACTCCCTCCCCCTACTAATGAGGCAAAATTTAGCTACAGACTATGTAAAAGATCGAGGAATAGAGGATTCAAACTGAAGTAATCCTAAAAATATTATCCATAAGAAAATTTGCAATACAGCTTAAAGTAAAAATTTGGGTATTAGGCTCACATTGTTTTCTTCTCAAGTTTTAAATATTTTCGGACATACTTATCACGAACAGTTGGTTAATAATGCCAAATAATGTTAATGCGAAGTAAAAGAATTAGTAAATTTTATATGATTTGTAGCCTACAGCTATCATGTCCAGGCATTAGATGGACTGATATAAAAATGAGACTGCAATAAGTATTATATTTGAAATATGGATGGTCACAGGGCTGGTGGGAGGGTTGGGGGTAAATCAGTGACTATATAGTAATTATGAGTTAACCAAAAGAAAGAAAAGCATAGTAGAAACAAACAATGAACAAAATGTATGTTCCGAAGGGGTATTCTCCGCACGGGGGTGGGTATTTTCCGAGGGTATTTTTCACGGGGGATATTTTCTGCGGGGGTATTTTCCGGGGGGAGTATTTTCAACAGGGGAGCATTTTCTTTGGGGTATATTTTTGTGAGGAGGAGGGGGGTATTTTTGGTTTTTCCGTGGGAGGATTTTTTTTTGGGGGGGGGGGAAGGGTAAACACCTAAGCAGCATGAAAAACCAACAATGTCTCTATTGCCTCCAAAATTCCCTTTTGAATTTAAGTTTAAATTTGCTTGTTTAGTTTAGTTTTTGTTTGTTTTAAGTTTTAATATTACCCCGTACTCAAAGGTTGAATTTGTCTATTTAATTTACTTATCTAGAAACCGCAAACAATATTTGTTTTTGTTTTTAAATATTATTAATGAATTTCTGAGATTAATGACTTAATAAAAAATATCTACTGGTATTTTAGTTCACATGTTTTCACTATTTTTCTCCTTTTTTTAGAAAATAATTTTGAAGTTTTTGCCGCAATATCAGCAATAAGTGTTTTCAGCTATGGGTTCCAATCCCGGGCTCTGGCTCTAAAACCTATTTTGTAAAAGGATTGATTTACTACACAGATACAAGCCCTACTTGAGCCTGAAAACGAAGCTAAAACCAATCTTGGCTCCCAAATTTTCGCATAGAAATTCCATTTTTTTTTTCCCCGAAAAATCCCCGAATCTTGAAGACTTGTCCCCGAAAACTCCCCGAATTTTCAAGACTTGTCCCCGAATTTTAAATTTCGAGAGTGAAAGCCCTGCTTTCAAGATTTAGCGAATATTTTTGACTTGACTTTTCTAGAAGTGCAAATAGGCTAGACACAGTTTTCATGTTATAATTTAGGTAATTATCAGACACAAAACTTTATCAAGTCCTTTAAATTTAGGCTTGCGAATACATTTTGTCTTGTTTTATAATCCTCCGATTGAGAAAAGTGCTGACTTCAATTTCTTAAACTAGGCTAGGCCTAGCCTACTGAAAATTTGAGCCCTCAGAGGGCTCAGAACATCCCATAGTAACCAAAAGTTTAAAATATATTTCTAAAAAAAGAAAAGTTTATTATTGTTTTTCTTAGCATAGCCTCAATAGGCTAGTAAAATGTTAGGCCTATGCTAGCCTTTGCAGAAATTCTTAAAAAAGAACCAAAACACCTTCAAAAATGACATCAGTTGATAAACATCTTGATTGATTAACAGAGAATTCAAATAGATAAGAAACAAGCTTATGTCTAGAATCAAAATTTTCATCCTGATTTTCTAACCTTACTCAAATAGCCCATATTATATATTTCCCATGCAATCAGATTCATGATTTGGTCACTGTCAATTCAAGTAATGGGTAAACCTGATTTAACAAGATTGACACTAACCAAGGCTGTACCCAAGGGGGGGGGGGTTAGGGGGGTTTGAACCCCCCCCCCCCCCCTCCAAAATGTTTGTCTGACTCATAAAAACATAACAAAAATGGATATAAGCAAATTTTGTTTGAATTTTTTTGAGGTTTTTTTGTGTGACCCCCCCCCAAAAAAAAATAAAAAAAAAATTGAGTAAAATCACCTCCCAAAAAATCCTGGGTATTGCACTGACACTAACCCAGGTATATAAGCTGTATCTAATAAGCAAAAGTAAGAGAATAGTAAGTAAGTGAAAAAGGTATCATTTTTGAGGGCCTTTAAAGGGCTTAAAATTGAATTTGCATCAGAAACAAATGTCATATTTGGATCCAGGATGAAATCCTGATTATACAGGTAAGTTTGTTTATTATCTGTCTGAATAGGCTTACTCTGTTGATCAAGATATTTACCCATCAGATTTGCTGTGAGCTGTCTGCTGAAGTCAATTTTGTGGCATAGAATGACAGAAAAGAATGATTTTCTATATAGCAAGTTACAAACTTTTTCCAAAATATAGTTGAATATCTCTTGACTATGACAGATAGACCCCACAAGGTGCTTTAGGTGCCAAAGCTGCAACCACTTTATTGAAAGCTGTAGAAGTGATCCCAGATGTGGGATATGTTCCAGACCTCAAAGCAGTAGCAAGGACCTGCTATGTAATATAGAACCCAAATGTATTTCTTGCAATGAACCACATGTCTGTTTTAGCCTAAATTGTCAGAAACTAATCAAAATTTTGAGAAATGAGAGTTACTCATAAATAGTTCTGTAAAAGCTCTAAGCCTGAATAAGACAAGGTTGCTTGGTTGCCAGCAGAGGTTGGTACAGGCTCCAAAATAATGAAAATTAGACAATTTTATCTGCTGTTTTTTTTTAAAATACCCTTTTACAACTAAGACTGATTGTGATTATAATTGCCATTCCAGAATAGGCTACAAATTACAATTATTTCTTGCTAGCCTTTTTTTTATTAGAATAAACTTATAATTTTTGGGTAAAATGAGCTGTGGTTTTCATTTACTAGATTACAGCTACTGCTGCCACCATGATAAAAAAATGAAATATGGTGGGATTTTTTGCTTGTAGCTATTTCAATAACAATGTGAATTAAATATAAAGAAAATAATTTGTGAATCACAATAGACCAGTGTAATCAGGCAAGTTACTAGTTTCAAAATGTACAAGACACTAATTCATTGTCTGTGAAATTTGTTTGCTTTCTCAGCATTATGCACAATGGTTCACAGAGGCAGTAAAGAAAAAGTTACATACCATTATTTCAGGTATGTGAAGTATTTGCAGTGGCTACCACTATGGTCTGAAAACTTTTCCTTGGTCTTCAAGTTTGGATGAATAGACCCTTCTCTGGTAGTTTCTACCTGAGTAGAAAATTTCCAGAAACTCTAGGTTATCCTAGGGTAGCTCTCAAGGGGCAGACTTGAATAAGAAAAAATTTTGACTTATTTTATTTATTTGAATTTTATTTGAACATTGATGTTTAGCCTATTTTGTTGTATATTTGTGTGTTAAATCATGCCTTGTTTTTTGCTTTTTGTTGTTGTTTACATCTTTTTCATGCTCTACTGCCCATTGCTATTTAGATTTCCTGCAAGTTATAAATCTGTATCATGTCACATCATCATGGGCAGCATGGTAGCACTGTCCAAGTAAAGATTGATTATGGCTTCAACATGTAGTTTTAATTCTTTTTTTCATTTTTTTCACTAGGTCACTTTATATAGAAGGAGTAGTCATAGACACTTTGGAGAGGGCTCATTTGATTGGAAATGAAAAATTCTAGTGCCATTTTTTGAGTCAAAAGTAATCAGAGGGTAACTAGGCCCCCTCACACTTTTTAGCTATGCTCCCCCAAAGACATCAGATGAAAATTTTGAGATAGCCATTTTGTTTTCAAAATAGTTAAAATGTCCTGTAACTATGCCTCTGGGAATGACAGGACCACCACAGCCCCTGGGGCAAGGGCTGTAAGTTATGCAAGTGACCCATTGTGTACATACAGGCTTGTCATTGGGAAGGGAACATGTTTGATCCTGGGTCTCTAAGAAAGCTATGGGTATTAAGGGTGAAACTTTCAGGAAATGTTGAGGGGGATGTATAACTAAATCAAAACACACTATGGGCATACAGGTTCTCAAAAGTGTGTATCAGCAATATCCTGGGAACAGCTAAGGGTATATAGTTGAAACTTTCAGGGCTAATACTGCTGCAACTACTTATGACTGTGACTATTTGCAGTTGTGTCTGCAACTACTTGCAACTGTGAACTACTGGTGGCTGCAACTTTGGCAACTAGTGACTGCTACTATTGAACAAAATTGCAAATTTTTAAATGTGTCTTGGTTGTCAGAAACAGACAAGGATAGTAAGCTAAAACTTTCAGGGCTACTACTGCTAATGGTACTCCTACTACTACTACTACTATGTACACATTTATGACTGTGCGCACAACTGCTACAATGACTACTTGTGACTGTTACTACTTGTGCTTGTGACTGTGACTGGATTTACTTGCAACTGCCACTACTACTACTGCTATGATTGCAGCTGCAACTTCCACTGATACTGAGGCTTCTACTTCTGCCAATGCTACTACTGTCAAATCAGATCAAAAAAGTTTAAGGGCATCCAGGTTGTCAAAATGGCATAGATGCAATATCCCAGGAAGAGAATAGGTTATTAAATTGAAATGTGCAGGGAAAGCTGAGGGGGATGTAAAACTAAATCAGATTACACTGTATGTATCCAGATTGTCAAAAGGTCATCTGTACAATATCCAAGGAACAGCTAAGGGTACTATAAGGAAAATTTCAGGGCATATTATTGGGAATGTTGAACTAAATCAAAAGACACTATATGCATCCAAGATTATAAAAGTGTGTATCTCTTATGTTTCAAGAACAGCAAAGGGAATTAAGCTGGAACTTCCTAGGCATATTGGAGGGGGGGGGGTTGATTAGTATTTGAGTGTAATCAAGGTAGAAACATGATGGGTGTCAGAATTCTTTGGGTTCTATTGAAGCCAAAAATTATGCTGTTTTTAAGTCCATTTCTTTGGATAATATTACACATATCTCCATCTAAAGTTCTGTAGTATAACTATTATTGAAATCTATTGCAATTTTTTTTTCTAAAATATAAATAGCAAGCAAATATCTTGATTTTAAGGAGAAAAATCAGCAAAAGACTAAAAAAGCTCTTTTATTCCCCAATTTAGAAACTATTTCAATTCAAAACAAATTGAAATTAATTTAAAATAAAAACTTTCCACAAAAGAAAGTTTTTCAAAGAAGAGTAAATAGTTAGAGTACATGAAACCAAAGACAAACAGAAATAAAATTGAATAAAAATCCTATCCAAAACAAGCATAAATCACTATCAATAAACAAATGAAAACCAACAGAAACTACAATAGATAACCTAGTCACACTTGTTATAATGAAAATTACTGCAAACGGGAGTAGGGCTAATGCCACCTATACCTTCTAAAGACCAGAATTTCATTTACATGATGTTCTTAGAAAACACTAAGTGAGTTGGTGGGCCTCCTCCACTGCCAACCTTTTTAGGAGCCTTTTGTTTGAACCTGAATCATGGAGGACTTTATAATCTGTGTGATATGAGGACTGAAATGAGCCAATATCCTCTCCACCACATTTGAATCATACCCCCAGTGGCGTATTTAGGGGGGGGATAGGGACTAACCCCCCCCCCCCAAAAAAAAAAAAAAGAAAGAAAGAATTATTTTGTGAGTTCAATTTCTTGCTCTCAGCAGTCCCCTTGCTTTTTTGTCATATACTTTGGTAATATATTGGAAGTACCACAGCAATAAAAATCTCTCGGTTTTATTATCACCCCCTCAGTCTCTCCATCATTTTGCTTGAGTCTGTTGAAACTTATTTCATACTTATTGTGATAATGTTTTGTAAACTTTAAATTCTCAATTCCAGAAATGGAGATTTATCATCTAATTTGGATCAGGTTGCATCTCATTGCAATTTATGAGTTTATGATATTTTGTCTTGTAAGTGGAACATGGAAAATTCTAGTGTATGTTAATTGTTGTAAAAGTGGGCATGTTCTGTTCTACTAAGTGGAGCATGTTCTGTTCTACTAAGTGGAGCATGATCTGTTGCACTTAGTGAGTTTTAGAATGTACTTTAGTCTGTTTTTCTCTTGCCTTGGCTCAATCAAGCTCTTGTCCTGTGATATTTAAAAAGAAAGTGAAAGAAAGGTTGACTCAGTGATATCTAAAAAAAGAAAATATATTGACAGATATAATGGCAAAACAAAACTGTCAGCAATTTTTTCATTGTTTTTTTTTTTTTTTTTTCAAAAAGAGTATGTGTAGTTCATGAAGATGGTTCTTTGACTCCTACTGTTTCAGTGGTTGAAGCAGGGATAGAAGCTAATTGTCTAATTTTATTCCTTGCAAAACCATTCCACTCAAAGGGATATTTTAACAAATGATCTATTTTGTTGTAGCTTTATATACCATTTTTGTTTTTTCATGTTTTAAATGCTTGAGAAAGTTTGAATATGAAGAAGGAAACATATTAGCCCTATAAAAGTATTGCATTTTAACTATTTGCTTAGATCAGTTTTCAACAAGGTTGAAATTCTTTGTTTCATTTCAAATCCTAATTGAGTAGTTTACTTGTGAATCCTAACCTTACTAAAACAATGACTATCTTTAATACCTTAGAGAAGTTTCAAAATTCTTAAAAGTTTTTGTAGTTATAAAGCAGCTGCTGTAAGTCCATAACTCTATCAGAGAAGCTATGCTGCACAGCAGAGTAGTCTGTTTGACAGAGAGTGTTGATTAACATTGTAGTTTTAGAAAATGAGCTTATTGATTGCCTAATTGGCTTTTTTTTTCCACAAATTCGAAAAGCTTAGAAATGGGAGGGTTGTTTGATTTTTTAGAAGAAAGGCAGGAAAGATTTCTTGAAGAATTTTAGGGAAAGACAGGATAATATGAAGACAGGTACAAGAAATAGAGTTAGCATAGGTGCTTTATAACTACCAACTTTCTAATGTCATAACTCAAACTGGATACAAAAAAACAGCTTCCATGATTGTTGCTCAATTTTAAACACAACATGTGCCATAAAATCCTTGTTGGATAAGAGAGGAGGATTGCAGTTTATCCAAGTTTAAAATTAAAACCAACAGAATTTATTACATATATGATTGAGTTTGTCCCCTAGCCATTACCTTGCTCTTTACGCTAAAGCTTTTTTTTGTACTTTCATCAGAGCTATTTAGCCTTTGCGATTAAGGGCTCATTCTTAAAGAATTGGAACAAAATTTGAACTTTAGCTTAAAGAGCGAGGTATTGACTATGGGGCGAATCCCCTAATATACGTAATAAAAATTAACGAATATAGAAGTTCGTTACGTAAGTTAATTCGTAAGTTACGTCAGATCAAAATTTCGAGAAAGCCATTTAGCCAAAAAAAAGTAAAATTAATATGCAGATTTCGTTTTAATTATTCATGTATGGTGAGCCAAAATCAAAGCTGCATTAATTCAAAAATGTTCAGAAATTCAATAAAAAAGCAAGTTTTTTTTTAACTGAAAGTAAGGAGCGACATCAAAACTTATAATGAACAGAAATTATTCCGTATATGAAAGGGACTGTCCCCTCATCAATGCATCGCTCTTTACGCTAAAGTTTGACCCTGTCTCACAACTTTATTTTTTAAAACAATAAAAAACATTAGCGCAAGGAGCGAGGCGTTGAGGAGGGGACAGCCCCTTTAATATAACAAATAATTTCTGTTCGTTTTAACTTTTAATGTTGCTCCTTACTTTCAGTTAAAAAAACTTGTTTTTTTAATCTAATTATTAAATGAATAATAATTGTGTGTGTATCTATGTATGTATTTATCAAACAGTTTGTGGGAACAAACTGTAAGTAAGGAGCAACCCAGCTCAATGGTAACCGAAACTCTAGAAAACGGGATCTTGATGCCAATAGATACATCAAAAGAATTAGATTTTAATGCTGATTTCAAATATATAAGTTTCATCAAGTTCAGTCCTACCCATCAAAAGTTACGCGCCTGAGAAAGTTCAGCTGATTTTTGAAAAAAGGGGGAAAGACCCCTAAAAGTTATAGAACCCTGATGAAAATCACACCGTAATATTCAGCGTTTCAGAGAACCCTACTGTAGAGGTTTCAAGCTCCTCTCTATTAAAATGTGGAATTTTGCATTTTTTTTTTCCAGAAGAAAGATCATGGATGCATGTTTATTTTTTTTTTTTTTTTTTTTTTTTCTCAGGGGTGATCATATCGATCCAGTGGTCCTAAAATATTGTGGGAGGGCTCATTGGAACGGAAATTAAAAGTTCTAGTGCCCTTTTTAAGTGAAAAAAATGGAGGGCAACTAGGCCCCCTCCCACGCTCATTTCTTTCCCAAAGTCACCCGATAAAAATTTTGAGATAGCCATTCTGTTCAGCATGATCGAAAATAATACAGACGTTTTCAGGGGGGATTTTTTCTGGTAGTGGGGGGGGGTCGGTGATTATGTGGGAGGATCTTTCCATGAAGGAAATTTTTAAGGGGGAAGGGACATTGCTATGGAGGGGGTTCCGGATTGCCCAGCATTATTTGAAAAAAAGATCAGAAATTAAATTTAATAAAAAACAAGTTTTTCAACTGAAAGTAAGGAGCAACATCAAAACTTAAAACGAACAGAAAATATTACGTATATGATTGGGTTCACCCCCTAGTCAATACCTCGCTCTTTAAGCCAAAGATTTTTTAGTACTTTCATAAGAGCTATTTATTCTAATTAACGGCCTTTGGGATTAAGGGTTCATTTTTAAAGAAAATGATACTTCGTCATTTTAATTGTTGATTTTTTTAGCAGTAACTCTATTGAAAAATAGTAAATATGTTACTTTAAAATGGGAGCTGGCGTTTACTACCCCCCTCCCCGCGGAAAAACTCTATAATTCCCCCACACGCAAAATTGAGCTGCCAAAGAGAAAGTACAACATAAGTACCTCTTTTATTTCGGTATAATGCCCAATACTTTTTTTTAGTTACACTACATTGTCTTAAAATTACATTAAAAAAAATATGTGTAGTTCTTTTTTTTCGGCATAATACCCAATATTTTTTTTTGTTAGACTCAATGTTCTTTAGCTTATATTAAAAAGCAAAAAAAACATGTTCCTTAAAGTAGATATTTCTTTTATTTCGGCATAATACCATATATCTTTCTAGTTAAACTACATGTTCTTTAAACTTTTGAATCTAAACTTTGTGTAGCAGCCTGAAAAATAAATGAGTAGTTATTAATATATTGAACCCTTATGGCTCTTTACTACAGGCAACGCTATAGGATTGCCTCTGAATTAAACAGAAGAGTAGAACTTTTTTAAAGAAAAAAGGGTTCATTTTTAAAGAATTCGAAAAAAAATCGAATTTTAGCTTAAAGAGCAAGGTATTGACTAGGGGGTGGAACCCTATACGTATTAAAAATATATGAATTAAGCTAATTCGTAAGTAACGTATATTTATTACTAATAAGAACGTTCGTAAATAAAATTAAACAAGTTTCGAGAAAGCCATTTAACCAAATAAAAGTAAAATTAATATGCAAATTTTGTTTTAATTATTCATGTACGGTGAGCCAAAATCAAAACCTGCATTAATTCAAAAATGTTCAAAAATTAAATAAAAAAACAAATTTTTTTAACTGAAAGTAAGGAACGACGTTAAAACTTAAAACGAACAGAAATTATTCCGTATATGAAAGGGGCTGTCCCCTCCTCAGCGTCTCGCTCTTTACGCTAAAGTTTGACTTTCTCACAACTTTTATTTTTTTTAAACAATAAAAAACTTTAGCGTAAAGAGCGAGGCGTTGAGGAGGGGACAGCCCCTTTCATATACGGAATAATTTCTGTTCGTTTTAAGTTTTAACGTCGTTCCTTACTTTCAGTTAAAAAGACTTGTTTTTTTTATTTGATTTTTTATCGAAAGCGGCTTGACAATTTTTTCTGAAGATTAGCACACTAGCATTTTCTGGCCTGAAAAAAAAACCGACCTAGATAGGTCAAAACTTCAGGAAAATTCGATTTCCCCTCCCCAGTGCCCCTAATATCTTTTTCTTAAATTTTTGGAAGGATTTTAGCTTCACCGGAAAAACTGTCAAAATGAAGTTTGACATTGAGTAAATATTAATTTTGAATCTTTGTATCTTTGCTTAAAAAAAACTAAATCTAGAAAAATTATGTAAAAAAGTTTTTTCTTATGTAAACTAGGGTATGGTGGCATGCATTTCTGTGGGGAAAGTCTCTGCAGGGGGGATATGCTGAACACCGTTTTGATGTCTATAATTTACTTCGCCGAGCGAAGCTCGGTACTTCGGTACTCTACTTTGATCCACTTAATTAGTAGTTGGTTTAGTGGAATTCATTAAAAAAAAAACTGGTTAACAGCTCTAGTTTTGGTCTTGGGCATCCGTGCTTGATCCAACCTATATGAGGGATTGGCTGCATTCTTTCATCTGTATCCATAAGAAGAACCTCTATAACGTAAAATAGATTTGGTAGGGATCAGAAGTTAGGATTTTCGTTACACCATCACACGGTTCTAGTCTGGCCTCGCCTGTGTTGCTCCAGAACTGTGACCTGTGGATTTCGCTTTCTGCAAAACTTGCAGAGACACAGAACGAGAGGTCTGGTTTTTTTTTCTGCTTTCTACCTGACATATGTTAAATCGACGTTCAAGACAATTGTAAAATACGTAATGTGTATGATCCGGACGCTTTGGAGGGTCAGAGGATTTTTTGCAGGGAGGGGGTTCTGTAAAATGAGCGAGGTCATTTCTCACATGACGCCCCCCAGAGAGGTGGTGTGCCCACCAAAGTCATCTTTATTTTTTTCCGGGCTTAGACAGAAATTCAGTATGGGGGCGGGGGTCAAAACGTATTTTAAAGGGGTCGAGACATTTACTCTCCGCGAAAAATTCCCCCTGGATAATTCTGGATGTTCACTAGAAGAGAAATTGAAAGTTCTACTCTTCTGTTTAATTCAGAGGCAATCCTATTGCGTTGCCTGTAGTAAAGAGCCATAAGGGTTCAATATATTAATAATTACTTATTTATTTTTTAGGCTGCTACACGAAGTTTAAATTCAAAAGTTTAAAGAACATGTAGTTTAACTAGAAAGATATATGGTATTATGCCGAAATAAAAGAAATATCTACTTTAAGGGGCATGTTTTTTTTTGCTTTTTAATATAAGCTAAAGAACATTGAGTCTAACAAAAAAAAAATATTGGGTATTATGCCGAAAAAAAGAACTACACATATTTTTTTTAATGTAATTTTAAGACAATGTAGTGTAACTAAAAAAAAGTATTGGGCATTATACCGAAATAAAAGAGGTACTTATGTTGTACTTTCTCTTTGGCTGCTCAATTTTGCGTGTGGGGGAATTATAGAGGTTTTTTTCCGCGGGGAGGGGGGTAGTAAACGCCAGCTCCCATTTTAAAGTAACGTATTTACTGTTTTTCAATAGAGTTACTGCCAAAAAAATCAACAATTAAAATGACGAAATATCATTTTCTGTATGACTCAGGACACATTTTTGGAAACGAGATATCATCGCGTGTGGGCGGGGGGATGGGGGTTCTAAGCCAGCCATCTCTTACCCTTCCAGAATCGCGGTTGTGTATTGTATGGCAGTTTATGTGTCAAATTCTAAGTGCAAACCATTAATGTGATCTCCATAATGTATTTGGAAGATATCTGAATTTAAAGATGCAAATGAACTGCACATCTCACATTTTGACTAGTAATTCCTCTATTTGAGATTATATAAATCTTATCTGATTATGTGGACATTGATTATCCTGTGTCAAGATAAAGCTTGTAGTCAATCCAAAATAATCAAGGAAATCTTTTACTTTCTCAGGAAGCAGGATTCTTGGGCTTAGTGAAGAGCTGCTTTGATCTCACTTACCTAATATTAGTATCGGATATATGAACTCTGGTAGGCAATGAGCAGCATAGTAAGACTTAGAAAAGTAAGTTTCGTTAATGCATGTCTATTTGTCAGTCCACTTTTTTTACTTTTTTTGTTACTTTTTTGTTTTATGTATATTTCAGTATTTAAATTTTTAGAATTGTTAAAAAACAGTATATGCACATATCCTCCTTTCTTTAAACTAAGATATGATTTATATTTTTTAGTTATGTGAGGTGGGCAAAACCCTCTCAAGGCTAGAGCTCTTGATTACTTAATGTCTGAATTGGCAGCAAATGTATTTAGTCTTTCTCTTAATGTATATTTCACAGTTTTACAATATAAAAAGTGATTTGATCAAATTGCTAAAGCATTGTTTGGGTTGTGAGCAATCCACATCAGATGAATTTTTGGTAATTTATCAAATCCAGGTCTCCAGGTCTTCATTTACAGCATGTAAATATTTACCTTTTGTAATGCATTATCCCCTGTTCTATTTTATATAGGATAATAGGATAGTGTCATTATCCCCTTGCTCTTTTACTATTTTCATTGTTTTTTTCCTTCCCTAAAATATTGATGTATGCTGTTTGAACTTCAAGTCTTTGCACTTTAAGAGTCTGGCTGAAATTCGTTTGCATTGTGTGCACGCTTTAGCTCCAGTTTCTAACTTCCCTGAAGTATTTGCTGCAAGTAGGGATAATTCGTGTAAATTTCCTGGCCTTGAATTTAAATGGCTAACAAAGTTTCTTGGCTTCAATCAGTAAAATCTTTTCAATAAAATTTGCCACACCTTTGGTTCTTGTATGTTTATAATAAGAAAGCTGATGGTTTTTTAACTGCTAGCTTCATAACATTCTGGGTCATTTGAAGGTTGGTAAGCTATTATTTTTTTGGCTTTAGGGTGAATATTCCTAGAGTGTCAGTAGTTAGTGCGATACTTTTAGAAGTTGGTTTTCACGAGATTCTCGGAAACACTCTACTACTCGTTTGCACGTCTTGAAAACTGCTGGAAAGCAAAAACGAGAAAGTAGAGGACAAAGACAGCTCTTGGACGACGGAAAATAGTGGAATACGTCTGTTATAGCGTAAGATTTTAATCTATTTAACATGGATGTAAACAATTCAAATAATAAGTGACATTGGCGATACAGAAGCCAAGTTATCCAAGCAGTAA
This sequence comes from Artemia sinica, assembly GCA_027921565.1. Classification (NCBI taxonomy): domain Eukaryota; kingdom Metazoa; phylum Arthropoda; class Branchiopoda; order Anostraca; family Artemiidae; genus Artemia; species Artemia sinica. The sequence goes on from CM051262.1 coordinate 30,241,674, forward strand.
GGCTGGCGTTGCATATCCTGGATTTTCTTGAATCCCAGCTTCCAGATTTTTAATTCAGAACCACTGATTTTCTTACCTGCACTTAGGAAGATGAACTGGTCGTGTCATTCGCGTCACAATAATCTTTCTTTCTAAATATAGCCATTTTGTCAAATTTTCATGTACCCATATGCTTCCATGTTCTTCGATCTGTTTGAAAATTACGCCAGAAATGTGGTCTTCAGCTTCACTTTCCACGATCGGTCTGGATTCACTTTCCGAAGAAGCGGGAAGCGTTTCCAGTCGTAAAAAATCCGAATGGAAAGTTATATCTTTCCGTCTTCATCTGCGAAAACACATGGAAGGTGATTCCAGGTCCGATTTCAAAGTCACGAAAATCGCCCTTAGGTCAACATTGGGAGATGAGGAGAGATTGCTCCTCTCGTATGATAAAGTTGGGAACCTCACCCTGGATTGCCATCCGAGGTGATTTATCATTGAATGAGGTTCTTCTGTAGGTGATTTTGTCGATTGGGTGACTTTTTGTGTTTTTTTTTTTTTTTTTCAAAATAGTTCTTAATTTGTTATTTTCAAATGTGGTTAAGATTCAAATGGGGGGGGGGGTCAATTAGCTGACGTCATTATTATTATTTTTATTAGTATTATTCTTATTATTATTGCAAAGCTTCTTTGTTAATTGGAAGCTTTAAATAGTAAATCCTACATGAAGGTACATTGTACCTACCGCTGGCAATATTTTTGTAAAAAGAGCCCCCCCCCCCCAAGGGTGTATCGTGTATTTTTATTCGGGGAGAAAGGGTTTTTTGGGGGGGGGGGTGTTACAAAAAAAACTGTAAAAACGCTTAATTTTTTTTCATGCCTTTTTGTTACGTTTTTACAAGTCGGACTAAAATTTCAGGGGAGGGGGGGGGGGGGTAACTCTCCTTCATAGATACGTTCTTGCTAGGGGCGTATTTAGGATTTCGTTCTGGAGGGGGGGGCACCAGCTAAAAGCTACCAGTAATCCAGACACTTCCCAGTAACTAAGTATATTACTGTTAAAATTCCTTTTTTGGGGTTATTTATTACTATGCTACTAAAAAAGGTAAAATAATGAGTTTAATTAACCAAATTAAAGAGCTCTAATCTTGCTAATCCTTGAATTAGATACAAAACATCATAAGCACTGTTAATACTTCTTATATTTTAATCCGTCTTGATTTCCTCCCGAAGTCGCTCAAAACATCCTCAATATCCACCTTAACATCGCAATTGATAGACTTGTGTGCAAGACCATTCAACCTGTTCTCTCCTGTCTGATTTCGGAGGTATGTTTTTAAACTGCTTTAGTGAGCTTAATGAACGCTCTGTTGGTGTCGTGGTAACAGGGAGAATACAATCAAGAGTGAACGTACAGTTGTAATAAAGAAGTTGTCGCACTCACCAAGAGTTTCAGAAACTATCGGGATTATGATATTCGTTTATAGACCTCCATTTGGCTTGTCAGACAGTCAACTCAGCAAGGAGGTTAGTCTAAGAGGAACAGAACTGCTTATATTTTTGCCGCTTCATCATAACCTTGGCTAATGCAGCATCAACGATAAAACCAGGGAACAGAAGTTGATTTGAAATACTGTAGCTTGGTGGTTAATAAATCTCATATTGAGTTGTTCATATAGTTTCTTGAGATATGGAGAAAGGACAAAGTCTTTGTAAAAAAACAGAAGTATCTGAAGAGGAGAATCACCGACGTTGGCGTCTTGGTATTAAAGCAAGTGTCCCAACACTTCCAGCTGTCTGGACTGCTACTGTACAAACCGAACATGCTATTACCTCAATCATCGTCAATTACAACTAACTTGGTCGTGTCTAATCCAAACTCTAAGCAAAGTCCAATAATCTACTTTACAAGAACCACGCCAGTCAAGTCATTTGCAGCGTCGAAACCCAAAAAAAAACTATCTTCTATTTGATGATCGTCATAGAAACAGATCACAAGAACAAACTGTTCTTTTGAAGTTACATCATTCATCTCTTTGCGAATATCGGAAAATATTTCGCTATGTTCAAAATTGCGTCCCGAATGACATTGCCTACGCTATGGACGATATCATTCTGGACTAGAGAGGAAATGCATATTTCGCACTTTTAGTGAATGATTCGAAATACTCCCACAATTTTGTGTTTTCGCAATCCGTCATCAATCCCAGCAACCCTCTGAATATCCCTTCATTTTCAACACTTTTTGTAAGAGGATCACTTTTTTTCATGGAGACACCGCAGGGCTAGTTCGTGAAAACCACAAAATAAAACAGCCTGGACAATTTATTTATTTATTTTATTCAACACAGGAGAAAGTCATAGGCTTGTCCCCGCAATTGGTCTTAACATTTCTCGGTTTCAATTCTTTCCTCGTGATCTTGCAGATTCAGTTCCTGGTCGATTGGAATGCCTTTTCCTTCTTATATTTTGATAAACATGGCAGATTTTTGTACTGTAGTAACATACCACTGTCTTTCATTATTATGCTAGAAGTCAGTGAGAGCATCTTTAAGGTTACCACTTTAAGATTACCACTTGAGAGGAAATAAGAAGAACTATATATGGCATAGAAATTAAGCACTCAAGCGTCTCATATGAGGCTTTAATGGTCTCATATTCGGCAAATAGGAAGCATCATTTATAGAATGCACCTTTTTTGAAGGGCTGAACATCAACCATGAATACTTTTCGAGCCAAGTACTCAGAAAATGATGATGTTTTGTCACTTTGACCTCGACATTCTGGTTAACTGTTTCTGGGAATTCCTTTCCTGGTTTCCAGTGCCTACACATTAAGTCCAACTTTCGAGCATCAGAAATCTGGTCACGGTTATCAAAGGGCTTCAGCCTAATGTCAATCAAGGTGATTATTGGTGCAATGACTGAGGTGGCTTCTGAATGTTTGTCTATTTCATGAAAGGGATTATTAATACTTCGGGTGAGAAGTTATTCTAATGTCTTAGGCAAGTTCACTTGAAAAGTTGGTTTCATTCACAAAATTTTGAACTAAAGCATTTAAATATTTTTCAGAGATTGAAACACAAAATCAGTAGATTTTTCAACCCAGTGACCAATAGGTGTTTCGTTTGTTTCTGTTAATCATCATTAGTCACGTTTTTTATTCAAAACGGCCACAGGCCTTTCTCATAAGTCCTCTTCCCTTTCTGCCAATTTGACTGTTTTTTAACACAGGAGTTCTGGCGCCTTCTTCCTCAGACCATGACCAAAAAACGACCTAATTCATATTATTACGTTCTGTTGACAGTATTTCCTAACCCTAAATTCCAAAATGGGTTTTCAATTCTTGTAATCTTAACGGCTGCATAATTGTCAGTTATATTTCATATTTTGTTTGATTATTACGCTAATTCCAAGGAGACCTGACCTCAGAGTCACCGTTCTCCTTTTTTTTGCAGACCTTAGGAGAAAGGGCTTGGTTCAAAAAATGGAAAAAAATGAACCAAAGCCGATAAGGGACAAAAATACAACTATGGTTGTCCAACAATCCGTTCTTGCATACCTTGACTTATCAGCAATCCTCTTCTCTTATTCAACAAGGATTTTGTGGCCCTTGCTGTTGGTTAAAATGATTGACAATTGTGCGACCTTTTTTTTCAGTTTGAGTTAGGACATTAGAAAGTTGGTAACTAGTATAAAGCAGTCTCTAGTTTTTGTATCCGTCTTCATGTTACCCCATCTTTCCCAAGATATTGAAGAACATGCCCCTTTCTATGTGTTTTGAATTTTTGAAAAAGACCAGTTTGACGATCAATATATTCATTTCCTAAAACTACTAAGTAAACAAAAACTCTGACAAAAAACTACCCCACTGTGCAGCATAGCGTCTCCAATAGAATTATGGACTTACGGCGGCTGCTTTATTACTCCAAAAGGTTTTAAGAATTTCATAACTTCTCTGAGATATTAAAAAAGTTAGTGTAAAGAAAGTGAGATAAAATAATATAGTTCTTTCCTCAAAGGCTTCTATCTGTGTGTAGCTCTAAACACAATGTTTACATTGATCACTTGTAGATTTTTAATAAAATTGAGAAACTAGGCAAAACATTATTTATTATTTTGAACCTGCTGACGTATTTTGTAAAGACCTCTGACCCTTTGGAAAATTTGGTGTGACGCTTTATCTGTAAATTAAGTAATATAGACAATGAACTTTTGCTCAATCCTCTATTTTATCAAAGTTACCGGCCTATAAAACTATAAAAGTTGGTTTGAAATGAAGCGTTGCAAATTTTTCGTATCAATCAAAGAGCTTGTATTTTTGCATCGTCTTTGCGCTTTGTTTCTTGATGTACATCAGCACTATGGTATAACAAATCGCATTAAGCATTCAATTTCAATCAACTATAATGATTACTGTTATATGAATATTGAATCAATGCAAATATATAACTGAGTTATTTAAACACTCAGTTATACTAACTAGTACAAATATTTCTGTCGATTTTCATTTTTAGCACGAGCATTTCGGAACTTAAAATCTTTTCTTTATGTTAAACATGAAATTAATTCTGTTGATTTTTGTTTGTAAATTCTAGGACAGGGATTTTTTTGCTGCTTAAACTTCAATTCTACTCAATATTAAATATAAAAAACTAGTTTTTTCAACTGAAACTAAGGAACAACAGCAAAACTTAAACCAAACATAAATTATTACTTATGAGGGGGTTGCCCCCTCCTCAATACCATGGAAAATCCCTTCCCCCCACAGAAAATCACTCCTTGGAAAGTTGTTCCCATGTGTAATCCCTGCCAGAAAAATTCCCCCTAGACAATTTCATTCTAGCTAAAAATTTCCCCAGAAAATTTCTTGCGGACGATTCCGAGTGAAAGATTTTTCTTAGTGCACTTTCATTTGAAAAAGACTTCAACTTCAGATTGTTATACCGAAAATTCCCTCTTCCGTGGAAAAGTTTTCCCGCAAAATACCCCGTCTCCTAGTAGAAAGTTGCTCCCGCAAAAAATTCCTCTGGAGAATTTATCCCGTGATAAATCCCACATGGAAAATTATCCCTTTGTAAATCCCCCTCCCTACGGAAAGATACTCTAGACAATTCCAACCAGGGAATAATTCCCCCCCCCCCCGGAAAATTTTCCTTAACCTCTCCACATGTAAAGTTGAGTCGGCAAAGGGAAAGTAAGATTAATGATAAGAATTTCGTATTGGAATTCTGGCAAATTTTCCTGGCGTAAAATTTCCCCTGGAAAGTTGACCCCCTGGAAACTTCCATCCCCATGGAATATTCTTTTCGTAGGAAATCCCCCCAGCAGAAAATTCATGACGTCAGAGATTAGTAGGATTACTACATCAAACGGTTTGGATTAGCTGTTGGATAAGTTACTCCTGCTAACCCTGGAAATCGAAGTATATCTGAGGATGAGTGACGTCACATATAAACAAAAAATCAATCTTTTCAAAATAAAAAAATATGTGAAAATATAGTCAGAGAACACTAAGAGACAGTAGTTGTGAAACACACCTTCAGGGGTTTGTAAATAAGCTATGTTTACGGCGGAGTGCAAGTGATTAATGTTATTGTTCGCCTGGTTGTCTATAGCATTTCAGTTGACAAGTTGCCTGATAAGTATGTTTTATGAATTACATGACAGTCCGCTTAATATTAAGCGGAAGAGTCGAATAAGGGATGCTCGAACGCTCTCGACAGATTATAGTTTTTTTTGTTTTTTTTTTATCGAATTATTCATTTTCTTTTAGCGTACGTATGACGAAAAACTGCCAGATATGAAGCTCAACTTTTCTCTGCCAAAGAATAACACGCCGCTGAAAGTTTATATTTTGATAAAATGGATGTCCATAATGTTAGTTGGGTCTTTAAGTCTTTTTTCATTACTAGGTAATTTATTTTCAATTGGTAATTTTCTCAATTTGGTTAAGAAGCTTTATTTAAAAAAAAGGAATATTTTCTGTACAGAAGAAAAAACCTTCTGCATGTGACGTTAAACTTATTGTTCTTTTCAGTGGCTCTAAATTTCAAACAGGAAAATCCATCAGGTGGAATTTAACATGCCATATGTTTAAAGAATAATATGACTGTCTTATGAAAATACATCTTAGTTGTAGACCTATAAATATAAAGCATATTTTTTTTTTACTACGGAATTACAGGAAAGTAATTCCTCATTTCCTCTGTGAGTTAATTCTTTTAAACTATGTACCTTTTCGTACATTTAATTCATATATTTTTGAAAAACTGATTTTTTATTTTTATGTAACTTTCTCTTCATTGTTAAGTATTGTTAAGTATCATTCTTGTTTCTCTTTATGGTCCAGCACCATCCTTTTTTTCAATGCAGATATAATTTATTCACAAAAAAATCAACAAAAAAGCATCAAGCCCAGTAACCTGGGTTTGTATTGCCACTCCAAAAAAATTTTACATCCACTTACATCAGCGCATTTGGGTTCCCATTTCACAACAGAACAAAAATAAAATATATAAAACATATTAAACATATAAAACTACTTGAGAAAAAAAAAGAATTCATAAACCTACAGGCAATGGTGCCTCAACTGCTCACGGAAGCCAGACCTTTCAGCTATATCCCTAATAGAAGATGGCGTCTGAGACCATAGCACAGGAAGAATATGATGAGCAGAGAAAGCAGACCTCGCAAACATTCTAATCGGCCTTCTGTACATACCAACCTGTCTCGTTAAATGCCAATGGAAATCAGCAGTTGTCTCAAACATATGACGAACACACATTGGAGCAATATTATTAATAATATCATACATTAGTTGAAGCTTATAAAATAAGCACAACCCTGAAAACGGTAAAATACGGATTCGCGGATTAATATTTCTAACTGAGGCACGTCTATAGATTCCATAAATAGCACGCACAGCTGAATTCTGGAGAACACGCAAAGGTTTCAGGTGAACATAAAATATTCCAGACCAAACAGAACAACAGTATAGTAAATAAGGATGGACTAATGAAAAATATAAAAGACGCAAAACTTTCTGCAGAAATTGATGCTTTAGCTTCCTTTTCATACCTATATTCCTTGCTACTTTCGACGATATACACTGTACATGCTCTGAAAAACTTAATGTTTCATCAATTATTACGCCTAGGTATTTCACTGACTTCTGACGTCTTATTGTCGAGTCTCCTACTGTAAGCTCTTGCAACCAGGGGTAATATGAAGGTGATCTGCCCCAGACAACGAAATCCGATTTGCTGTGATTTACTTTCAGCTTGTTTAGCCTTAGACATTTCTCCGCTTTTTCCATATCATTACTCAATTTCCCTAAAAGCTGAGCTTCGGTGCGCTCCGCAGCTGAAAAATTCGTATCATCAGCAAACAGGACAAGACATTTCCTAGGTTTATTCGTTTCGTCTCCATTTCCAAAATTTGTTGTCAAATCATTGATTGCTTGATGGATGTCATTAATATATATTGAGAAGAAAAGAGGGCCGAGAGGGGACCACTGGAGAACACCGCAACGAACATGGTAATCACTTGATTCCACATCATTCAGTTGCACGTACATAGATCGGTGACTCAAATACGATGAAATAATTTTAAGAGCATTTCCTCTAATACCACAGTTGTCCAACTTTTTCAGAAGAATCACGGTTCACTATGTCGAATGCCTTCAAAATGTAACTAAAAATTCTTTATTCTCTTTGTATATTTTTTTAAGTTTTAAAGTAATGGTAGACATTACTAAATTTAATATATTTCCTTGGACAGTGACTGTAATTTAATGGTTTCTTTTAATATTTACAATTCTTCGTAAACTGTATTTCTTTGCCTTTTTGTTTGTATTAACAGTTCATTCCAGTTTCAACTATGGTTTTCAACGACGAAATGGAAACACGAACTGGTTGAATTTCTCTGTCTTTACTCTCCCTTGTTCTCTGCTTCAAGACACCTGGCGGATTTCTATTTTTCTGTAATTAATGTAAAAGGAAAATGTTCAGTGGATTAAAAAAAAACACAACAAGAAGATGCTGTAACTATGTACAATGTTCTTTTTTTGGGGGAAAATTGAATGTCTAATTGAAGTGACTAATTTTACCGATTCAGCTCTTTTTGTCACTAATGATCTTTGTTCCAATAAGAGAAACACTGACTTCTTTGCTCTAGGAACAAAGAATTATATTTATTTATTTTCAGGGATCTCCACTTCCATAAAAAAGGAAATTTGACAATCATAAATAGGACATATAAATCCTGGTCATTTTAAATTCATTATATATTTTTTACTTCACTTGCCTTGAAAAAATATCAGCCGTCTTATTTCGTAATGTATCCTGTACAATGATGATACATTGCGAGGAATTAGTCGTGAAATAGTAGGAATGATATGCATTCACCAATACTGCTGTATCTAGAGACTTTTCTTAGTGTTAAGCCACTTGAGGCCAGGAAGAGTGAGAATACTTCTGCGCCATCCCACCCTGTTTTGAGCTTCTTCTTAAGTTACCCCCGAAGTAAACCTATAACGTTTTAGGGCATTTTTATAATATCATCCCAGTCAAATACATCCCATCTCTAGTCCCTATTTTGACGCGTAGTGAAACTATCCTAAGAGTCAAAACATTGTGCATTTGGAGGATATATCCCAACCATCTTGGCTCCTCCTTTTTGATGCTCATGCTGAGTGGGGTACTTAAGTCCAAATAGTATATATTTTTTTTATATAATTTTTCATTATATGTTTGGTGTTTCATGAGAAATTTAATTTTAAGAATAGCAATAGGTGATATGTAGCTTTATTACGACTAATTTCTTGCATCACGCGGACACCGTCCGCCCGTGCGAAGCATGCTTTTTGCTGCTATATCTAAATACCTAACATGCATAACATTTTTTTTTGTCTGCTCTCACTAGTTACTTAATTTCACTTGCCAGGCTTTGTTTGTTGTGCTTTGTGATTCTTGCTATACATACGCACTCAGGAAATTTTGAAGAGGGGTATAAGTTAGAAATGCTAAAACAAGTAAATTATATGAAAAACAAAAAAATCTTGAAACTACAGAGAGACAGAGAGAGAGAGAGAGAGAGAGAGAGAGAGAGAGAGAGAGAGAGAGAGAGAGAGAGAGAGAGAGAGAGAGAGAGAGAGAGAGAGAGAGAGAGAGAGAGAGAGAGAGAGAGAGAGGAGAGAGAGAGAGAGAGAGAGAGAGAGAGAGAGAGAGAGAGAGAGAGAGAGAGAGAGAGAGAGAGAGAGAGGAGAGAGAGAGAGAGAGAGAGAGAGAGAGAGAGAGAGAGAGAGAGAGAGAGAGAGAGAGGAGAGAGAGAGAGAGAGGAGAGAGAGAGAGAGAGAGAGAGAGAGAGAGAGAGAGAGAGAGAGAGAGAGGAGAGAGAGAGAGAGAGAGAGAGAGGAGAGAGAGAGAGAGAGAGAGAGAGAGAGAGAGAGAGAGAGAGAGAGAGAGAGAGAGACGAGAGAGAGAGAGAGAGAGAGAGAGAGAGAGAGAGAGAGAGAGAGAGAGAGAGGAGAGAGAGAGAGAGAGAGAGAGAGAGAGAGAGAGAGAGAGAGAATTGATAGTATATTCTAGAAGATACATAAGAGCACTAGAAGAAAGGACTAAATCAGTGAAAAGTATGGCTAAAATGCTAAGCTTGAAACCAAATTTGCCTTTAAAATGTTTTATAGTCAGTAATTATAGCTTATTTTTTCCAGTCATTTACCATAATGTTTTTCCGTCAAGAAGTCATGGTACAAATTTCTTAGACGATATTAGCGCTAGACTTGGTTTTCAAGAGCACAAATATATAGTTGTTGTTGATGCAGGCAGTACGGGCTCCAGGTGTCTAGCGTTCAAATTTCATAAATCTTTAACAAGTGGTAAGTCATATTCAATATATTAACAGGCTGCTCAAATTTATGAGAAGTCGAGATTTTTCAGCTACCGTAATTTTAATTTAAAGTGTACAAATTCGTCTGAACTAGAATTTCAGAAGTCATTTGCCCTAGTGCTACTACAGCTACCGGCAACTGTTTTGTAGCACCAAGCTACCTGAGGTCAACACATCTGTATACGCTCCTCCTCCACCACAGTCTGTTCAAAGCTTCAGCCTTTACTCTCTCCTATGAACTTCTGATTTCTATTAAACCCTTTATTATAACCTTTTCTAACCACATTTTTAGATGATTTACTTTTCGTTTGGGCTCAGATGGATGGTTAAAAAGTCCAATTTTTGATAACCTAACATCCTTCACCCATAAAACATGACCCAGCCACCTTAACCTTTCTTCAGTTATAGCCCTATAAAGTAGAATTAAATTATATTTTTCGTATAGCCTATTGTTTGATATACGGTCAGTCAAACGAGTGCCTAAAACTATCCTTAGACACATGGTCTTATCCAGGATTTCTGTTCGGGGAAGGGAGGGGGGGGGGGGAAGAAATTAAAAATCGCATCAAACATTTGTTTATATGCATTTCTGTTACTTTTTTATGGATCAAACCTTCTTTTTTTTTTATCCAACCCCCCTCCCCCTCTGGATACGGCCTTGCTTAGACAATCCCTCTGGGAAACATCTAACGTATCTTCCTCAAGCTTTCAAAGTGCCTACGTCTCAGAGTCATACTTAATCAACATCATTGCCGTCGCCTCCGATATGCTGAAATGCTATAATCTATCCTGACACCCAATAGAATTTATGTCTAGCCTTTGAAACAGCCAGGTAGTATGAACTACCAGTAGATGAAAAATAGAAGAAGAGAGAGAAAAAGACCTTGCTGTATGACCTACTGACTGCAAAAATGTCTGAAAAAACTGCTAATGGCTTCAAAACAACCCTGAATATCAATCTTCACAATTTTAATTGCAAATACGAGGAAGTGATATAGTTGTAATTATAGTGATGTAGTAAGTATAGTTGTAAATACGAGAAAGTGAAAGACTGCCTAAAATTAATAGGCTAAGAAGTGTTTTGTAGCTCTTATTGAAAGCCTATATTTGGTTGGCTCAAGATGAAACTGTTAAATTTTCAACACATTTGTAGCTGTACTCCTCAGTATTATGAATGGTATGTATAATGAATCTACACGGGTCCAAACCATAGAGAGGGAGTCAGGGGACTTTTTCTGTGCCGGAGGAGGGTTTAAAACATGAACAGCACGGCTCAAGAACTTTATTTGTTATTTTCTTAGAAGCGTACCCTTCGCATGAAAAGTTGGAGGGGGGGAAAGTCCCTAACTTTCCCTCCCACGTAAGCGGAGGTATGATCATGTTTATTGCATTAAAACCTTAAACCTCGAACTTAGAGTTAATATCACTTTTAAGTCTTTCCTTTCGCGAAATACCATATGCCCTGTTGTTTTGCCAGGTGTATGATGTTTGGAGATCCATTTACCACATAGGGCTACAGCATGGTAGTTTTATTTTGAACTAATATTTTTTCTTGAAAAAGAGAAACTGAGCCAGGGCTATTGCTTTTGTATTGTTAGGAAGATCTAATATATTATACAGTTGTTTTTTTCCCTTTTTTTTCTCAGATGGTACAATAAAGCTGGACGAGCAGTTTTTTGTTCAGACTAAGCCCGGTCTGTCTTCTTATGCTGATGATCCTGCTGCAGTGAGTCAATCTGTTTATTTACAACTATTTTTTCATTATCTTTAATATTGCTTCTTTTTCTGCATTTATTTATTTTTGTTTATTTCTTATTTTGCTTTTTTGGCGGAAAAAAGTGATAGTTTGTTAAAAATTTGTCCCAAAAGAGAGACAATTTCCTTCTATTTTTCGAAAGATCGATGCTGCTGATACTGTTATTGCTATTGCTAATCATTCACGTCGTCACTTTTACTATTATCGCTACTAATATTGTCAAAAGAAGTTTGCGGCATAGGCATGCTCAAGATTGGCCAGTGCGCACAGGTGTTATGAAAATAAAAATTGACCTTTAACCCTAGAATGCTAAAGGGGGCTACCTTTGTTTATTTCTTATTTTGCTTTTTTTGGCAGAAAAAAGTGATAGTTTGTTAAAAATGTGTCCCAAAAGAGAGACAATTTCCTTCTATTTTTTGAAAGATCGATGCTGCTGATACTGTCATTGCTATTGCTAATCATTCACGTCGTCACTTTTACTATTATCGCTACTAATATTGTCAAAAGAAGTTTGCGGCATAGGCATGCTCAAGATTGGCCAGTGCGCACAGGTGTTATGAAAATAAAAATTGACCTTTAACCCTAGAATGCTAAAGGGGGCTACCGAGGAACATTACTACTAAGGTAGATAAATTATACTCCTCTACATCTATGATCTCGACGAATGTTTGTTTGAAATGATTGGGATAAAAATCAGACAAAAAAGCAGACAATTCACTTCTGAACAGTAATTTTCCTGCATCTTTGGGCTATTCTGGTCCGCACTCTAGGCACAATAATGATCGATGTTTGTTATAAAATGGGTTTTGGCATGAGGTACGGTGGTGAGTGATTTTGTGGCGCTTACTGAGTGAACAGAACCAGCTTGTCCACTTTCCCTCCCCGGAGGCTGTTGCTTGCCGGACGGGACTCACCTTGAGGATGTCTCTGACAGTTTCTTGGAGTCTAAACGGCAAACCTGGCGTTTCATAGCATTATTGCATAGGTGGCTTTACGAGTGTCTCGTACAAAGTCATCATAAAGCTGCGTCGCTGACGAGGTTTTGTCCCAGGTGGTGTGCATTGTATGCGTAAACGATAAACGAGTTGATGAAAGCTGCTTTCATCGTGCCATACAGTACGAAGACCGGCCACCGTCTCGTCTTTTGACTTGCACTCATGCTCAATTACATTTGATCAAAGGAGTGTACTTTCCCTTAGTTCGATTATTAACTCAATTTAGGTGCTTTTTTGGAAGATTTTGATAGAGCATATCCTTCGTGATAAGTTGAAAGCAAAAGGAGTACCTTGCCCTTCTCTGGGTAGTAGGATCTATCCTGTGGCATTACTTCTTCTGAGTTGTCCTCTGCTTTGACTGAATTGCCTTTGCCATCACTGTCGCTTGCTTGTGCATCTTCATTTCCTTCATCTTCTTTAAAAGTTGGGTAATTTTTTTGTCGGAAAGCGGACGCCGGCTCATTGCTGAAAAAATACCCTGAACAGACGACAGTCAGACAGTTCGTGGTAACGAACTGTAAGTAAGGAGCGATGCGGCTCAATAGTAACCGAAACTTTAAGAAACAGAGTCAAAATAATAGATACATCAAAGGGATCGAATTTTGATGCTTATTCAAAATTTATAAAATTAATGAAGTTTAATGCTACCCATCAAAAGTTACGAGCCTGAGAAAATTTGTCTAATTTTTTTAAAAGGGGGGAAACACCCCTAAGAAATCAAGTGATCGTAATGTAAATCACACCGTGAGATTCAGAATACTAGAGAACTCTACTGTCGAGGTTTCAAACTCCTATATACAAAAATGTGGAATTTTGAATTTTTTGCCAGAAGCAAGATCACGATGCGTGTTATTTTGTATTATTTTTTTTCCCTGGGGTGATCGCATCGAACCAGTGATCTTGAAAGATCGGGAGAGGGCTCACTTGATCGGAAACCAAAATTCCTAGTGCCCTTTATAAGTGACCAAAAATATTGGAGGGCAGCTACCCCTCCCCCCTCCCACCCGCCCCCTTTTTTACCCAAAATTGTATAGTCAAAATTTTGAGATATCCATTTTCAGCATGGTCGAGAGATCTAATAACTATGCCTTTAAGGATGAATTAACCCCCCTCCCGTCTCCGAGGGAAGGGCTGCAAGCAAGGTATGAACTTTGCCCATTGCTTACATATAGTATTAGTATTGGCTATTGAGAAGTATAAAGATATTTTCGAGGGGGGATTTTCTGGTCAGGGTGCTTACTTGGGAAGATCTTTCTATGGAGGAGTTTTCGTGGGGGAAGGGAATTTTCCATGAGAGGGGTGGGGGGCTGGATTTCCCAGCATTAATTAAAAACTATCAGAAATTAAATAAGAAAAACAAGTTTTCTCAACTGAAAGTAAGGAGCAACATTAAAACCTTAAACGAACAGAAATTATTACGTACATGAGGGAGTTGCCCCCTTCTCAGAGCCTCGCTCTTTACCCTAAAGTATTTTTGAATTTCTTAAAAGCATGTAATTCTATTTAAACGACCCTTGTGTATCAGGAGTAATTCTTAAATAATTGGAACAAAAGGTCAACCTTTAGCGTAAAGAGAGAGGTACTGTCGAGGGGGCAACCCCCTCATAGACGTAATAATTTTTGTTCGTTTTAAGTTTTAATGTTGCTCCTTACTTTCAGTTGAAAAACTGTTTTTTCTTTTTAATTTAATAATAATACCAAAACTGGGTGGAATATACGATGTAATGGCTGAAATATGACCTAACATCGGCACAACCATGTCAACTACATTTAACATCTAAAAGCAGAGCCATGTTCGCAATTAAGCCTCAAATATTAAGAAATCGAATTACTGAGTGAAAGGAAAAAAAAGTTGCACAAATACTAGAGATGGGTATACTTCGCCCACTGACCTCCTGTATCTTTTTTCTCCGTTGATATCTGATGCAAGACAACAGACTGACTATCTCCCTTGTGGTCAAAGACAAAAAAACAAGAAATCCTACTTCTTTTCTATAACCCTCAGGGTATAGATTCAATTTGGCAGGGGTAGATTTCACCCACCGTTAGTATTCTAGGGTTAAAGGAATTAACATAGCATTCCTTAATTTCTAATAGAGGATAAACTACGTTGCTGATATAGTCAGGCAGTCTCTTTTGGACCAATGGAGAATGGGGGCTCAACCTCTCCGGGGGAATTGCATTGGTATTTTTACTTCTTGTGTATTTTACACAAGATCAAACATCAGTATTAAAGGCAACATCAGTATTAGATTGTGTTAAAGGGTAATGGGAAACAAGGTTCTCACACTAGGGACTAGGTTGCCAGCCCCTTCGGTGATTTTCAAAAATAAGCTTGCAAGCCTTCGAAAAGGCTTTGAACTGGAGTTTGCTTGTCCAGTGTGGCATTTTGGTCTTTCTTCAGAGCACATTTATAAGATTGAAAATGTTCAAAAACGAGCACTTAGAATCATAAATGGTGAAGGGAAGGTTCCATATCATTATCTTGTAGGTAAGTTCAAGCTCACCACGTTGGCCGAGAGAAGGAACCTCCTATGCCTTTGTTTCGGTACCAAGACCCTGTCTGTTCCTCGATTACGTTCCATCATCCCCGAACCCTACCTTCCCGCCCGCAACAGACCGTCCCGTATAAAATCCCAAAAAATCCCCAAACTAACTCCCATCCTCGCTAAACATGAAAGATATCGAAGAGTTTTGTTCCGAGTTTCGTTGATTTATACAATAGCCAGAAAAATTAGTCTTTAATTTTATTGTTATCTATTTTTTTTTTGACTTTTTAACTAAATTTTTGACTCATTATATTTTTGTATGCATTTTCTTTAATTTTGTTGTTTTCTATTTTGTTTTTAACTTTTTAATTAAGTGTTGACCTTTTTCATATATTTTTTTTACAATGAATTATGTTTGACGTGAACGTCACGTTCTTTTGATGATATATATATATATATATATATAATATATATATAATATATATATATATATAATATATATATATATATATATATATATATATATCTATATATAATATATATATAATATATATAATATATATATATATATACATATATATATATATATAGTATATATAATATTATATATATTATAGTATATATATAATATATATATATATACAGCCTGACGTTCTCTGCTTTTTAGAAACCTGTGTCATAAAAAAGGGTTAATTCTCTCGAAAATAATTGATCAGGAATACAAACAGTATATATTTGAATGTATCTCCCATATTAGGGGAAATGATCCATGTTTCGCTAAAAATGTCATATGCTGGTTTAAAATTATCGACATTTTTATAACAGTATTGTATCTTTTTTCTTCTTATCCTTTTTTAATTGAAAAAATTTGACGAATAAACAAGGACAAGCTAAACCTATCGGCTCAAACTTCTCAGTTATCCAAATCCGCAGAACACTCATACAAAACTTACGCTAAAAAGCCTTCTCGACATCCAATTCTCACACTATGTATTAGTGTTCAGGCTGGAATTTGACTATAATGCTGAATATTTTTTTTTGTTAATTTTATTTTATTTTGGTCTTTTCCTTGTTTTTAACCTGCTCTTAAATTGATGAAGTTTTTTTTTGTCTAAAAATATTGCTCTGCAGGTTCAAGATACACATATACTTTATTAAAAAATAATAATAATAAATTCGTTGAGTAGGCAGTATTTTAAAGTTTAAAATTAGGAAGCGTTTTTACAGCTGCCTCAATAGCACTTTTTTTAAGAAAAAAATAGTTCCAAAAGAAATTAGATGTTTTGAAACGTTGCGCATACTAAATCACTTTGAAACTGTTTGTGTCGTCGTAGGTGAACATGAATCTGACTTTTTAGGTTCAGAGGAATTACCTTTGGTGATGGTGGTGGTGGTGGGGGGGGAGGTAACGATTCATTTTCAATCCAGGATTTTTACATTATTCTGGAGCTCTTTGCAGTGCTGCTCCTAGATCTGATCCCCCCACCTTTGAACGGCCCTGGTCCTTTGATACAATCTTCAGATAAGGCGGAGCACGGGGATAAACTGATATCCTCTCCATGTGTGGGGATTTTGTAGTAAAAAAAGGTAATCAACTGTAAAACAATAAATGATGATTTCGGCATAGATTCTTTGATGATTAGAGAATAAACCGTCATTCATCGATCTTGACTAGAAGACTTGACTTGACTAGAAGACCGATCTTTTGAGGTAATCAAAATATAAATTCTTGTCATCAACAGTTCGAATGAAGAAAGATACCCTAGCAATTGAACAAATAAATGAACAAAACGTTTCATCCGCGATGCTTCACAAATTGAAGATCACAAGTTGCTTCACAATTTGTGAACAAATTATCAACAAACCATTTGTTAACAGTATGTTTTTATCATAGCATATACAAAGAATTATTTAATTTGTTTAATTTGTGCCCTAAACCAATTGGTGTGTTATGCACTTAAATATAATCCGATTGAAAGTGGCCATTGTGGAAAAATAAAAGATTTCCGTGCCTCTAGATCTCCACGACTTAATAACATATGTGTGTATACTTTCTGCCAGAACGAGATCGCAATTTTGAGGTCTGCACAGGGACTCGGTTATTAACTACTGTCGTGAACTTCAAAACCATAGTTTTGTTACTTTAAAAATTATGAAAATGTCAATTACACCAGCGTTGCCACTGACCAATTTAAAGTACATGACAAGGAAAATGAAGTCCGATTATTTAAGTTGATTGCGTGAAGACTTTCACAACTATGTATGTCTTAAAACATACCGAAAAAATGGGCCGTCAATCTTTAACGAAAAAGATCTCTAAGTTAAGCTTAGTTTTTGCTTCTAGCGGACCTCAAAATTATACAGAAGGAAACATGGATGAAAGCAAACCAAAATTAAGTCAAAAATAGATGGCATCAAACCGCTTAAGAAGGATTAGCTGTCCTTTGAAGTTGTCTTTGGGAATCAACAGATTGGTAATGTTTGAATTTTAACGGACGAAATACGTCGTCGTATTTAGCAGACCATTTCTGCTTATTTATTCTCACGGTTAGGACGTGGGAATACTGACGAAAATATGTTACTGCTCTAAAAACTTCATAATTACTAAAGAATAATCTTAGAAAATCGGGTTTTCAGGTATGGATAGACCAAGGATTGATCTAGCAGGCCAGCTCTATTTTGATGTTCTTGGTTTTTTACCAATATTTAAAGATTCATTCGCGTAAAATCCCAAGATAGGAATTGGTAATGTACACATATGCTTAATATACTTAAACGAAAGTAATATCTAAATTATATTCTTTCCTAAAGATCCAAATCTCAGAGCTGAAACTCCAAGATTTTGGGGAATATTACAGAGGGGTGAAAGCCTTGAGTTATACCAATAATTTTGGGCATGATATATTCGCTGTCATTGGAGCTTTTAATTTTTGGTTCAAAATTAAAATTAAGAGTTTCTTTCTTCTTAGGGTGCTGCTTCTATTAAGAAACTAGTTGAAGAAGCAAAGGCAGTGATAGACGAGTCGAAATGGGGAGAAACACCGTTGGTACTCAAGGCAACAGCCGGGCTAAGATTACTCCCCGAAGAGAAAGCCAATCTCATTTTAGATGAAATTAAAAAGTATTTTGCGGTCTCTGGGTTTGTTGTATCCGATGCATCTGTTTCTGTTATGGATGGACTTTCAGAAGGGCTTTTTTCGTGGTTTACTATCAACTTTTTACTAGGTAAGCTAGCATTTATATTATTAATTATTGTGCAAAAAGTATTTGCAGAAACCATTTTTTTTCGGTTACAAAAGAGTTTCTTTGGTGAAGGTTCTCTTTTTGAGTAACGATTGGTTTTACCGTGTTTATTTATAAATCATTTCTGTTTGAAATGCATATATCGCAAAATTGCTCAAAAGTTTCACAGGAAGTAAGAACAAAGTTTGGTATTCCCAAGTTTTGATCCGAACCTACCCGGGGGGGAGGGGCTGGGTAGTAGAAAAGAGTATGGGAGTGTGGCTGGTTTCCATCAAACTACTTCTGTCCCTTACGAAGGGCACTCGAACATGTAATTTATAATAAAAGGAGTCCCTCCCAAGTTTCTACAACCATCCCTTCCATAGAAAATGGCCAAGATAGAAACCAATTATTTTTTTTTCTTGTTCGTTGGGGCCCCCTTAGCCTAGAGACTTGAATATATAAGTTTCGAGTCGACGGGAAACAAACTTTTGACCCTTATATGAGGGCGGGGGGGAGACCCTGTATTCAAATTTTTTTTATTGTATATTAGGTTCCTCTTGTCGCAACAAAATTGTTGGCTGTAATTTTTCTAACCGACCAGGAACAAAAAGTCTTGCGCTCATTTCGGACCTTCTAATGCACCCCCACTGTAGCTTACACATTAAAATGTGTAATCTGTTTGACCCTGAGAACAATCCCTGAAATTTTCTACCCAGTATTCACACATGATGATATTTATAAAACCTGTATAACCTGTCTGTATAATTGGCAATTTTAGTAATTTATAACCGTTGCCCTTGCGACTGCAGGGGTATTGCCTTCCTCCGACGTATATATACTGGACGCCTAGACTGTCCTGAACCAAACAGCTACCGCAAAATTTGATTACATGTCTCGGGTGTTACGGAAGCTGGATAGCAAAAAAATGGCATTGGGGTGGGGGGACGGTTGCCCTCCAATAATTTCGAATCCTATAAAGGCCACTAAAACATTCAGTTTTTAGTCGTATTAGCTCCCTCTCAAGTTTCCACGGTCGGGTCTTCTCTACAAATTTTCTGGAGAAGCAAATAATACCTATAAGGCACAAACCTCTTACTTAGGTAGTGCTGTACTGTTACCTTTCATATATAGTGTTTCAATAAATGCTTCAGTCCTAAAGTCTCCTGTGAAGGATAACAGTACAAGTGAGGCTGCGACTAGTTACTCTTCTTCTCTTCTCTTGCTGGGATCATGCTGGAAATCTCAGAGAGAGGGGTAAATCTTATTTTGCGAGTATAGACATCATGAAAATGGGACCGAAAACTGTTCTTCTGATCTGCTTGGAACTTACATTTGTAAGTCCTTTGACCACTGCATCTTATTGTAAAGTTCAGGAGATTGTTTATTCTGAGGCTATGTCTATTCAAAGTAAAACAGTAATAGTCCAAAAACGCTAGTAAATGATATTGTTTTATGGTTGTATCAAAGGAATTTGCGTAAATACTAGTATTTGTCAGCGCACATTGGCAGAAATCCGAAATGAAAAATGGGTTTTCCTGTGTACCTGACTGCACCGCGTGTGCACTTGTTTATCGGAAACTTGGTAACTTGGTAGGAATGAAAGCCGCTCTGCTATAAAAGCTCGCCCAGAAGTTCATTGCTCGTTTGAAACTTTTACCCACAGGGGCGTCAGTATTTAATGAAATCATGATAAACTCAATGCGAAATCATACATCATCTTAAAATATTTTTTTAAGTTGAGTAATGAATCTAGCTGTAAAGCTATATCTGGCTGTGGCCTTTCAAAGCCCACCTTAATCATTTCGATGATCATTTCTACATTGTCAGTGTCGATCAGTTTTATGTTATATGTCATATTTTTGTTCCTGTATACCGTCGTATTTATCTTATTGTCACTTAGTCACCGTCACAATTTTACTGTCATAACCTGCTCTTAGTTTACTTTCAAGACTTATAAGATCAGCTAGGGCAGAATAAGTAGTACCTGATACCCAAGAGCAAATATTAATACCTAACCACCGCACCATAAGAATCAACACATATCTGAGTAGGAATCACAAGATAGCTAGTTCGGTAATTTGCATTAAACACTAAACAATCACATATCTCAGTATTCAAATTACCTACAGGAAAACAGAAACAAGATAACACGATTTAGCTAAGCTAACTTTAAAACGGCTAATTCACAGCAAATCGTCAGCACATGCAACATGCGACAAATTAGATAAACCTTGAAAATACGATGGAGGAATCCGTGGTAACACCGACTAAAGACGAGCACTAAATGATCTGGTGATGGATCCATTCCCCGCCCCCATTGCCGACCTCTGGACTGAATTATAAAAATAATCTCCTGACCATAGTCCAATATACGAATTAGCATACTAAAAACGAAGGGGCGACTATAACAGTAGACTTTACTTCAAACTTGGTAAGAGACTACTTTAGCTGGCTGCAGAGCCGTATCCATGTTTTGTGTTCGGTGGGGGGGGGGGGTACAAAAAGGAATGCATCAAAATTTGCTTATATGCATTTTCGTTACATTTTTACGTGTGGGACAAACGTTTCGGGGGTTCAAACCCCGTAACCCCCCCCCCTGGATATGGCCTGTGCTGGCTGTGACAAACCGAATCGAACGCGTTGAAGCATTCAACAAAACAAAATGGACTCCAAAAAGATATATTAAGGCTTCTAAAATAAGGACTCAATGAACATGTTGGCTTCCATTATGCGGCTTAAATCTTAATTAAGAAGACACATAGTTTACTTTAGGAAGAGTTTCCAAAAGCAGAACATATTGGAAAACTTTGGTTAAGAAGCAGGCACATGTAATGGGTCTATATGATGCGCAATTAGTCGGATCCTTACCACGCTCCAGACTAGAAGTGACAACCACCCCCCCCCCCCCCCCCAAAAAAAAAAGAACTAGCGTCAAAGATAGATACAAGCACATTTGAAATAGTAACTGCAATTGACTAACCAGCTCATTTGAATCAGGATTTAAGTACCAAGGACATCAAAATAAACTTTTATTCCCTGGGTCATTTTACGTCTATTCATACCTGAAA
The DNA here is from genome assembly GCA_027921565.1 of Artemia sinica. Lineage (NCBI taxonomy): Eukaryota > Metazoa > Arthropoda > Branchiopoda > Anostraca > Artemiidae > Artemia > Artemia sinica. Next base: position 30,263,076 of record CM051262.1, read on the forward strand.
ACGGTTATTTTACAGATTTTTCTTTTGTTTATTTAAGATTACAAAGTTTTTACGGCAATACCACATTTTCGTCAGTGCTGCCACGTTGAACCGTCAAAATAAATAAGCAAAACTAACTTTACAACACCTTTCGTCCGTAAAATTCAAATATTTGAGATCTATTGATAACGAAAGACAACTACACCTTCTTAAGCACTTTGATGCCGCATGCTCGTAGCCAGTGTTGCCATCTCTAGGGATTTATCATTATTTCTAGTGATTTTTTATACTGCCTAAACAACAAATTACTAAATCAGCACATTAATCACTAGATTACTGAAGAAAATAACTAAATCAACCTAAGAATCACTAAAATCTAGTGATTTTTTTCACCGTGTGGCAACCCTGCTCGTAGCTTTGTTTGCTGATTTTTGCACCTATTTTATTTTTTTTTATTTGGCACCTGCTTATGGTGAAAATGTATAATTGGATCTGTATAGCATTTTTCACTTTTCATTAAAAAGGAGGTTTTTATTCAATTTTAAAGGTATAGGCTATGTGGTTGTGTAAGTTTTCATTTAACCAATTCAGCCATATCAATGACAGACAAGAAAGGACTAAAATTAGTACAGCGCTAAAATTACTATATCACATGATTTTGGTTCGACACTTTTAACACTACGAAGGATCAATCAAAACATGTGAGACAAGTCTAGCTCTAAATCTGTCAGTATCTTACTAATGTTTTGGCAAAACGCATTTAATCACTTCAATAAAGACATCTACATGGTCAGGTTTAGTGAGTTTTATAAAGCCAAAGTACCATAGTCATAATTTATCCATAGTTACCAAAGGTGCCGCAAAAGCATAACTCAACTGTTAGAGTTAAAAAAAAACAAAGTTTACGGCGTTAGTATTTCATGGTAGTATAAGGTTTTTGGATTTGTTGACAAACATGCATTAATTTACTCCTTTGTATTATAGTTGGACAATATTAAAAGGCTAAAATATAGTATGCTAAAGGCACACCCACATACAAATACATTTACGTAGAATCAGTAAAAGAAGCAGTTCTCAACTTCGTCTGATTTTCTTCTGTTATCAGAGTTGTGCAACTCTTTTTATGCTAATTCTTGTTTTATTTTCCACTGTATCAATCCTTGCTTGAATTTCTTTTTTCTTCTGTTGGCTTTTGATCATCACCTTTTAAGAATTAGAGCCTGGGAGATGTTACCAAATAATGATACTTTGTTCTGCAAATCAATCTGATCCTTAGAGCAGATTTAAAAAAGTTGCCGATTGCAGTTCCAAAATCGCCTCTTTCTAGAACTGATTATCGTTGTGGCTAATTATGTTCTTCTTATATCTAGGAGCGTAGTAGGATCTTTTTGTTTTATTTCAATTCCTTTCTGTTTCTTATGGATTTATCTGAATAAAATTGTCAGTTTATCAGCTATTATAGTCATAAACAACCGTTTAATTAGTCTCTCAAAAGTAACTTTGTATTTAGATAGACTTGACGGAACGGAAGCAGAGACAGTGGCAGCCTTGGACTTAGGTGGTGGCTCCACACAAATTACGTTTTTGCCAAGAAAACAACGCACATTGGAAAAAGCACCGAAGCATCACGTACACGATGTCATCATGGGAGATGGAAAACTTGGTATTTATTCTCACAGGTGACTAGTCTTATTTTCAAAAAAATAGTTTAAGATTTATTTGTAGCATGCCCTTCTTTTGAGGTTAAAGCCAGGTATGACAATCATTGTGACAAGATATATTATATATAAATATAGCATATATGTATAGGATTACAAAAAGGATTTTTTCGGGGGGGGGGGGGGGGTAAAAATTTTTAAAAACGAATCAAAAATTTGTTTATATTCATTTTTGTTACGTTTTTACTAGTCAGACAAAATGTTTTCGGGTGGGGGGGGGGTGTCAAACTTCCCAACCCTCCTTCCTGGATACGGCCTTGTATATACATATATATAATATATATATATAGATATATAATATATATATAATATAGATATATATATATAGATATATATATATATATATATATATATATATATATATATATATATATATATATATATATATATTATATATATATATATATATATTATATATATATTATATATATATATATATATAAAATACATATATATATCGTTGATTTCCATTATTAAGAGATACAAATATATTCCACTACTATAATTTTTGGGGATTCGACCATTTAAAAGGCTTAATTAACCTTATGGTTGGGCTTTGCAACGTATTTGCTCTTTAGTAGGTTGCAGCTATTGCTTCAACCATAATGGTTTTCTGAAGTATAGGTTGTCAGCGGATTTCGGATTATGTGTAAAATTCGTAGCAGCAAAACGTAGGGAAGTGAATTAAAAACTACTGCAAATTTTTAATCAGAAAGTGCAACTCGCATGAAAAAAATAATATCTATTATTTGGAACGGAACTTATCATAAAATCAATGTTATCTATTAACTGAGTCATTGATTGTTTTTATCGATGAGTTAGGAATTTATATTGGGTAAGTTTCTTTCAGAAAATGAAAAAATAACTTGATTATAGAATACCGAAAAGCCTAGTAAAGAGCCTTGTTCGGCATACTTCAAACATAAATACACCCTTTTAAGTTATGTTGCATGTTATAGAAGACGCGTGTTGCATTTAGGCCCTTTTACTTAGTTTTTCTGGAACCTTTTAGCTCTATAAACATTGTTACCATCGGATTCAAGCTTGTGTGCCAAATTAGAAGCGACTGAAAACTCAGCCAAAACCTTGTTTAAACGAGCCTAGAAGTGAAAGGTAACGGAACGATGATAAGAAAAGAAAATAGAATATAAAAACGACTTACATAGAATGTTAAAATAATTTACATAAGATAATTTATATAAATACAATATTGAAGATAAAACAAATAAACATAAAATTAAACCCATAAAATATGTAGAATGAAATATTAAACACATAAGAATAAAATATATAAATATACATTATAAAAATAGTTTACATAAAAATGTAAGAATAACCCTAGTGACGGCATATACAACAAATGTTCGTATTATAAGCCTACATAAACATTTGGAAACAAAAACTCCCTGTTGCATATCTTGGATAATAGCATCTTGATTTTTGGGGCTTGCTAGGCCATGGGAAGGGGTAAACGAGTCAATGTATTTTGGTTCGGGTTCTAAATTCTTTACTCGCAAAAATCATACACCTAGGGGTTATTAGACTATACAGAAAAAACCTGTTTCAAGGGTCAGAAAAATGATTAAATTCTTTTGAATGCCACAAGAAATTTTGTTTTTTGTCAACCAATACATATCTAAACCCAAACATAATTTATGGTTCATTTCACTCACAACTCCTATTATTATGTTTTCATATTTGCTTTGTAATCGGCTGCTTCTCTAGAAATAAAACTATACTTCTGCTCAAGGCAGTACCCAGGATTTTTTTTCTGGGGGGGGGGGGGGGGTTACTGAAAGATTTTTCTCGGGGGGGGGGGGGGGGGGTGACACAAAAAACTAAAAAAAAATAATTTCACCCCCCCCCCCTGGGTACGGCCTTGCAGTTCGGCTAGTATTGATTAATGACTAGTGTTTAAGGCTCTACGAATCGGGTGCAAGTGCTCAAAGGAGCTCAAGACTTGTCTGTCTTTAACCTATCAATAAAACAGTAAATTTATGTGTTGCCTTAAAGAAACTACAAATCTGTTTTAATTTGTTGTAATGTAAGCGAAACCTTTTTCGTAAGTTATTTTTATAAAAAAAAAAAAATTTCATCCAGTTACTTAGGCTTGGGACTCATGGCAGCCAGGAAAGATATTCTTGTCTCTTCGACCCAAAATGATACTGAAATTAGATCGCCATGCATCAATCCGACGGTGAAAACGATCTGGCACTACGGTGGAACTACCTACACTTTAAAGTATGTGTCTCAATTATTTTTCTAATCTTGAAGTGTTGTTTGAACTTTCATCAGCACTAATTGATACTAAAAAAATTACAGCAATAGTACTTATCTGTGTATATAAAATTGTATGTACTTTCTGTACCCGTACTGTTGTTTGCATTTCTTTTAGGCCAACAAATAAAGTTTTGAAGTTAGAAATTGGATATACATTAATAGTTTTCCAAATTTTAATGCTTGAGGCCATTTTGAAGTTAGATTCACGATATAAGCCACTGAAACTTGAGCAGTTTAGTAACTTTTTTCATTATTGAAAGTCCAACTATGAAAAAAATAATTTAGCTATAAAATAAAAGTAAATTTTCTTACGGTTTTAATCATTTTGTAATTTTTGAGATTTTACTTTCATAAAAAATAAAGTATTTTTTCTTTTAAAAATATAAATTTATTTTTATAGATAATATAAAAATTAAACACGAAAGAAGCTGCTGATCGGTTAACAAAATCTTGAACATGTTATGAAACAATCCTCTTTATTGCACTCATAAAAGCTTTCAGTTAGACTTTAATGAAATTTTACCACAAAAAGTAGAAGGATTAGAGGGTTTCCCCCCTCGTACACAGAATACTTAATGTTTATTTCAAGTTTTAATTTAGCTGTTTAAATCTGGAGGAAAACAAAGTTTTTCGTATTTAATTAAATGTAAGCTTATGTAAGCATTAGATTCACGATATAGGCCAATGAAACTTTAGCAGTTTAGTAACTTTTTCTCTATTGAACGTTCAACTATGAAAAAAATAAAAGTAAATTTAACTTCTAAGAAGTCAAATCAGTTAAGTTGTTTTACTATTTGTATGCGTATCAACCAGGTATGACTGAAACCCCCTCGAAAGCTTATTAGACGTCGAGGGGGTTCTGGGTTCTGATCTTCCATGAATCTAATCGTGTTTTACAAAATTCAAGAAATTCGGCTGTTTCTTTTCTTTCTCATGAATCTACACGTCCAAGAAATACCACTAACTCCCCAAGTAAGTTGCCTGCTTAAAGGCCTGAGTAAATAAACGTGTTAGTTGTATTATGTTTTTCAGTGGTGGCTAATTTTAAACTATCAAAAGACGTGTAGAGTTTTGTCTGACATGCGATGAAGGAAGCAACACTAACAGTTTCAGGAAATTCCAAACATGTACTTACTCAAAATTAAATGGCACTTAAGAAAAGCAAACTTGAACGAAATATTTCCTAATTAATGTGGGTTTTAATCTTTTTACGTAAAGAGAAGTGATTTGAAAAGGGGGTAATCCACTTCATGTACGGAATAATTTCTGTTGGTTTGAAGTTTTAATGTCGCCCTTTACTTTCTTTTGAAAAACTTTTTTTTTTTTTTTTTTTTTTTTTTTTTTTTTTTTTTTTTTTTTTTTTTTTTTAATTCAATACGCGATTGAAACCAGCCACGAGTAATCATGGGCACTGTTTCTGTTTTCTGTTTCTGTTCTGTTTTTAAAGTACCTGTCTCTGTTCTGTTCTTACAAAAAAAACAGATCAGAAAACAGATGACCTGTTTTTTATTTACCTATTCTGTTTTGATTCTGTTTTTATAATAACTATTTTGTCCTGTTTCTGTTTTTTTTTTTTTTTTTTTTTTGTCTACCTGTTTTTCTTCTGTTCTCGATTTTATTTTATTGATTCGAGAATGAGATATTAAGAAATTTCGAACTTACAAAATAGTGTTTTAAGTCTTAATTTGAAATTTTAAAGAAGGGTGGTTACGCCCCATACAGTTTTTGGAATTGGAGCGTCAATATAAAGCAGAAGTAAGTAAAATGATGGCACTCAGTGGGTCTAACGTATCAAATGAGCTGCTAGATTATTTCAGCTTGACAAAATTTTAGGGCTTAAGAGTCAAAATGATAGTAGCTAGGTGTGTAAATGAGAGAACTGTAAAGTTGCAGTTTTGTTCCGCTAAATAACTTATTTTTTAGTGTATATTATTCAGTCAATTGAGCAGCAAAGTTGCACAGATACTGTCTAGGTGAAGCAGGATTCAAACAAATCACTTATTACTGTATATCCTGGTTCTATTGGTAGTCTCCGTGTCCTACATTACATGGGAAGTAATCTGCACCTTTAACCGGGAAAACTTTAATTCAACGGTTTTTATGGAATTTATGCTGCTAGATAACAGTGACTTGCTGTGATTACCATACTAGCCTATACATGATAAATACTGATTATTAATTGCAAATTTTCTTAAATGTTTAGTCAGAGAGGAGTGTAAATGTATTGAAGTCTTGTCCAGTAGAAATATATGTATTTGCTGGCACGTTTTATTGCATCAACATAACAAGATATACTTTTTCAAGATCCCAAATATACTTTTTCTCATGTTAATAAAACCATCTCTAAATAGAATCAATGGAAACGCTTTCAAGGAATAGCCTAGAGCTGAAACAGTAGCCTAACTAACTGATTCTGGCCTAACTGGCCGAAGTCTTATAAAATGCTGACACACTTTTCTCATTCTGTAGGATACCACATCTTCCGGCGAACACGGTAATTTCTGCCATACAGCACAATAAATTAAAAAAAATTGTCACTAAGCAGTATATTATTTCTAGTATCCATCTCTTAAATATGTATTACACTGGGTAACAAAAAAAATACTTTTTTAAAATCGTCCAGGGTTGTCCAGCTGAATTAGACTAATTTTGATGCTCTGAGTCTGAAATTGACATTGGATTTGCTCAATCAGGTCAGGATGTTTTGCTACAGAATATATATATATATATATAATAAAAAAAAAAAAAAAAAAAAAAAAAAAAAAAAAAAAAAAAAAAAAAAAAAAAATCTATTTTGTGTAAAAAAAAAAAAAATCTGTGGATCATCAGCTGGGAAATCCCTGACGATCTTTTCCATTTTGCTCAAGAAATAACAGTCAACGTATCTAAATTCAGTTTTTATTTACTCAGTCAAATTTGATAAGCTTACTTCATAATAATAGTAGAAGAATGAGCGTTACGTGACATAAAATTTAAGAGTTCACAGCATAAATCGGCGTTTCTTCGATTCCCGTGTTTGAGCAGCTGCTGGGTTGTTTCTCTTCAGCGACCATCGGTAGTCCGCCATCATGGATGCGTCCCATCTTCCCTGGTACCTCTTCTTCATATGGTGCATGCACTGATGGAACCTTTCTCCCTGCTCGTCACTCATCGCCCCAAAGTTTTTAGGAAATTTCTCTTATATGTCAGAACAGGAAGTGCATCTTTATATTCATCAAACGTCCGAGTTTTTGGAAGGTCTCTATCATGCTGCTGACGAGTATGGCGTGGTATGATACCTTCGTGCTCCCTAGGAAGTTGTTCACCACCTGAACAACTGATTTTCACGCGGCGCACACCAGCGTGTTCAATGAGTTTTCGAACTATGTGTTCTTTATGAGCTACCGTATCTGTGGGCTATCGAAAATACCGGTATTCAGCTTCTAAATGGTCAGTCAAGGAAAGACTTGGCACAGGTAGTTGGAGCACCTCCCATCCTTTTCCAGAGTGTGCGTGAACTGCTTCATTAATCTAAGCTTTATGTGTAGCGGTGGGATCAATATCTTCTCCCGGTCAATAAGAGATTCGCTTATGATGTTTCTCGCCCCAGGTGCTAACGGCTCTGGCACTGGCCACTCTTTCTTTACATAGTACTGGGATCTATCTCGAATGACCCACACACATATAAAGCATGGGTACTTCATGAACCAGGACTAATGACCAAGTCGATGTAGTTTGTCCATTGGTGCTAGTCATATTGGATTTTGTCAAGCACATACCTCACTGCTTCGTATTTTTCTTTGAGAGTTGTAACGTGCATAAAGGGGATTGAGGCGAACTGGTTACCGTTGTGGAGAAGCACATACTTCAAAGAGCGCTTTTTGCTGTCAATGAAGAGTCGCCAATCTCTCGGATTGTATTGTGGAGCGCCGAGTTTACCAAGAAGACCGGCGACATCTCGGCAGTACGCGAAGTCTTCCTCCTGGCAGAAGTAGCCCAAATAGTCCTCATCTCTTCTACGAAAGAAAGTGATTTGCACGTCTTCACCAAGAAGAACTTTCTCTTTGAGTCTGGAGGCCAACAGCTCGGAGGAAGCCTTCAACAAGCTGAGATCCCATACCAGATCATTAACCTTACATTGTGAAAACGGCTGCAGTCAATCTTGTGCTTTATGCTCCTCTTCTGTATATCTTCCCTCATCTGCACTGGTAACCTTTTCGTCACTGTCGGGAAGCTCTGTGAACGCTGGTACAGGAATTTCTTCACACTGAGCCACTGGATGGTGGGCAGGCGGAAGGTCAGGGGACTGGAGGCTGTGTCGATTCTTCCGGTTGACGCCATTAGTATTGATGGCGCAGAAGTACAATCCAATGCATGGTCTAACAGCTCCCTCCAAACCATCTGAATCCCAACCTTCAGTGAAGTTTTTGCACCCCTTTGTCCACCGCCGGAGGTATTCCATGCACGTCTTGCACACCGTGTGCGGTGCCCAAGACTTATCTTGGTCACCCAGTTTGACTTTAAAGTAAGCATCGTAGGCGGGCTTTAAAAATCCTGTGGTGTTCCTCCTGTCCGCTGACAGCATGTAAACGTGATCGTAGCGTTGCAGATGTAGTAAAAAGCGTCAGGATCATTCTTGCATGACTGTAACGTGGAAGCGATATCAATCAAGTGAAAGAAAAATGCAGGTTAGCGCCAGGCAATGAAATTTATAATCAATTTGATTGGTTAAGGGTTAATTAAATAACCTTGAAATCACGCATACACGTATGCAGCTACTTTAAAGAAATATAATAATTTTGTAACGATAAAATAAAAGTCCAAAATAGGGATAAAATCCTTTTTAATAGACAGCGTATGAAAAATTTCACAAAAAATACCAGCTATTTCGGTCACATATACAGTGACCGTCATCACTAGTAAAACTAAACTAAAACAATTTATAACAAAAGTTTATATACTAAATCAAATAAAACTACATATTGTTTAAATCTCTAATTCTTTTCAAAGCAAAGGCGGAAGCTAGCCTCTTTGACCTTCTTGGATTCGGTTCATTAGCGTTCAATGATATAACATTTGGACAAAGGTCAACTACATTGGGTGAATTGAACTTTACTCTGTCAGATTTTAATAAATTATCATAGATAGAGTTCAGCCCATATTCACCTGTATCCCGATTCAAAACAATATTCTTGAATAAGATTTTCTTTATTTCAAGCGTTTCACGAAAATTTTGCTTTAAACCCCGATCCCTAGAAATCAAAGAGACATTCTCGAAAAAAATAAAATGGTCTGGAAAATTAAAAATATGTTCTGAAAGGGCTGAAGTAAAATCTTCAGACTTAGCTTTAAAGCCGAAGAAATAGAATCTTTATGTTGTAATAATCTCATTTCCAAACTCTGGTTAGTACGTCCCACATATGAGCTTCCGCAAGTACATGGGATCTGATAAACCCCACTTTGTTGCCCGAATGAAGTTAGATCCTTCCGAGAATTTAGAATACTACCCAAAGTATTATTACTCTTTAAAGAATATGCGGAAGCTCATAGTGGGACGTACTAATCAGAGTTTGGAAATGAGATTATTACAACATAAAGATTCTATTTCTTCAGCTTTAAATTTCCATTTCTTCGGCTTTAAATTTCCCTATTTTTAATTTTCCAGACCATTTTATTTTGTTCGAGAATGTCTTCCCTCATCGGCGCCGGGGACAAAAACAGCGCACCGCGCCGCCGGTAAGATGTCTGCTGCGCGCCGCCGGCGCGATCAATGTTGATCGCAAACATTAATGTTTTCATCAGTCTTTCTCAAATCACAGCTTAAATTTACAACAGATTCGAGCGTATTCATGAGTTCAAAACTTCACAAGTCGCTGGCTGGAAACTGGTCTTCTTTGTTATTCATCAAGAGAAGTAGAACTCTGGTAGAAACGAAATGGCTGTGGCGTTTCAGAACCCTTGCATAATAGTTTAAGTATCTATTAGCTATGTATTCTTAACATAAATAATTATCAAAATTAGTAGTTTTTTTCATCGAGCATTACTGCATACAAAACTTCAAATACCGTATCACAAAATTTGTCAGTTATCTGGGTAAAAACTTTGAATGTAAGTTTAAAAGCTTAGAGAAGCTTAATTTTGGCTTAGAAGCTTAATGTTTTCATAATGCCCTTTGCCAATATCTGCTTTATCACCTTTAAAACAGTTGAAATGGGCGACTTTGATATTGATCTTTTTTTTGCTCTTTTAGATTCATAAAAAGCCTTCCTTGTATTAAAACGGGCTTTAATAACAATTTAAAAAAAAAATACACCAAGTATAACTCACGAAAATCTTGTTAATTTTTAAATTATCATAGGGGTTGGACAAAGATGTTGTACGGAGTATTTTTGCTTGGCTTCTTCCTTCTTTAATTTACATGTGTTGATTCATATTTCAAAACATTATCCAACTGTCGAAATACACCATACATAAAACATAAAATAATATTTACAATACACAAAAGAACATACAATTGCAAGCAGAAATATATATAAAACACAAAAACACATCAACCTGTCCTACCAATTTTTTCCACAATCATTTAAAATCATTTTGAATAGGATAACTTAAAATTTCACCTTAAAAAATAATCAAGCATCAGTTCCCAATGACGAAATGTGGATGACCCACCTCAATACCGGAAGGAAAATGGAAGTTAATTTCCAATCAATGTGTCAGTCTCAACCAATTAGCTTGGTCGAACTTGAATTACTTTATATAATGGATGATATCAGAAAATTGAACAGCTTTTTGAAGAGCATGCATAGCAATTCAACGTAATCTTGTATGATTTGAATATATTTCTCAACTATAATTAAACTAAAATGAAAACATTATGACGTTAAAAACTTTTAACTAAGACAGTGAACGTTTAGAAATTTTCCTTAGGGGTATTCTCATTGAATATCCTTTCTTTAAAGATCGTGGCAAGGCGTGACGGGTAAGCTGGTATACTAATGAAAGTCCAAATATTAGTATGTGTAAAAAAAGGTATATTTCAAAATAGTGTGGAGGGGAAAAAAAAAATCTAGGGGTCAACTGGTCAAAAAAAATTCCTTCAGTCAAACTTGGAAGTCTATTCTAACTGCGGGATGTGATTATAATTGTCATGAATAAAAATCAACTTATCCACTTTGTGTGGACTGAGGCTGCTTTCAATAAGAAAATTCAAGATATTATTATTTGAATATAATAATTCCCTACCCCCCCCCCCTCTGGATACTACCTTGATAGGGATACCGTCTCTGCTTTAAATAAAAAAAATAACTTTTCGGCATCCCTGCTTTCAATATAAAAAATGAGGTATTATCATTTAAAAATGACAGCCCCCTATCCCCCCCTATAGGCAATAATTTACAATTTTTTTATGAATCATATTTTTGGGGTAACTTCCGTTTCAATCTTTAATTCCCCAACCTTGTACATAGCTTAGTCTATAGCTAAATTTTGTCTCTATAGAAGGTTGTTTTTTTTGTTTTTTTTGGGGGGGGTGGGGGTAAAATATTTTCAGACAGAAGATTGTATTTTCTTTAATCTATCAGGCGTTCAACAATTGAGTATTAAACATTAAGAAAATCTTATCTAAAAACAGCAAAAGAAAAAAAAATTCTGCAAACTTACAATTCAGCTGTAAAAACGGTCTTTCTGCTATCAATTTCAAAATCAAACTGTAATGAATGTTGCGTTCTATAATTCTACTCAACTTGAAAATAAAATTCTTGACTACGAATGATGTAAGGAATCGCAAGTGGGAAACTGGATTCGAAATGATTTGAACTCATTTCATAAAGACGATACTTTTTTTGTCAACATATGAAGAACTGTGTATATTGCAATATTTGCAATGCAATTGCATATTGCACTGTCTGGTTTTTATGCAAAGTAACAAGAGAAGAAAATTAACGACCAGAGAGTAGTGAAGAATTATGGTATGCAAAGTAATATTTGGCAGGGAAAGTCATTGGTGATAAATCGCTAGGGGTGGCACCGTGATTGCGTGATTTTCGGGGAACAAATTTTTTTTCGGGGTGACGCATAGATTTTCGGGGAAATACTCGAAAATTCGGGGATAGTGCAAGCTCTGCTTGATTTCTAATCAGGAAAATCGAAATACTAAACCCCAACAAGAAGAAAAAGCTCCGACTTTGCGGTTGACACAATAAAAAATTGCCGCAAAATTAATGTAAAGTCGACCGAACGCCGCCGCCTTTGCCGACGGCGGCACGCCTGCGGCGCGCCGGTGGCGTTGCGACACTTTGGCAGCGTTCGACCGGGCCTCTTGTCGGCAGCGTTCGGTCGATCCGCCGGCGCGGCGCCGGGGTCTACTTTGTTTATGAAATAACTCGAATATTTTTTCTTTTTTTTTGTTATTTTCATTTTGTGCCTTTTAATTTGAGAACCTTAAACCTTTCGCTTATGAAATAACTCGAATATTTTTTCTTTTTTTGTTATTTTCATTTTGGACCTTTTAATTTGAGAAACTATAAAAAAAACGTGTAGATTTTTGTCTACATGCAACACTAACAGTTTCAAGAAATAAAGAAAGAGAGAGAGAAGACTGGGTTCCAGATTTTGTTGAGAAACGTGTGAAGCCATTTGTTTTATATTCGAACCAGTTGGTCAAAAAATGTTAGTGACCTTGAATATAGATGTAGGAGTATTTTCCAAATCATGACAGAAAACTTATCATTTCTTTGACAATGAAAGCATGCAATTCATTTTTTTTCAGTGACCGTACTCGTCAACGCTGTTGGATTCCAAAAACACATCTTAAATATTTACAGAGTTCGTGCCGGGTAGGATGCGCACAGTGAGCAATATTTCAGGTCAGGTTAGGTTAACCTAACCTGACCTGACAATAAAAAATAGCCCTTTTTATTCTGTTTGCAGGGAATGCACTATGAGACATCATGAGGTTCGAGTTAAGATGCTAAAATAACATTTCTTCATTCTAGGGTGAAACATCAGCAATTTCGGTTGGATTAAGTCATTCTGACGTGAATTCAATTCCTCTGTCCTATTTATTCTTCACAGACTCACGCACAGACCACGCTCCTCCACTCCATTATAATTTTGCCTCAGATTTCATTGTGCAACATTTTCGTTTACAAATTTAATGTGATTTTTGCTGTTTCTTGTTGCATGGATGTTTCTTTAACTGTTAAGAGTAATTTGTCATCTTGTATAATTTTGTATGTGTCATCGATACTAAAAACAATGCAACCACTCCCTGCGGAAAAATTATGTAATTTTTGCTTTTGATATGTATATAAATGTGACGTCACTGACACTGAATTTTTTCTTCTTCAAAAATTAAGGCTCTAGTCGAATTTTTTCAAACTCGCGACTTATCTAGATTGTTTTCTTCAGACCAGAAAATTCCGGAGGGCCAATTCAAAAAAAAAAATTATGGAGCCGTTTTCAAGAAAAATTTATGTATACATATTATTTATAAATAGACAGTTGGTCGTTTAATGAGAGTAGATATTGTATTAAATATTGCAGCCTATTTTAATTAATCTTGCAGCGTATATTAATTACTTTTGTGTTTTTCTTTCTTGTAGGGGTCTCTATGATTTCAGTTTCAATTCTATAGAAGATGGTGAATGGCTGAAAAAGGATGCTAAACTGCCGAGTGCCAACTATGAAGAATGTATGCAACGTGTTGCGAATGTTGTGCAAGAAATACATCTTCTTGATGAATTGGAATCAGTCGATATAACGGCGATTAGCTATTATTTCGACCGAGCTACTGAACAAGGACTAATAGGTAAGACAAAACGGGCACTGACGTTTAACTGGCAAACGTTTAACGTGATGTTTAACGTTTAACTGACAAAACGTTGTGGGAAATTACAAAACTTTCTACATAATGAGCATCCTTGATTTTCTTAAAAGGCTAATAGGTAAGATAATTAGGTAGAGAGATATTTACTTGAAAATGTAGATTTAGGCAGTTTATCTCAAAACCATTTATTCTTCAATCTTTCTCTCATCGTCAAAATTGTCATTTCAAGACTAAACAAATTTTTCTGTTACTGGACAAATGACTTTTTCTCACTGTAATTTACCGAAATCCCGTAAGTCGGTAAAATAGATGGTAGAAGTGGTAGAATAGGCTTCAAAATATGTCGAATCTTCAAAAAGTGTTGAATTAAAAACGAAATTACGACTTTGTTTGGTAATTCGTAGGTCAACCCGTAGGTTAATTCGTGGGTTGGAAGTCTTCCAAGACAAAAGCTGTTCAGACCTCTTCCAAGTATCCTTTCATCTATTCAAGGTGTTTGCATGATTTAAATTTCTAAACAGATCCGAAAAATGGGAATGAAGACTTGTTTAAATCGGTGTGTATACCATCAAAATTCAAATACCAAAATCCCCAAATCACCACTGCCCAACCCTGACAGACTACACGAGTCAAAGTTGGATTGTACATTACATGCTAATACAGCTATCAAGAACTAGACTTGAATATTCGGAAATTAGAATAAAATCATATACTTTGTTTATAAATAATTCCTTCCGACCTTCAGCTTCGTTCTTCATAGATATTTAGACATTAATGAACCTAGCCTAGCCTAATTATGCCTGAACTCATTAAGGGTCACATGCATATCCGTAGGAACGTTTTGTTGGAGCGATGTCGCATTTCGGAAGCATGAGAAACGGCTGAAGTGTAATCCATAGAGCAAGGCCGTATCCAGGGGGGGGGGGGGGAGGGAGGGGGTTTGACCCCCCCCCCCCCGTGGAAATGTTTGTCTGACTCGTAAAAACGTAACAAAAATGGACATAAACAAATTTTGTATGCGTTTTTTGAGTTTTGTTTTGTGTAAAACCCCCAAAATTTTTTTTTGAGTAAAACCCCCTCCGAAAAAAATCCTGGGTACGGCCTTGCCATAGAGAAGCATCGCATTCACTTGCCAAAACCGTAGTGGTTAAAAGAAATTTCATTTAGTAATCTTTCGCTTCTCTTAAAGAAATTTAGAAAGTAAACATCAATAAAACATCGAAAAAAAAACATTAATGAACCACATGAAATATGAGTTACCCTAGTTTTAGGTACATGTAGAGAAACAGATTTTGAAAGCGGGGAGGGGACTTGAAAAAATTGGAATTATGTTGAAATATAAGAAATATTTACTAGACTTGAGAAGGGGCCGAAACCCCCCTGAATGCTCATTTCTATGAGAAAGGAGTCACACATAGGTCGAAAGTGCTTTACAATACTTGATTCTGCATAATTTCTTTGACGAAAAATGAGGAGGCAGCCCCATTCATATACGAAATAAATCTGTTCGTTTTAAGTTTTAATGTTGTAATCTTTCAGTTGAAAAAACTTCCCTTTTCTTTTTTTTTTTTGCTTTATTTTTATTAACAATAAGTGTCGATGCTGACGAAAATATTTGTAAAAAATTCATTTTAAATAATCACTCTTTTAAATGGACTTGCCCTTCTTCGTCACAAGGCCAAGTGAGGTTAATGAAGACCAAAGGCAAGTTCTTTCACCTCTTTATTGAACTGGCTATGGCACTGGGACATGAGTATGACGTGTTAAGCAGGTCCCATACATTTGAAGCAGCATAGGGATCACTACTACATTTGTTTCGTCTTTAGTCAAAGAGTTGGTGGTAAGGAACCCTAAGTAATGAGCCACTCGTACCAATAGTAACCGAAACTCTAAAAAAAAATGGAATTTGATATCAATTAATACATCAAAAGAATTGGCTTTTATGCTGATCTTAAATGTATATAATCCATGAAGTTCAATTTTACCGATTAAAAGCTACGAGCCTGAGAACATTTGCCTGATCTTTGGAAAAAGGGGGAACCTACCCCAAAAAATCAAGGGATATGAATGGAAATTATATCATTAGCTTCAGCATATTTGAGAATACTAACCTTGCGGTTTCAAGCCTCTACATACAAATAAATTGGATTTTGCATTTTTTTTTTTTTTTTTTTTTTTTTTTTTTCAGAAGAAAGATAATGGATGCGTGTTTGTTTGTTTTTGTTGTGTATTTATTTTTTGTTTCTTTCCCCCAGGGGGTGACCGTATCGAACCAATGGTTCTAGAAAATCGTGAGAGGACTCATTCTAACAGAAATTAAAAGTTTTACTACTCTTTTTAAGTGACAAAAAAATTGTGCAATGGGGAAGTGGCGTTTTATCTGAAATTTTGTGGCATCTAACTATGATTTTGCCCCAAATAGGACAAAATACCATCAATTAAAAACTCTTAGACAGCTAATCGATGAGCTTTCCAGTTGCAAAGGAAGTAATGCCGCTCTGTGGCGCATTCATTCCCGAAAAGTCATGTAATCCATACAAGATAAATGGTTAATATGGACATTTGTCTTAACGCTTGGTTTAACTAAGTTGATTCACTTTGGTAGAAATTGATATCTAATCCCCCTCGATTCCTGGATATATTCCTTGTCTAAGCCTTTATTATTGGTGCTAGAGGGGGGGGGGGATATGCTAAAGCTTGATTCCCTGTCTCGAGGCTTCAAGAATGACTGCTAAAAACAAGGCCATAGAATTATAATAAGAAGCTTTTTTAAAACTTTAGTCAACGAGCGAGGGGTTTAGGAGGGGGTACCCCCCTCTCCTCATGTACGGAATAATTTCTTTTCGTTTTAAGTTTTAATGTTTCTCCTTTCTTTCTGTTGAAACTTACTTTTTAAATTTAATGTCTCAGTGGGTGACTAAAACATCATTTTATAATGATTAGGACGGAGTCAAGTACTGAAAATTGTATCGAACGAATCAGATATTTTAGCAATGGATTACTGGTGCTTGAGGGCAATGGTCTCTCAACAATGCATCAGGCATTCAAACAAGAGATGCTGGATTGTTCCATCAGCTGAGAAGCAACTGCGGCATTATTGAGAATGATGTAGTCCCCATTTAAAAAGAACACAACCGTGGAACGGGGTAACTTTGAACTAAAAATTGTGAAAAATTGAGGCTATTTTGTGATATTTTTCTTTAAACTAGTATTTACTCAAAACTATTTTTGGTGTTTGGGGAATACGTCATTCTGAGTTGAATGGCAACTGTCCCAAACTGCTGGTCTTCATCTTGTGAGAGCTACACCAATCCTAAAATGGCGTTCAAAGTTACCTTGTGGGGTGTTTAACTTTAAACACTCAAAAATTTGACGGGTAACATTGAACAAGAGTTCAAGGAGTTTGACTGATAGACTGATAGATAAAAATACATGAAAGTAAGGTTTGCTTGAACATTATGTTTCGGAGAAAATGGGATATTCAAATGATGGATTTGATATTATGACACTCTGGCTGGAATGCTTTAGACAGTTTAGATTAACCCTAAAGCATTCCAGCCAAATCTTGGCAGAACAAGAACATGATATTCCTGTGAGAGTTGAAAAGAATTACTCGAGAGTTAAAAAGAGATGCAAGCTAAATTTCATAAAAGACAATGCTGTACATTTGAATACCCAAACTATACTCAAAGATGCATGTTTTTTTTTTAATTTTCATCTGTTTCTTTTAAATAGATTGATTGATTTGAAAAAAAATCAAACACCCTAAAAAAATCCCGTTAGCAGAATTCTTTTCTGGTTTTTATACGTTTCTAAATCAGTTTATTTTCAGACCCATTCAAAGGTGGAAGCCTAACTGTGCAAAGCTTTTTTCAAGCTGCTAGAAAAGGTAATGTCTCTATTTTAAAGTAACAACATTGATTGGGTGTCAGGAATAAAAAATGCAGTTGATTGAAAGTAGAAACAGCTGTCTTGAGACAGTCTTCATCGAACCTGTCATCAATTTAAAGGAAGATAATATTCTAGGGACTTACTGTTTCAAAACCTTCGAGGGGTTGACAACAGTAAGGTCTAAATTGGTGGCAGAGGAGCAAACTAAAGTGTTGCTCCCTGCAATACTTTATCGGTAAAGCTGACCGGAAGTTGCTGCAATATTTCATGTTGCTCCTGCAACATAAGCCGGGTTGATTTTATTTTCGCTAAAAGAGCGAAATACACTCTCAACAAGGCTTAAATACCTTTAACCGGTACTCATTTGTCTGAGTGTGCTTTTGAAATCCTTGATAGATATATGTATATACCACGGAGAAAAAAAAAAGAGATTACTTTCCTATAATTATGAAGTAAAAGTGTGCTTTTAATTCATTGGTTTACGGTCAGAGGCGTATTTTTTTAATACGTAACAGATGTAACATGAAATATGCCAGGAACTTGACTGTTTTTTATTTTCTGGAAATAGGAACCAAAAGAAATATGTGATTTCGTGACCCAGATGCCAACACAAAGAACTGTCAGAACTAAGAATAATTAAGAACACATTTTTAGACTAATTATAATTAATTATTATGGAGATTTGTTCAGATGTAACATTAGTTTGAACTGATTTTGTAGAACAAAAAATTATCAGCTGGTATTTTTGTTTATAAAGAGAATACCAATTTTTTTTTTTTTATAAAGATAAAAACAAAATAAAAGTTGTTTAAATATTCTTATGAAGAGAAAAATAAAATATTCTTGTTTTTCTGCATTCTATAGTTTCTCCTAATTTTTATGGGATAGTGTCTATTTTTAGCGATGGTTTGAGGATTTGTTTTCAAATTCTTTAAATAGTGTCAGAATTTTTCTTTAGTAAATGTTTCTGTCAAGATGACTTGCATACTTCCTTTCAATCGGTCTTTAATCTAAAACCTTTCTTTAAATCCTCTTTGCCAGATTCTGGGATATTATAAATCCTCATTTTATTCGCTATCATTTCTTTCGCCTGACCCTTTGATTTTGTATTGTCTGCATCAGATTCTGCCTTAGATTGAGCTTGTCTTTATTCCATTATTACTACTACTACTAACAACTCACGGCAGAACCAAGCCACCCGAGGCCAACACAGCTACGCACGCTACTCCTCCATCCCAATCTATTCGAAGCTTCCCTATTTACACCCTCCCAGGAAGTTCCCATTTCCCTTAAATCTTCATTTATGACATCCTCCCACCCCAACCGCGGACGACCTGCTTTCCGCTTAGCCCTTGACGGTTGGCCAAAAAGGACAATCTTCGGCAACCTGTCATCATTCATCCGCAGAACGTGCTCAAGCCATCTCAATCTTTCTCTCATTATAGCCATAGAAAGCAGGATAGAACGGCATTTTTCGTACAGCCTACTGTTTGAAATATGGTCAGTCAGCCGGGGACCCAAAACAATCCGTAAGCAATTTATCTGGAAAACATCTAGCAAATCTTTATCCGCTTTTCGGAGCGCCCATGCTTCATAACCATATTTTGACCACTGTCATCACTGTAGCTTCCAATATTCTAATCTGGGTTTGCAGACGTATCTTCCTTTTCCTCCAAAACCTTTTCAACTGTGACAAAAAAAACACCCTGAGCCTTGGCTCTTCTACTTTTAACATCTTCACTGCTCCTACCGTCTTTACTAATAATACTACCAAGGCAAGTGAAGCTGTCCACCGGATCAATCTTTTCGTTACCCAACGTAACCTTTTCATCTTCACTTATTCCTAGCTTTTAATCCATTACCCATGCTAAAGTGTGTTTTCCCTCGGTTTTCGAGATGAGGAAATATGAAACTCCAGTTGAGGGTTTTAGACCCTGAAAAATCGATTATCCATCTAATTATTGACTTAAAAACAGTAGATGTGTTGATTTCTGTTCAAATCAGCCCTCTCTAAATATTCTACATCCCCTGGTTGAATGCCATCACCCTTGGCCTTAAAAATATAGAAAAAAGCATTAGTGCTACTACTAGCAACTTGCTGCAACCCCAATACACCCGAGGACAATATACCTTTTCATGCTCATATTCCGCCCCAATACATTAGAAGCTTCACGATTTTCTCCTTGTCGTGTACTTCCAGTTTTATTCAAATCCTTTGTTGTGACCTATTACCGCTCCTTCTGTTTCATCCCAGATGATTGGCCAGAAAAGCGCAATCTTATGCTTTTCTCTTACCTATCGGGATGAAAAGCTTATCACCCCTCATCGGGAAACCGTGGCCCAGCCATTCTAACCTTTTTTTTATTATAGCCCTTGAAAGGGAGATCGAACCACATTGTTTGTAAATTTCGACTGCTTGTCACGTGATCAGTCGAACGGGTGGTTAAAACTATCCTTAGATAGTTCCTTTGGGAAATATTCAGAAAATTTTAATCAGCCTTTTGAAGTACCCACGTTTTGGAGCCATACTTGACCACTGCCACGACTGTGACTTCCAGTATTCCTATTCTTCCAAAAAAATTTCAACTGCGAAAAAAACATCCTCCACCTTAGCTACTCTGTTTTTTATATCTTCACTGCTTCCGCCATCTTTTCTACTAGCAGTATCCAGGAAAGGGAAACCATCCACTTGATCGATTTTCTCGATACCTAACATCAGTTCTTTAGCCCCATTAGCCCCAAGTGACCTTCTTAACATTTATTTTAAACCTATTTTTGTACTATGAACTCTCAAAGCATCTCACTAACTATTTCACTAACGTTTATATATCGGATACCCAAATCGTCTGCATTATCTTATTCTAAGATAATTTTACCTTCCCATTTGATACCATGTTCTTCTATAGATTTTGTCGTGTTCCTATATCGAGTCCATTGAAATAATCCGTATAAAAGGGAACTTGACAAAACCCTGCTTAACTCCAGATCGAACATCGAACCAACCAAGGCCGTATCGAGAAGTTTGTTTGGGGGGGGGTACAATTTTTTAACGCATCAAAAATTTGTTAGTATGCGTTTTTGTTACTTTTTTACGAGCCGGACAAAAGTTTCGAGGGGGGGGGGGGTTAAACCCCCCAATCCCCTGGATACGGTCTTGAAACCAACCACTAACACCTGACTTCCTGCCTGAACCGCAGCATTATTATTTTCGTACATAGTACTAATCACTTTAGTATAGTTATCTGGTATAGCGTACAATGATAGGACCTTTATTAAAGGTTTTGTTTCAGCCGAACCAAATGCCTTTTCATAATCTATAAAACAAAAGCCTAAAAGGGTTTGATGATTCAGAGGGGATGATTCAAAGGCTTTGATTATTAATCTAGGAGTGGAGAGGATGGTCGACACATCCTCTCTCCTTCCTAAAAAATCACTGTTTTTCTCTTAAAACTTTGTCCACAGCATCTTTTAGTCTAATAAGTGTCATCATGCTAATTAATTTGCTTTCGATTTGAAATTATCTTTTAGGGATTGTTTGTTGTTATTGCTTGGGATTTGACGCGTTCGATCAGTAGGTCACACGAGTTCATATCATTTGATCTTTGTGCTCCTTATATAATCACTAGCTTGCTTGCTTGCCACTTCAGACAATATCATTCAGACAGACATTATTTACTGGTTTTATGTCATAGCCTTTTCTGACATCTTTCACTTTGCCTACTTATTGATTTTCCGCTTTATTGTTTGAACCAAGAATTGCGCATCTAAAGAAGTGAAAAATCATTGTTATATTTCTTTTATTCAAATTAGGATACTAAATTTTAAAATGAAGTGTTTTTAGATTTGTTTTTTTATCTATCAGATAAATTCGTATTACTGTTTCAATATCCTAGTCATTAAGGCCGATAGCAAGCTTTTATTTAAGTTTCTATTTCTTGATATGTATTTTCCTAAAGGCCGTCCATTTTTACTAGATAAGTTGTTATTATCAGTTTAACCGTTTCACGGTTACTTTTCTTTTTCCTTTTGCAGCATGTGAGACCCCTAATGCGGACCAGCCTTTTGCCTGTGTGGATCTACTTTTCATATCAATGTTACTGCGAAGTTTTGGCTTAAGTCCAGACAAAGCAATCAGTGTAAGTTTTCTTTTTAGTGCCAGTTTTTTTTTTCCTTTGGTCTTTTTTACTACGCTGATTCCTTATAGGACACCCAAAAAATCTATGTTCATATTAGTAGTAACAAAAAGCTTTTTTTCACTTACTTCCAGGCGCTCAGATCTTCAACCTTGGCTCATTACAGTTGGCTGGCTAGGCCTTCCTCCCTCGCACATCCCTTTTTTGTTTGTAGTTTTGGATTTTTACAGTCTCTTCAAATCATTATGGATCCAAAATTATTCCGCAAAACTTTAAATTTAATTTTTCATCTTTTAATCAATGTTTCCTCTTCCGTGAATATTTTTATTATTTTTACTTTATAAGAGTATTGTTTCATTTATGCTATATTGGGACTAAATAACACAAAAGGAACTATCCTAAACAGAAAGGGTGCTGTTCTGTCAAAATAGTGGTATTTCCTCAAATATGAGGAAAGCGGTCACCCTATCAAATCCTTGGTCTTTAGGCTTAGGTTCAACTTTCTATCACAATGCTTCAAATTTTGAAAACTGTCTTTCAGGCCCGATCCCTCCCACATTTTGCTCTAGATGGCCCTTGAGATAGGGCTTAGAGCCCTTTTAAATCTAGAAAATGCCGTATGGTTTGTTAGCAAGTAGTTGCTGTAGAAATATCTTTCTCTAGGAATGAATCCTTCCTGGAGTAACTCAAGACTTTCCCCAGGGACTGCCAAGCTTCAGAATAATAGGTCATCGTTTGTACCCTAGTGTATGTTGCAACTACTTACAAATTCAAATAAAAGCTTCTTGTCCGAAGGCAGTTTTCTAGGCTGCGTCGAATGGTACACCACAAAGAATATAATTCGGTGGCATATTTCGAATTGTTCTTTAAATCTGAAACATATTTATTCGTTTTAAGACCAACTTATTATCTATTGTATTAATTTCTTTAAAAACAAAGTTCTTTGTAGGACTTGCTACTCAAGAAATTTTGTGGCGAGGCTCACGATGCCCCGTCTTGCCTTTACCATCTCTGTTCCGTTAGATATAGAGAAAGATTTTCACAACAGGAGGAACACTATGGTGATTTAGACGATTTGACGATTAGGTGATTTGGTGATTTAGACGATTTGATGGTGATTTGGACATTGGAATGCACCCTTTTAGGTATCTGCCCTCCCCCACACACACAACACTGCCCACACTTTGACCCACCTCCCTTCCTTCATAATAGCTGATGTACAATTACACTCCTATCTTCATTCTTTTGTTCGTCTTAATTTCCCTTAGGCTGCTCAATTTAGCATTTTCAATGAGGAATTGTCGGAGTGAATTTTTCAAAGGGGTTAGTACGCCAAACCCCCTCTGCTTGACAGTACAGGGTCTGGCATTCAATCTCACCTCCCACAGGGCCTGGAATTCTATAAAGATTATTCATTAGAAAAATTCTGTGGTGTAGCGGATTGTCTAAGGCGAATAAACGTAATAAAGATTTTTTTTGGCAAAAACGTGAATAAGGCGAATATTCCTAGTGACACTAAAGTAGTTCTAGTGACGTCTAGAATTTATCAAAGAACCCAGAACCGAAAAGAAAAAAAGAATCGTTCGTATCCGTCATGTCTGTCAAGGAGACAGGAATGTTCATCGCGTTGTTATCCACGATTGAAAATAGTGAAGGGGATTTTATCAAATACCACGAGAAGTACAGAAGAACAATATTCATCGGGCAATTCTCTTAAATTTCTTAACTCTAGAAGGTTGGGCAAAATTTGTATCTAAACATCATATGCATTTTCAATATTTTCCTGGGGAAAAAGCCAATCAGGTGTTTATTTTTTCTCTTTTAAACGCTATACTTCCCAATTTAAAAAAAAATAATTTTTCCTATCCGATCAAAATTTGTGATTTCTTCGATATTAAAAGGAGGTTCAAACACAGGATCAGCCTTCACCTCCCCCTTCTTTGCTGCAACTTTTTGCCCCATTACTGGGTTGTGATTTTAGTTGTACCTCTTGTTCCTTAATTTGTAGTTAATATCATATTTCTTAGTTATTGACAATTCTATGAATTTTATTAGTCCCTTTCCAGACAAACAAAGATCTGGTCTTTATAAAATATCATCAGGTCCGGTGCACTTACTTGTGCTTGGATAGACTCTGTTAAATGCTGATCTCTTCCGTAAAAAGTTATCCTTTTCTTTTTTTTAGCTACACAAGCAGATTGATGGTTATGAAACAAGCTGGGCTCTTGGAGCTGCAGTGCATATTCTCAACAACGGGATTTAGCAATCCGGTGTCAAGTGTTTAATCCTGCCTTACATTCATACTGCCCTCTTTATACATTACTGCCTTGTCTACGCGTATTTCTGCCCAGTGCGTAGTTTTGTTATTTTTGCGCTGCTAAAGTTTATGCAATCAGTTTAGAATGGCTGTTGTAATCTAAATGTAAATTGAACCTTTAAAGTTACATCTTTTATTTTTGATCTGACGGTTGATGTCATAAAACACAGCTTTAAATGATTACTTTGACGGGTTCTCATGAACTGATAGCCGAAACCAGTTTATTTACCATTTTCTTTGTTGATTTTCTTTTTATCTTTGTTATTGTTCTAAACATTTTTTTTTCGTTTTTAATGCATTACTTTTCCTAGGTTTTGCAGTGATAACGTTGCCAAAAGAAAGATAAGTATTCCTTGCACTGGACTTGTCTTTTTAAAAACATTTGAAAAATGCAGCTTTAATACTAGTTTTTCTCGGTAATACTGAGAAACCGGTGAGGAGAGAGGATTTCGTAGATGGGATAATAAAAGAAATAAATAAGTAAATTTTTTACTGTTTGCAAAAAAAAAAGTTATTTCAGAAATTTAATTCGATCTTTTTTTTTTCATCTCGGCTATCTTTGGTTATGACTGTTTTTTTTTAACTAGGTTAAAAAAAAACCATTACTATTCGACTAGTGACAGCTATTGTTGTATTTTTTTCTCCAATCCACAAAGTGTACTTAAAAAATTTTGGATTGATTTTTCAAAATAAACGAATGAAAAGTTTCTATGTGTTTTCTCGGTTTGTACTTTGGATAATTCTACTTAGTTCAAACAAAGTGTAATTTTTGCTGCACTGGATATACACATAATACTGGAATTTGATAAAATGGCTACCTTAAATTTTGAAGCGATGCCATGTTTCACCGTGATGATTTTAGGGGGTGAAGTATCTCACCGGAGAGGGGGAGGTCACCGGAGAGGGAGTGGCCTTCCGATTACTTGTAACTCTTATGATTACCCCTGCAACCAAAAACAAGCCAATAAACTCACATCAGTGACACGAAGAATAAGAGTTTCATAGTTAGTTGACTCAAATTTATGTTAGGCAGTTCTTGGACATATTTTTTGGACCTGCAGACTATTGCTATTAAAATAGCGACGACAAAATCTTTATCTGCGTCATGTATCCCATCAAGCGTTGGGGGGAGGTGGTGGGGTGCTAGCTGGTAGATTTCAGCCCTTAAGGGCAGAAATCTACAAACAGGGGGTGGGTTAAAGCTAAATTTAATGAGATCTTTTGATAATAGCCTACAAAATAGCTATTCAATGTCAATATGTTTTTTGTCCTTTTAAATTCATTACAGTGTTACAGGGTGATAAAAGGCTAAATTACATCTTTTAAGTTTTCAAGAATCTTTAAAAAGATCTTTAAAAGGGAGTAAAAGAATCCTTAGCATAACTTTGTTTGAAATTCTACCTCTCTTTGCTCCAGAATCCTCCCTCGTGACGACTGTTACAACAGGCTAAAGCCCCCTCCTGGAAATTCCTCTTTATAGAGGTCTAGTTTGTGTACCAGGGATTCCAATGGGGGGTGGGGGGGTCGCCCTTTAGACTTGAAAATACTTTTTTTGCATTTCATTAAAAAACGAAACCTCTCCCCTCTTAGGTTATCAAAAATATATCTTTTTGCATCTTTATAAATACAGGCGGAGGAGGAAGAAGGCCCCTCAAATGTACACTCCTAAGGGCCCACTGGTTTGTCCACAAGTCCCATGAGTTATAAAGCTCCTCCCAGTAATATGTTAAATTACACGGTGATGCAGAACACCATCGCGGAAGGATCCTCTATAGGAGGACAACTGTGGCAGGGCGTAAGATCCAGATCTATGGACAATGGCCTCTGCAAAGGGCTGCCTCGACCCTTTCGGGGTACCTGCAAGACTGAGGATCTTGCAGTCAACTCTATTCCCACTTGAGGAGTGGCGCCCTTCGAGAAAATTATAGCCTAGTAAACGACACAGCATTCGCTCGGGATTCTGACTAATGGACGATTCATCTGGGCTTGGTATGTTTTGACGGGCGTCTTCGGCCTGAAAAACCTCTTCCTAGCTAATTTATCTATTATGGGCTGCCTCCCCGTAGTATCATAATATTTGTAGGCATGAATATGTAATGAGTTGGAGGTAATAGGCTTGAGATTGTCTGTGCAGGATTTTGACTCTTGTTGACAGAAGAGCATCGCCAAGTGCTGAAAACCATGTTGTGACCAAGATGGGCCCAGGATTGCAGCACAAAGTCTCTATTCATGGAGGTCCCAGGGACTTCTTGCTGTCCGGTTCTAAGCCGGCATAAGGACTTCGGTGTAGACTTGAGAAGATAATGTGATCCCCGTCCTGCACTGGTATCCGGGATCATTGCTCTTCCTGAGGCGAAAATAATTTCAATGATTTAAAGAACATGAAAATTGGAGCTTGGAATGTTACGACGTTAAAAAATGAGTATCGTCTCGACATTTTGACTAACGAATCCAGACGATTCGAACTGGATTTATTAGGAGTTTCAGAAACTCACATCCCAGGGGTAGGAAACATAAAATTAGGTGATGTAGAATTTGTTTACTCAGGCAGGAAGGATGGGGTATTTAGACAGGAAGTAGGGCTCATGATGAATAAGGAAGCTGCTAAGTCTTGTTTAGGCTGGGAAGGAATTAATAATAGAATACTAATTGCTCATTTTATGACTAAAAAGTTCAGAGTATCATTTATAGTAGTATACGCCCCTGTAGATCAGACTGACGGAATGTTAGAACAGAATGTTAACAAATTAAGAGGGAGTAGTCAATCCGGACTTGGCCTAGTTTAAGATAGGAATGGGGCCGCAATTAGCGATAAGGAAAAAACTAAAGAGAGATGGGCCGAGCATTTTCTTAACCGAGATATAATTGCAGGAAAAGATATAGAGGAAAACGAAAAAGTTTGTGATACCTTGGATGTGTAGTAAGATTTGTTTTGTGAGGAGGAATTAGCGACAGTACTAAAAGGATTAAAAAATAATAAAGCTCTAGGTGCTGATAGGGTGGTAAATGAGTTTCTTAAATATGGTGGCTCTGAGGTTAGAAATAAGTTACTGAATATTATGAATATGATTTTTGAAAAAGGGGAAGTACCTAACGATTTTAAGAAATCCTTAATTAAGCCACTTTATAAGAAAGGTGATAAAAGTGAGTGTGGTAATTATCGAGGCATTAGTCTGGTCTCTGTAGGTAGTAAATTACTTAGTAATATGATACTTTTTAGACTGAGAGATGCCGTAGACAAAGTTTTAAGAGAACAGTGCGGTTTTAGAAAAGGTAGAGGATGTGTCGACCAAATTTTTACTCTTAGGCTAGTAATTGAGAAGTGCCTGAGTTTTCAAACACCTTTGGCCCTCAGTTTTATAGATTATGAGCAAGCGTTTGATTCTGTTGATAGAAGAGCTTTAGTAAAGGTTTTATCCTTGTATGGTATACCAGACAAATACATTAAAGTGATTAGTGCTATGTACGAGAATAACACTGCTGCGGTTAAGGTAGGAAATGAGGTTAGCAGCTGGTTTTGTATTGAATTAGGAGTTAAGCAGGGCTGTGTTCTATCCTCCTTTATATGGATTATTTTGATGGACTTTGTCTTAAGGAGCATAGGAAAGGCAATGGGAGACCACGGAATCAAATGGGGAGGAAAAAGTCTCCTGGACTTAGATTATGCTGATGATTTAAGCATCCTAGATGAAAGTGTGAGCAAAATGAATGAAGTTTTAGAGGTTTTGCGAGTTCAGGGTGCTAGAATAGGTTTAAAAATTAATGTTAAGAAGACAAAGTTACTGAGGCTAGGAAAAAGTGTAGATGAAAAGGTGTCGATGGATAATGAAAAGATTGATCAGGTGGGTAGCTTCACTTACCGTGGTAGTATTATTAGTAAAGACGGTGGGAGCAGTGAAGATGTTAAAAGTAGAATAGCCAAGGCTCAGGGTGTTTTTTTCACAGTTAAAAAAAAGTTTGGAAGAATAGGAAGATAAGTCTGCAAACCAAGATTAGAATATTAGAAGCTACAGTGATGACAGTGGTCAAATATGGCTCTGAAACATGGACGCTCCGAAAAGCGGATGAAGATTGGAGAAGAGGAGGAGCGTGCGTAGCTGTGTTGGCCTCAGCTACGCAGGCGGCTTGGTGCTGCGGTGAGTTAGTAGTAGTAGTAGTAGTAGTATTCTCGCTATTTATTCCATTCTTTCCTTTTACAAATTAGTGTGATTCTGGGTTAACAGCGAAACATGACCCCAAAATGCTGGAGAATCTGGCCCCTATCCTTTTTTCTATCTCTATAAATAAAACTCGGAATTTGCGATCGAATCTATTCTAGATGACTACCTTTGGGGGCTGGGGTGGGAATAACCCTCGTTCTCTATTATAGGCCAATTCACAATAATATCTAACTAGCGTCAAGATTTAGCTCACGCCGGACATAATAATATTTGGCTCAATTCTGGAGCTAATGTCTCGGTGTTAGCCTAATCTCCTTGTGAATGTGCCTTTGGATGACTCAAAGCGAATTATATTGCGATGAAATTTATACAATTCTTGCCCAGTCTTTTTAAAATTACTAAAGTATTTTAAGTTGCAGCACTGATCCGAAGATATACACACGGAAAGACTTGCGAGGACTTTACGATCATCTTGAGAATGTAACAGGCATTTTACTAATTTTCAAAAGGACAAGAGAAGAAACGAATTTTCTAAAAGGATTACTGATCTCATTTATATCCAATAAAGGGGATTGTGTATGTGTGTGGGGGGGGGGGTAAAATCCTTGATTGGTTAAAAAAAAATGTATTTGTTAACAATAATTGTACTATGTGGTAAGATAAGTTGGACAATGAGCAATGAGTTAGCGGTTGACAATAATTCTTCTAGTGGGTCAGTCTTATTTTCTACCTGTGTGAGAACCAAGCATTGGACGTTGAACATCGAGTTCCCTAATTAAAACACCCACTAATAACAAAAATAACAAATACTTCTTGTAGTTTTCAATAGTCTTTTTTAAAAGCTTAAGCTAATCCACAAATAAATATCCGACGTCGTATATTCTTTATATTTTACTGCATGGGAGGGAGGGGGGTGGTACCTTCCAGGTGGAAAGTCCGCGATTCCTGACTACCGTTAATGATCTATCCAGCCGTAAACATCTAAGTTGGCAGTTTAAAAAGGAATGTAACGAATGTCCCTCTTTGCCACTAACTGAATCTATGAAGATCCCTGACAACCACGACCATGGTCTTTGATGCTAATCTTTATTAATTAAAAAAAAATCCAAGCCATACATCCTTACAAAAACAAGGTAAAAAGATTCTTCGACACGACAAAGATACATCTCAAAACAAATGTGCAGGCTTCAACTTCCTACACGGCAAAAACGACCATATAATTGTTTATATTTGCAGTCTGCCTTGAAGTTGATAAAGCGCTTTTCATTGGTCACAATAAATATTATTAAAAAAAAAAAAACACTATAAAATAACTTTAATCGATGCAAATAAGTTATTATTTGAAAACAAAATGAGGAAGTGAACGGATTACATAGCTAAGTATTATATAAGCTAATAATTGAAACTAAATTCAGCACTCACATAAAATAACAAGAGATTATAGAAATTAGCAACGATTCTTTTAATAATCACCAATTGATTCTGCTTTAAAAGGAATATTTCAGTGTGATTCAACTTCACAAGGCTACTTGTCCAGCTAACCTTAATTTCCCGGGTAAAACAAGTCAAAAATAACGAAAAATTTACTAACCAGCCATGTTCTATACTTGAGGCTTAGGTAATGATTAC
Source organism: Artemia sinica (assembly GCA_027921565.1). Taxonomy (NCBI): domain Eukaryota; kingdom Metazoa; phylum Arthropoda; class Branchiopoda; order Anostraca; family Artemiidae; genus Artemia; species Artemia sinica. Next base: position 30,292,991 of record CM051262.1, read on the forward strand.
CGAATGATGCTGCTTCAAAAGAAATATTAGTGTGATTCAACTTTACAACGTTACTTGTCCAGCTAACCTTCAATTACCGGGTGTAGCCTGTTAAAAATAAAAACAAATGCCTATCCAGTCCTATCCTATGCTTGAGCCGTGCTAGTCGTGCCCATATTTAAAGAAACAAAGATTCATGAATGGTTTGTATTTCTCGATAATTGTATCGTCACACTTGTACTGCAAAACTGGAACTGTGAAATGACTAAACATTGATTTGGAAAACCTACATCAACACTAGTTCGTTCCAAAGTATAGTTAACTACTACTGTGTCTTTGTATCTTTTTTCATATTCATCACATAGATAGGAACGCTGCCGTTCCATGTTTCCGTTTCTCTAATTGAAAAATAAACTCACATTTTAACTCTGGACAATTGGTCAATGATGAAAACTACACCTACAACTTGAACATAGCCAATTCGGCAATTTACGCATGGATATATGATTAGCTGATTAGTTGATTAGTGTATAATGTTGTTTAAATCTAGCTGTAGTAATAATGTGGCTCGGGTATTAGTTGAAGCGATTTGGTTATCGAAATTAACATAATTCTTGATATTCAATTCTATATAAGCGGTTGGGCAGAAAAACAGCCAATCAGTAATAAAATAACATAACTCATCTCCTTTTATCTTAGACCTCACAGGGTTACAGAGTGCGAGTAGTCCTGGCACTTCCCCATGGCGTTTCGATACTAACCTTTTGTATCTGCGACTATATTCTAAAACTAATTACGGCTAGCATAGGCTATGAGTAACCATAGCACCCTAGACAAAATAAGAAATCAGGACTGACGTAGAGGGGATGATGGTTGACAATATTTTGTCCCTTAGGCCTCAGGGTACTCTATATTCATAAGCGCTAGTTTTCAGGTGATATAAACAAGACAGCTAGAAAAAAATTCGATTCTGTCTAGACATGATTTTTTTTCAATCCAATCAAGTCAATAATGGTTAAATAAATGCATATGAATACACATTCTTCTTTTTGCCCTTTTATAGTCTATAGATATCTCAATCTATAGCTTATGTATAGGTTTTTTGTTCCTGTATAATTTTCTTCTTTTTCTTGAATATATCTATTGTGTAGAAGGATGATTCACTGCTATTCTAAGTAGAAGTAAAAAATGTCACCTCTTTTCAACATAAAATACACTGAATATTGCAATCTGATTCTTTTTTTTTCTTTTAATACAGACTTCCCTCCCTTACATCTTGGTAAGTTCTTGATTATATAATAATTTCAGGGGAATAAAAATAATTTCACAGGCACATGTTCTATTTTTGCTTAATAATCTCTCTCTACTCTAAGATATTAAAGTAGGAAGTTCCAATCCCTTTAACCTAACTAGCTGAAAAAGCTACCATCGTGGTCTCTCAGTATGTCTTCCAGAGCCTGAGAATTGCTCAGACCTTCTCATCTCGTGATTAAAATTCCTAGCACGCTCTTCAGGTTGATTGTAACGATCACGATCACGCCACTCAGTTTCATAACGGCTTTCTCCATTTCGGTGGTTCTGGTCAGGGTGTCTATTATCACTGAGTTGATGGCGCATATCCCGTTCATAATATTTTTTGTCTTTATGTATCTGGTCTCTTGCATTTTCTTCGTATCGATGTCCATGTTCGGAATAGCCATGGTTACTATGCCCATACCCTCTGTTTTTCTCTTCGTGTCTATATCTGTCAAGATACCTATCACGATACCTATCATCATTATAGGTGGACCCCCTATTACTCTCTTCATGCCTATGAAACATGCCCCCATTTTGATGATGGCCATGCAAATTTTGTTCATAGAAGTCGTCTCTACCAAAAGGAATGCGAGCACCCAATTCATTTCGAAATCTAGGAATAAATGACGGGGAAGAGTGACTTCCTGTCAATGTTGTTTGTACATTCATTGTCCCTCTCATAGGACTTGGAAAAAAGCCACCTTGCAAATAGTTTACGTGGTGACCTAGGTGGGAATATCCTGCATGCATTCGTTTATCCTCGGTCTGATTTAGATGTTGATTCCTTGTATCTTGTGCAAAACTTTTGTTCGGTGTTGATAAGCTATTCTGACCTTTTGATTCTCTTGGTTTCATGATAATTTTTTTTCCAAAAAGAGTAGTAGTGAGGAAAAGTTCGACCGAGTAGAGGACACTTTGTTCATGCTTGAATTGAACAAATGCAAAATTTTTCTGCTTGCCATCTTTGTCCTTAGGTATAGTCACTTTTTCCACTGGACCAGCCTAGAAGAAAGGTCATGTCTAAGATAGATAACCTGTCACTTCAACCTTAAGTGTTACTAATAAAATTCAAAGATGGGGTGGACAAAACAAAACAAATTCTTTAGAGATTGTGTTTGCTCTCTCCTTTTCCTATTTTTATTTCAACACTATAGAGTGGAGAAGTTACGAAAACTAGTCGAAATATAACTCTTCTGGACGAAATTTAAAGCCAAAAATTCAATAAAAATTGTCGGTAAATTATATCAAGTTAAACCTGTAATTACAAGAGACATAACGGCACACAGGGAGAAAAGATGATGGGGAACTTCCTCTCAATTTTGGTCTAAAGGAACCTCTCTTGGGTAATAATAAACATTGTAGCCTAAAAATGCACTTCCCTGATTCGACTCCTCCCCTAGAAAACATCTGATCCCCCCTAAAGACTGCCATCTGTAAGCCCATATTCATGGAGAGATCTCCCATGGCTACCACTCCTACACGATTGAAGTCACTACTTTCTTAGCAAAAGTACTATCAAACGAGAAAAGTACTATTAAAAAAAAAGAAAAAAACATCATGCGTGCTATGCCCTGTGCATTGGCCACCACTATAGCAACCTATTCATTACAAACTGTCCGACAATAACTTGCGATTTTTCAGAAAACTTTGTTACTTTCCTTTTTGAAGAACACAAGAATTATAGATAGCGAGGACGAGATTGAATCTTTAAGTTTAAATCGCAAAACTGCTAAGAATTCATCGTATCAGCAGACGTTCAAGCCACTAAGTGAGGGGGACAATAGTGTTCTCTCCATCTCCTACTTCAGGACTACTGGAAGTTGTGCCGATACATAAACAATAAATATTTAAAATTCAAAAACAATTTATGACACTAGATTGGAAAAAAAACATCTTTTTCTTGTGGCATAATTTTACTGAAATAGAATCTTAAGCTAAGTTTCATAGAGAATTTTTTTGGTAAAACTAAAATTTTCTAGCACGAAACATGAAAAGTGTGATCCCCATCTCCCTTCTGACGAGAAAGTTTTTTGGTCGGCACGGCGGAATGTTTAAGCATGTTTCACAATGCGGTAAGCCTGAATAGGTTAAAACTAAATACAGTCTTACTAAGAGCAACCAGCCCCCCAAACCTTTTTAAATGCCCCCACACTCCTAAAGACCGATCGATATTTTGAAAAAGCAATTTCATTCAAAATAGTCAAAAGGTCTAATAACTATACTACAACTAACAACTCACTAAAGCACCAAGCCGCCTTAGGTCAATACAGCTATGTACGCTCAACCTCCATCCCAATATATTTAAACTCTCCTTCTTTACACCCTCTCAAGAAGTTCCAATTTCCCTTAAATCCTCCATTACGACCTTTTCTTACCCAAGTCATGACAACCTGTTTTCGTTTTGCCCAAAATGGTTGGTCGATTTCTAAAAAATCCTAATCTCCAAAAAATCGTTCATTTTGCTAACATTTTTATCTAGGACACTAAAATCACCAGCATAATCTAAGTCTAGGAGAAATTTACTTTCCCATTTGATTCCATCCTCTCCCATTACCTTTGCTATGTTCCTTGGGGCAAGACCATCAAAATGATCCATTTTAATAGGGACAGAATCCAACCCTGCTTAACTCTTGATTCAATATGAAACCCGCTACTAACCTCATTTCCTACCTTAGCTGCAGCAATGTCATTGTAATACATAGCACTAATCACTTTAATGTATTTATCAGGTATACCATACAAGGATAGGATCTTCGCTAAAGCATTTCTATCGGCTGAATCAAACGCTTTATCCTAATCTATAATACTGAGAACTAAAGGGGTCTGATGACTCAGGCACTTCTCAATTATTTATTTAAGAGTGAAAACTTGGTCGACGACACACCCTCTCCCCTTCATAAAACCACACTCTTCTTCTCTTAAAACTTCATCCATAGCGCCTCTAAGCCTAAAATGTATCCTCACACTAAGTAATTTGCTTTCTAAAGAAACCAAGTTAATGCCTCTATAATTCACTCTTATCAACTTTGTTATGGAGGGGTTTAATTTAAGTTTTCCTAAAGTCGCTGGGTACTTTCCCTTTTTCAAAAGTTAGATTTCAAGTCCTCAGTAATTTATCTCTTACTTCACAATCACCATATTTCAAGACTCATTTGCCACGCTATCAACAGCTTGGTACTTATTATTTTTTAATGCTCTTAGTACTGTCTCTAATTCTTATTCATAAAATAAATCTTCCTTCACTTTCCAAAGGGTGACGAACTTTTGCCATTAATTTCTATATCATTTCCTATAACTTTATCACGGTCCAGCAGATTCTCATAATGTTCTGCCCATCTCGCTTTAACCTTTTCCTATCACTTATTGTGGTCTTGTTCCCATCTTTATCTGGGAGAAGTCCAGATTGAGCATTCCATTTCAATTTTTTAACATGCCAAATACAATATTTTACTTTGCCACCTCGCTGCATTTTTCATATCTTAATCAATTTTATACATGGCCTCTAGTTAGTACTTCCTTAATTCATATGTTAATGCTTTCTCTACTTTCCTTACATTCCTCTTATTTTCATATGATCTATCACACAACTTTTTGTACAAGCCTCTCCTCTTCTCTACTAAACAAAGCGTTTTCGCTAATATTCTTAGCTGTGTTTCCAACTTTCCCCCCTAAGACACCATCTGCTACTCTAAACTATTTTTCTAAAATTATTCTATCCATCTTCTACATTGTACCATTTTAGACTCTCTAGTTTAATATTCATTTGTTCCTTGAATGCTCAAATCCTCATCCTGGGGTCTACCAGCGTCATAACTTCCTGGAAGGTAGTTACCCTTCCTAAATTTTAGCTTCAAATTAACCCTTGACACAACCAGATGGTGATCTTTACTTTTAACATTAATAACAGCACTCCTATATACCCGGGTATCTTGTATCGATCCTGTCTGTTTACAATAACATAACGAATAAAGTTGGCCGTCTTACCATCATGTGAATACCGTGTTAACTTATGAGCCATTTTTTTTTTATCAAATACTGTGTTGGTTATAACTAGTCTGTTATACCTACAAAATGGCAGAAGTTTATAACTGTCACTACTTTCGCTTCCAACACTAAATTTACCTTGGCTAAGATGTCAAGTTATAGTTGGTATTTCTACCAACTTGGGCATCATAATCCCTAATAAAAATATCACAGTTCTACATGGGATCCTGCATATTCGGTCCTGTAGCTGTACGTAAAATTCATCCGAGTCACTACTATCTACATCAGTCGGGTTTTACTATGACTGGTACTTTACATTTTTAGTCATAAATTAACAACTAATACTCCATTAGTAATACCTTACCAAACCGAAGCAAAACTTAGCATCTTCCTTATTTATCATGAGCCCTTCTCCCTGCCTATTGGCCCCATCCTTCCAGCCTATGTAAACAAATTCTATATCACCTAATATCATGTTTCTTACCCCTGGAATATGAGTTTCTGAAACTCCTTAAGTAGTCATAACATGGTTTCCAAACTTAATGACGCTCTTCTATCAACAATCCTGCACAAGCAATCTCAAACCTATTACATTTGATTCATAATATATTCATGCCTACAAACATTATACTATTATGGGAAGGCAGCCCATATCAGATAACTTGGCTAGGAAGTTTTTCATCCAAAACAGTCCACCAAAACAAATAGAACCCAGAAAAATTATCTATCAACCAGAATCCAGTGCAAATGCTGTGTCGTTTACTGGGCGATAATTGCATCGAGGGCACCAATCCTCAAGTTCAACCTGCAGCGCCGTTTGCAGTTACGGAAAACTCATGGAAGGTCCACCCTTGCGCTATTATGAGACGACGCAAGCAGGACTTCCCTTTCGAGGACGGGGACGGAGGAAGGAGCTTATGACGGAAAAGAAAGCCCAAACCATCTGACAACACCGAAACAGCCATAACCTTTATACCCAGTCTATCCTTGTCAGGGCATTCGTCATGCCCCCTATCAACCGCCCTCTGGGCAAGGGTTGTAAATTTTGCAATTTGCCCAGTTTGCAAAGAGGATCATTGACACTACAACACATGATCAATAACACAAACTAAATAAGAGAAACTATATGCATCCAGGTTATCAAAAGGGTGTATCAACACTATCTTAGGAACGACTAAGGGTATTAACTTGAAACTTCCAGGGTCACTACTACTACTACTACTACTTGCAATAGCAACTACGATTACTTGCAGCTGTGACTACTTGCGACGATTACTACTTGTAACTATGACTGTTACTACTTACATCTGTGACTACAATAACTTGCGACTACGACTACTCACTACCGCGACTACGTACAACTAGTGACTACGAATGCGAGAACTTGCGATTGCGACTACGACTCCAAATATTCTTGCTATTTCTACTACTAGGACTAGAACTATTGAACTAAATCAAGAGTTTTAGTTAATCCTGCTTGTCGAAATGGCATAGTGCATCGAGGTCGTCAAAGGGGCTAATCTGCACTATCTCAGGAATGGCTAAGTTGAAAATTCCAGAGAATGTTGAACTAAATCTAAAGACTCCTTGTGCATGCTAGAGCTCAAAAAAGTGTATCTGCGATATCCCAGAAACTATTAAGGGTTTCAAGTGTAACTTTTCAGATAATTTTGAAGGAGGATGTTGCACTAAATCAAATGAGACTGGGTACATCCAGGTGGTCAGAATGGCGTATCTGGGTGTATCAATATTGACCTCAAGAATAGTTACATTTAAGTTGAAAGTTTCACGCAATGCTACGGGGATGTTGGACTAAATCAAAAGCTACTATGTGCATCAATGTTGTCAAAAGGGTATGTGCAATTTCTCAGGAACAGCTAAGGGTATTGAGTTGAAACTTTTAGTGAATGTTGAATCGGATGTTAAACCTATTCAAAAGATACTATGTGGATCCTGGTTGTCAAAAGACCCTATCTACAATATCTCAGGAACAGCCCATGATATTTAGTTGAAACTTTCGGGGAAAGTTGAGGGGAATGTTGAACTAAGTCAGTAGATACTATGTGTATCCAAGTTGTTAAAATGGTGTGTGCAATATCTCAGGAACAGTAAGGGTATTAAGTCAAAAATTTCAGGGACTGTTGAGGGGAATGTGGAAACAAATCAAGACACTACTTGCATCCAAGTTATCAAAAAGACGTATGTGAAATGTATAAAAAACGGCCATGATATTAAGTACGACCTTCACGGGAATGTTGAGAGGGATGTCAAACTCAATCAAAAAACATTATGTGCATCCAGGATGTCAGAATGATACTCATTCCACACCATTCCTAGTAAACACTCACATGAAAGTCACAAATAAAAGAACTGAAAGAGTCAGAAATAAAGATAACTCAGACATGCCTCTTATATGATATATATATATATATATATATATATTCATACTCTTATTCTATTTTCATTCATATGTAGGCAAATATTTTGAACATTTTAGCAGGAGGATTCTTTGAAGTATATTATCTATAAAGAACTGTTGAATAGAAAAACTTAGTTCAAGAACCTTTCAAAAATTGGGTTTAAATCTAACAAAATTTACACAATAATGCTAATTATTACAATCAAAGCCAAAGCTCAGATCACCTAATGCAACTTAAAAATTTTGTTTAGATTCTGAAATTTTAATTCTTAAGCCGCAAACCAGAAAAACTCAAGAAATCATTGTTATATTAAACAGTATTAAAACTTTGGCAATCATAAGTTAAAAAACCTCTCCAAAAAAGAAGTTTTCCAAAGAAAAGTAAGGAGCCATATTAAACTTAAGACGAGCAGAAATAAACTATAATATTTCAAACATAAACTACCAGAAATTACTACGAAAGAATAAATGAAACCAAAAACAAACATAAATTAAAATAAATAGCCACATCAAACATCAGCAACAGATGCTGATGCAGATGAATAAATAAATCCTAAAACGAGTAAAAATTATATTGAATACTCAAGTCGAACTTAAGACGAACAAAAATTACTTCAAACAGGAGTTTGGCTACCCCCCTCCCTAACCGTAAAAGTTGTAAAACCTATTGCATCAATTAGCGCTATACTGAAAACAAAACGTACAACAACTTTTTTTTTTAGATCTGAATAATATTTTGAATTGTTGAGATTTCCAGGAATTAATATCATTGTACATCAAAAATTCAGTTTATTTTCAATAGTTTGTTCCAGTCATGTAAATTATAAGTGACTAGTGATTATACTAGTAATAGGGCATTTTTTTTTCTTTTTATGCTGAATAATATTTTGAATTACCAAGATTTACAGGAATTAATATCATTATATAGAATAGAATAGAATAAGGCTTTATTCTTAAAACTTTTCACAAGCGATAAATCGCCGAACAGAAGTTCGTGTCATACAAAAAAATAAAAAAAAAGAAGAAAAATGAATTAAACAACAACAATATTAAAAATTATTAACATTCAATTGAATATTAATATACTAAATATTCCATTTAATTTCATTAGTTTTTCTCCAGTCATCTTAATTATTATAGTAATTAGTAATTACTATAGTAATAGGGCAGTAGTCAAACCCCTGTTTGTAGTAATTTTTGTTCGTTTTAAGCTGGACTTCAGTATTCTATGTAATTTTTACTAATTTGATTTATTTATTCATCTAGATCAGTATCTGTTACTTTATGTTTTGTGTAATTATTTATCTTAATTTCTGTTAATTTTGGATTTCATGTATTCTTTGATAGTAACTTCTGGTCGTTTCAAATTTGAATTATTATAGCACTTAGGTCATTCCCCACTTCAACATCAAAATGAAGTTTACTTTTCAACATTAAAGTTCTCAAGTTCAACATTCCCTGAAAGTAGATTTTGTTTTAATCACTTTGCACAATATTGATGTGACTCTAATATCAAGATAATACAAACCTGAAGCAACAGCTCATAGAGTAAATCTTCTGTCACTTGTTCCGGGAGACTGGCAACAAACAGTGTTCTTGAGTCTTCATCCATCTTAAAGACTTGAGCCAAACAACCTGAACGAAAATTAAAATATAATGTTTTCTCTGCTGTGCATTCAAGCAAGTTCATACACATTGGTAAGTGGTCCCTCAGCCTATAAGAACTGTCATTAAAAGTAACTGTGCAGTCTCCACCCTAAAACAATGCAATATTTGAAATCATAATCGTCTATTCTGAATATCAGCAGAAACTTCTGTGAAAATCACACTGAGTTTCGACCCTTCAGCCTACAGAGGAAAGCAGCCACAAAGGAATTCTTGGGATGGGTGATGGGACAATCTCAGTCATTTTCTGATCCTGGAAATTGTCCTTCCAGAAGACGCCCTTGTTGACTCAAGACAGTCAAACCTGGAGGCAGCGACTGTTTTTCCTCTCCATGCTGGTCAGTGGGCAGGAGACTTCAGTGAAATCATGGCAGCTCATGATCAACCCACCGCTCTGCCTTTGTGCCATTAAGAACATAAACGTGATCTTTTGTTGCAGTTTATTTATGCAGTAAGAGGCGAGCTATCACCCTGCAGCACCTTTGTAAGAGGCTTAGTTCCAAAACATTTGCAGTAAAGAAGAAAGATTAATTTCTACCGTTCCCCCAAACCTCATTCTATACTTATCTGAAGCAACAGAAAGTTAGCATAAAAATGCACTTTAGTAAACTCCTCCCGCCCAGCTACACAAAATTCACCAATCTCCCTCCATAATAGCTGATATGCAATTATACATGCTGTACATAATCTTATTCAGCCATAAGTTTAATCACTTAGTTAAGTGAAGCTTTAAAATTAATGTATAGGCTACATTAATAGTTTACTTTTTATGGACTAAGTACATCTTGAGTAATCAATGTGGTAGTCTTTGAGACGAAATTGTTGTTTTTCAGCACAAAAGGGAAGAAAATACCACTTTCCTCTTGCAAAACCCTTTTTTCACTGTTAAAAACGGCACTAAAACTTTCAATTTTGATATGAATCAGTCTATTGTCAATATTCTAGTCTGATATGACCTTTAAGAAAAAAAAAATTCCCCTTCTTCTAGGGACTTGAAATATCTGCAGCAATGTTGCCTGATATGCTGAATTTAAGTGTAATTTTCATCAAGATTACTTGCCTTTGTGGGGACGTCTTCCCCCCCATTTTTAAATCAGGCTAATTCTCTTAGGCTGTAACTTTTGGTGGGCATCTTTAAACTAAATTAACCGTACACATTTAGAATTACTATAAAAATCCAAATCTCTTAATGTACGTGTTGTTCGCTTATTTCTATTATTTAGAGTTTTGGTTACTATTAGCACAAGTTGCTCCTTATTTACAGTTTCTCTCTATGAATGTATGATTTTGTCAATGACCTCTACTGGATTTTTAAAAGTGAGAGCATAGATCATTAATGTCTGTTGTGTCCATCAAGTTAATCATTTTTATTCTTCCAATAAACTTGGTAGGGATTCTTTTGGACCATCTAACAATGAGTCCCCCCCCCCTCTTCTTAGATGATCAATATTGGGTAATATTTGGGGAAGCAGAAGGATTTCAAAAAAAATTATTAACCTCTACCCTTCTTTGGAAGCATTTTTACCCCCCCCCCTCCCTCCCTCCCATAACATATAGACATGAAACTTACTAGTAGCATACTTGCGCATATGATGAGAATGAGGGTTTCGTCTAAAACTTATATGGATAACCCCCTTCCAAGTAAAAAAACGAGAAAATTCACCTTTAGTGTTTTAAAATCATATCTTTTGTAAAGAAAGACATAAATGTAGATACTTCTAAAAGATTAATTTAGCAGCAGGTATTTGTTCTGAATTTGTTACGGTTTGATACGAGGGTCTCTAGCCAATAGCCACTTTCTTTAAAGTAGTTTAGCCCCCGTCCAACTTTAAGTTAAGCAGGCCTTAAACATAGTCTCAATTCTTGATGATACAATACATCTTTTGTTTTATTATTTCTTAATAACAAATACCGTAAGCTTTACATTTTGTCTCACTAAACATTACAACAATCAAAGATAATAAATAAAGGCAATGCTGAAATGTAGTTTATGACAACACACACATCAGAAGAATAACTAATATAACCAAAATGATTCTCAAAAGAGATCATGATAAGACTTCATAGAAGCTAATCAAGAAAGATAGGACCATGATAGTCATACCTGTTGCAGATGGAAGTGGGATCAAAATCTTCCACACTCAGCTGGACAAATAGTTTAGATCTAACCTTTTCTGTGGACAGAGTAGGTATAGATAGATAGATAGATAATTTATTCAGCCGCTAGGCCATACACAAACATTACAATGATTATATAAGACAACAGCCAGCATACACTTAAATAAATGGTATAACTACTAACAACAAACAAAAACCTTAAACCCATTATTTAAATCTTTTTAAACCCTCTTTTATAAATCCAGTCACTGCTATAACCGTCTCCCGGGACGTAGATTTAAGAATCCCAGGAAAAAACACTTCCTTATCACCTAAATACTTCAATCTCAAATCTGAAAGCCCCTGGCACACCATTACAAAATGGAGCAAATTTTCTTCGTCCATACCACACAAAGAGATAGTATAACATGATATCGGGCCCTGAGAATGTTTTTCAAATACTTTTAATCTACTTTTTAAGGGCAAACCATTCGCTCGGACCTGGAATCACAGACGCAAGTTTTCCGGTGGCAAATTCAGCTTAAAATAATATTCTAGTCCAAAAGACTCTTTTATCTTAGAATACTGGCGCAAGGTTTCAAATTTTCGAATCTGTTAATGCCAGAGTTGGATCTCTTGATCCTCCTTAACATGTTTTAGCTTCCGATAAATTTCCTCTGGATCGCCTGTTGGACCAAGACCTTCATTCCAAGCGTATGAAAGTCCGGCTTTATCAAGGAGGGCATTAACATAGAACGGCCATGATCTTTTTCTACCTTGCTGCAATAATTCAAAATATGCGGCTTTCATAAGCCTCTCATCTGGTAGTTGGATAATTTTCAGCCAAAATTTTACTACTTGTAGTAACCTTTCTTTATGCAGCAAACACAAACCTAGATCTCCCTTAAGAGCCTGTGTATGAGTTGTAGCATGTACCCTAACCAATCTTTTATAGTATTGTAGTTGAAGCATTTCTAATTGCGGGATCCCCTCATATCCCTAAAGCTCCGCACCATAATGAATGGTATGGCGAATTTTATATTGAAATAAATACTCATGCATTTTAATATTTTTAATTTCATTTAAAGCTGAATTCCTTAAAACTGCTGAAGAAACCGCTTTACCTCTTCCCACCATTTCTTTCACATGATCCTTCAAATTTCCTTTATTATTTAATACAAACCCTAAATACTTAAAAGTTGTACTTTTTTTCAACTCAATACCCTTAAATAAAAATTTATCATTATTTTTATTGTTGTTGGTGCTGAAGGGTAATATTATATTCTATAAAAGTGAAGAAATTAGTTAAAGTGGTAATATCAATGTTCCCAACAAGTAGACACATAAAGTGACATCAGCAAACAAAAGTTAATGTTAGAGAATATGTGCTTAATAAGGATTAATTAAAGAAACTGTTTCCACAAAATAAGTTTTTCAACAAAAGGTAAAGGACTCCATCAAACCAAAAATGGACGAAAATAGAATCAAACAATCTACCAACCATAAAACTACCACAAATCAGTATCAATGAATACATGAAACCCAAAACGAACAGAAATTTAAATAGATAACAGAGTCAAACTCAAAACGAGCAGAAATTAATATGAGTAGGGTTCAAAACCCCTATGATTTCTAAGAGCCAGAATTTAATTTGTACTTTACTGAAAAAAATTAGACGAATTTACTGAAAAAAAATGTGCATTGTCAGTTTAATATACATATGCTGATATTTATTCCTTAAAATCTTAATTAATTTTTGATTTCTTAACGTTATAAAAGTGAAAACATTTAAAAGAATTTTTTCAGTAAAGTACAATTTATATTCTGGCTTTTAGCGATCATAGGGACCCCAGGGCATAACTTATAACCCTTTCCCTGAAGACTGTGGGGGGGGGGCGGTGTCCTGCTGAAAGATATAATTTCCAGAACTTTCAACTGTATTGAAAAAAATGGCTATCTCAAAATTTTGATTGGATGTGTTTGGGGAAATAGTGGGCGTGGAAGGGTGTTAGTTGCCTTCCAATCACTTTTGACTATTAAAAAGGGCACTAGCCATTTCCATTTCCAATTGAATGAGTCCTTTTTGAAGTTTCTACAACAACACTTTCTATAAAAGCCTTGTATGTTCCCAGGGCATAACTTACAACCCTTACCCTGAGGGCTGTGGGGGGGGTCATCCTCAAAGGCCTAATTTCCAGAACTTTCAACTATGTTGAACAAAATGATTATCTCAAAATTTTGCTTGGAAGTGTTTGGGGGAAAAGTGGGCATGAGAGGGGGTTAGTTGCCCTCCAATCACTTTCAACTATTAAAAAAGGCACTAGCTCTTGGAATTTCGAATCGAATGAGTCTTTTTTTTAAGTTTCTACAACAATGTTTTCTATAAAAACCTTATATGCCCCCAGGGCATAACTTACAACCCTTGCCCTGAGGGCTCTTGGGGAGTGTCCTCCTCAAAAACATAATTTCTATCAGGAAATCAACTATGCTGAACAAAATGGCTATCTCAAAATTTTGATTGGATGTGTTTGGGGAAATGGTGGGCATGGAAGGGGTGTTAGTTGCCTCCCAATCACCTTCGACTCTTAAAAAGGGCACAAGCCACCCCAATTCCAATCGAATGAGCCATTTTTGAAGTGTATATGACAACTCTTTCGATATGAAGTGCCCTGGTCTAAGGCCAAGAAAAAATAAAAATACATTGTGCCAACATTGTTCTTTACTTAGGCAGCGCTATTGCACTGCCTATGATAGCGGAGACATATACAGGATATGTAGCCTTGTTTCATTCAGAAGGATAGATAACCAAGAAAATGACTTCCATATTCTTCTAATATATTAGTCAACCCCACCAGGGGGAGACCAGGGCCAACAAAGAGATGGTGGGACAACTGACTTATCATGGTACAGCACATTGAGAGAATATAAAGGACTTTTTGGTTGGTTTGGGTGAAGGATGAATAAGAAACAATAGGAAGAAAAAGAACTACTATCTTTAGGCGGGTTTACTGCCTCCACCACTCTGCCCCAATCCCAATATTTTTATAATTTTGAAAATGATTTTCTGTACTTGCCCATATTAAGTTTATTTTTCCTTTTAATTTGTGCTCTCCATACTCCTCCCCCTCCCCCCCAAAAAAATCCACATGTGAACCTTACCAGCAATACTTCTCAATAAAAATACTGACACTAATTAAGAGATTTTTTTTAGACACCTTAATGAACAGCTAGACTAACAAGGTGGGAAAACCACCAGCTATAAATATTCTGTACTTGAAAATTTACGCAATGATATACTCTTCCCTTACTAGGGTTGACCTGACCAGTCCCAAACAAGACAAACTTCAGATAGCAGTCTAACAATGCCTCAAATCTCAAGACATAATTCAATTGTAAGAAGTAGTATACATTTACAACCTTACAAAACTAAATGGAGGTCATACTGTTCTCCATAAGTGCAAATTTCTACTGCCAGAGGCGTTCCCAAATTACTACCCATGGGGTAGCACACAAAACATGTTTTTGGGCTGGGATGAATGTTTCAGACACTAAAAATAGTCATATATTTGAAATCAGATACAACTTTTTCCCTTTGATATTCCCATAATCGACACAACCTAATTATTAGGCTACTCTTGGTGAAAAAAAATCCCCCAGAAATGTATAATTTTATATTGAGTTTGTACTTATTTTTCATTGATTTTCTAGTATTTTACAACGATATTTGAAGTCCTTCGCTGAGGACACAGGTCTCCATGGAAGTCTTCTGGTTTAGGATACTGAGCTAAATGCTAGATTTCACTTTTATCTCATTTTTTCAGTGGAAGTAATTAAAGTTTGTATGTTATCAATTAAAAAAAAAACTCAGTTTATAAATTTTGCATCGAGAGTAAACAATTAGGATTTGTAGATTACAAGAAACATACTGCTTTACTTTAGTTTTTCAAGGTAATAGTTGTAATAAAACTATTTTCACATAATAAATTAATAGAGTAGAAAATTAAGAGATAAAGAAGAGATCTCAATAGAATACAGAATAGTTTGCAAATAAATAGGCCTTATTAGCCTAAGATGCATGGAATAAGTAAGACTGTTTGCTTTTCATATTTTACAGGTTTAATTGGATTGAAAACACTCAACATGCTGTCTGCTTATCTTCTCTCCTTCAAAAAACAATCATGGGACGAGTTACCTAATCTATTTTAATAAACAACTATAGAAACAATTAACAAAGAGGCTAGATTTTTCAACTTTTGAATTCACATTATAAAATCCATCATTTCTTATAACTATACAAAAATACATCACATCTTATTAAGTTTTAACTAAGAAAGCATGTCTCTCTTTCTTTGAGAGGAAAAAAACTAACTTTCAGCCTAGTCCACAAAAACCACCAATCAACTTATATCAACAAAACCATCCTTAACATAAGGTAAAACTTTTGTTTAATGGCATTTTGCTGTCTTGGAAAGTTACTGAGCTAGATGAATTAAACACTTCAAAATGGGTCTAGACCCCTTTTATACTTGTATACAGTCTTGCCCCTTCCATACCTGTATGGCATTAGAGATTCTAGGAAGACAGGTCTTTGAATGTCTTTGCTTTGAAAAAAAGAATTATCAAGCTTGATTTAAGATCTATCTAGAATAAGAATTAGCTAGAAATAATATTTAGCTAATGTGGACACCTTCATAATGAAATTTAGTTAATTTCTTGAGTCAGCAAGAGCCAGCACCAAAGTATAACTTATGTGCTATTAACAATGACTACCCAATCCCAGAGCTTCATTATCAATTTATTTAACTGTATGGAGCAAACCTGTACAGAAATTTGAGCATACAGTAGGTATTTTCTATCTTAACTAATTTGAATTAGGCACGTGGTATGTATTGTTATGAATAGGCCTGGTCCTGCATTAGCTATATCTTGGCATTAGCTAAATCTCATTGGGAATGAGTTTTACTAGACTCTAGGTCTTGGCAAAGTGGCTCCCAGAGCAAGACCCCTAGGTTCCAAGATTGAGTAGATTGTATTGTTACAAGACTGTATGTATTTTGCAAGCACATACATGCAAAGATTAGGTTTGGGAAAATGAAATCACCCACCTATTCAGACCCATAAGGTTGTATCAGAAGGTGAAAACATGGTTTTTCAGCAGTTCATGGGCACAAATGGTGAATGAACAGCAATTTATGCTAATAGCTGAATTCAGCATTGGTATTATGACTTATGCCCATTCCATAAAGCCTTTTTCTTGATTTGCCAAGCAACTATAGAACTTCCTACAGACAGTATGGTAACATCAATAACTGGAGTAAAAATTAAATATCATATCACTACATCAATCTATAGCCAAGCTCTACTAGGTAATTTTTGAGATTATTTAAAAATATTAAAAAAAATCCTTAAGCTGTGTATGAGTCATTTTCTTCTAGCAAACCTTAAAAACAGCCTAGTAGAGACCGGCTATGTATTGGTACAGTGAATGAATATATATTATATATATATATATATATATATATATATATATATATATATATAATATATATATATATATATATATATATATATATATATATATACTATATATATATATATATATATATATATATATATATATATATATATATATATATATATATATATTATATATATTATATATATATATATCTATATATATATATATATATATATATATATATATATATATATAAACTAATTTTCCTTCTTTTTTATTGATGTATGCACAGTCTTCAAAACCTCTATAGTAACTCAAAAAATCAAGGAAGAGTTTTTTGAAACAGGTGTAAATCATCAAACCAATACCAAACTTTCATCCTAATAGTAATCAAAAGCATAAATAAAGTAAAATTATGATAATAATATGCAACTTCCATCCTTGTTTACTTAAAAATGGCTCTAGAACATTACATTTTTGTTTGAATGAGCTCTTCTTCCAATTTATTACTACTGGTTTGATATAGTTGCCCCTGGTTAAAAAAAGAAACATTACCCCCCTTCTCAGGAAAAATAACAAATTTTACATTTTTGTAGATAGTAACTTTAGAGTTCTCATATATGCTGAATGTTGTTGTTTAATTTTATCAAGATTGAATTACTTTTAGGGCATCTTTAATTCCTTTTTCAAAAATTATATAGGTTTTCCACAGTAATAGCTTTGGTTGGAATCTCTTTTTACAAACGGCAGTACATGAACCATAACATTTATGATCTTAGAATGATATGGTCTACTTAGTGCCTGTAATAAGAGTGCCATGACTTTGTTTTCTTGTGCACTCTGAAGTCTCTGTTTGTTTCCATACTGTGTTAACCTGATGGAATATAGTTATTATTGATGGTACCAACCAAAACCCTGGTGTCCAACTCTTTTTAGTGTACTTTTTGTTCATTGCAAAGATAGCTTATTAATTGTTATAAACATTGTTGCTGGTATTTTTGTACTGTGATGGGCTAACAGAGCTAGGCCTATACCATTTATAGCTTTGTTGCTTAGAATCACATGTGTTATCTCTATTTTTGTGATACTGTTGTTGTTGTTTTGTAATGGCTATCAGACTGTTACATTTATGGTTTTCTTGCTGTGTTTTTCTACAGCATTTATACAAGACAAGCCTATGGCTTACTCCATTTTGTTTGTTGAAAATAAAAACAGAGAATTAAATGATTTAAAAAGTGAATTCTTGGACTCTTACCACTGAACAGAAAAACTAGAAAAGGAACAATACAAGGAAACATGATTACTTACAACATAAAGTGCTCTTCTAAGCCATATATATCCCTAATAGATGATATATTGGAATTCATTCAAAACCAGCTGACTTGATTATATTTTTGGGATGTTAAATATGCTTTTAGACTAAAAAGACACCAGGGAATTGAATCAGTTCCAGTTAAGTTCAACTCTAAAGAAATTAGGGACACCTTGTTATGGAACTCCCATATCATTTTGTGCCATGATATTTATTGGATCTTGACTACATAGTTACAAAAAGAAATGTCTAAATGAATCAAAACCTGCAACAGGTAAAGCAATCAATGAAGGGAAGGAAGTAAAACTGCCTGGCACCAAGTTATACACTGTATTTATTTGTTTGTCTATGACCCAATAGTTTAGATGGTAAAATAAGTTGATAACAAACACAACTATTTGCAAAAAAATAGTTGCAAAAGTGGATATTATCAAATGTATACAAAAAAGAATATATTGCACATGGAATCACCTGACAGTGGATGAGATTTTGAAGAGGATATCAAAGAAGATAAGTTTACAGACATAATACCAGAGCCCTCAGGGTCCTTAGTACAAAATTTTAAGCAACCTGCTTTACATACTAAATTGAAAAGTAATGAAAAGCAAATCATAGAAAACTTTGTAAGCCCTGGTGATAAAAGTAAGCTAAGGAATAGAAATATAAGAGGAAAGTTGTTGAATAGGGAAATATGGAAGGGAATAAAGGACCAAGTTATTCCAAATTTACCAGAGCAAAGCAGGAAGAAGTATAGAAGGAAGAAAATGGGCACATAGTCCTTTCCCTATTAAATAGGATGAGGGCCATGTTGAATACTTTAGATTAGGGACATAGAATATTCAAGGGCAATATGGTAACACATTTTCATTTCTCTGATCATAAAGGGGAGAGTTCTTAGCATGTGCTTTCAAGTATTGATACCAGGCTTACAACAAGTTTGGTATCAATGTGTTACTGCTCTCAGGCCTACCAGCTAAATCTGGAAGACTACTGTACATAAGTGTCTTCAATTTCTTTAGGTATGACAAAATCTGTGTGTAGATTGAGCAAAACTTAGTGACCCTCATCTCCTGTGGATAGAAAATCATCACAAACCCTAGAGGAGACCAAACTGGACTCCAGAAGGCTTGGCATAGAAGAAGGTAGTATAGGCCTAGTGTTGATTTTACAATGACCTGAAATTCAGGTCATAAAAGTCATATATCTGATGATCTGAAATTCAGGACACATACCTTGACTGTCTACTGTTCTAACTTAACTGTTGAAGTAACCTAGTGATTAGCTATCCAAAAATTGGGTGGCCCATCTTACTCTATGTATTTGACCATCAAGGCAGGGGGGGGGGGTACAGTAAATTTGAAATATAAATGAATCTTGTATTTGGATTAAAAATAGAATTCTGATTCTTAAGATGTGTCTATTTCTTAACCATCTCATTAATCAGTGAGTTTGCCCAACTGACAACTTTTCAAAAATACATTTTTTCATAGCTTCATTAAAAGAAATGACCCATCCTAAAGTAAAATTCTACTTTAGCTACTTTTGGCCATCTTGGAATGGGTTTAGGTTAGGAAAATGAAACTTTCAGGTATGGGTCTATAGGCCAAAGAATGTCCTGGGGAAGTATTTTGAAATACCTACCTCCACTCCTTCTCCCTCTAGAGGGTCCTGAAATTTGCCTTCATGACAGGCAGGCTATATACCCATTGAAATTTTGACAAAACAACATTTTACCTTAATTTTCAGTTATTTATTTATTTGTTAATACCAAGATACGGTAAGCTTTAACAAGCTTGTCGCACAAAACAATTATAAAAAAGTCTATAACAATGTCAATGACATAACAAAAACATACAGTAACTGAAAAACATTGGAAAAACAATATTACTGAAACATACAATAACATACCAACTTAACTGTTAATATATCTGTTAATAACATACCAACTTAATTATTAATACCAACTTAATACGAACGTTTATAACATACCAGCTTAATACCAATGTTTACAACATACCAACTTAATTATTAACATATCTGTTAATAATTGAAACCTACAAAAAAGTAAGCCTACAAAATAACTGTCACACTGTCACAAATCAGGTAATACAAAAGTAAAAATAATCTCAAAATGGATTGTGATAGGACCTAGTATAGAAATCTGTAGAGGCTAAACTACTTTGAAAGACTGGACTGTGGTACTTGCAACTATTTCTGATGGAAGTGAATTCCAGGTCTTCCACACTCGGCTAGACAAAGAGTTTTGGCCTAATCTTTTCTGTGAACATGGTGGGTAAATTTTGTGTTGGTGTTGACGGGTACTACTGTATTCTGTAAAAGTGAAAAAGTGAGTTGGGGTGATATTATCAATATTCCTAACAATGCGAAATGTATTTATTACGTCGGCTCTATCACGTCTGAACTGGAGAGAAGGCAACTGTAGTCTTTGCATTCTCTGGTGGTAGGGTAGATGACTCAGGTATGGTATGAGTTTGGTGGCCCTACATTGAACTCTCTCAACCCTCTCTCTATCTCTCTTATTAAGGGGATACCATACTGATGAGCAATACTCAAGTACTGGATGTACAGTGGATACATAAAGTGAAATCAGTGAGTGAAGATTAAACTTAGAAAAAGTACGCCTTAGACATAATAATTGGTAATTAGCCTTATGGGTGATATCTGATACATGTTTATTAAATTTGAGACTTGAATCAAAACAAATCCCAAGGTCACGAACATATTCTACACTTGAAATTAATTTACCAACAACAAAATAATGGTAATGCTGAGGGAGTCTACGCAAATAGTGCACAGCATTGCACTTGGTTTCATTAATGAACATAGAGTTTGCCATACACCACTGGCCAAGAGCAACCAAATCCTCTTGAAGTAAAGAAATCTCATGTTCACTCATGACTGGCCTGTAGATTTTTACATCATCTGCAAACATTTTTATGGTCGAATTCCTAACAACACCTGGTAAATCATTGATAAAAAGGCAGAAGAGTACTGGCCCAAGACAACTGCCTTGTGGAACTTCACTTATGACAGACATAGGTGATGACAAAGCATCACCTACTGCAACCTCTTGGGTTCTATTTGTAAGATAATCTGTTATCCATGCTTTAGTTTGTGGGCCTATACCATATAGTTGACATTTGTTTATCAAAGTGGAATGGAAATTTTCTTGAATGCTTTGGAAAAGTCAAAATAAATACAATCAAACAAAATACCATTATCAGCCATCAATTGAAAATCACTAATCACCTCAAGAAGTTGCATGTTACAAGATCGTCATTTACGGAAACCATGCTGAGCAGAATGCCATAAGTTGTTTTCCTCAAAATGTGCTTGGATTCTTTTCACCACAATTTTCTCCATTATACGGGAAAAGATTGATGTATTTGAAATTGGTCTGTAATTATTGAAATGGGACTTTGAACCATTCTTGTACAATGGCCTAATGATAGTTCTTTTCCAAGCTGAAGGACATTTACCAGATGAGAGACAAAGATTAAAGAGATATGTGAGTGGTCCAGCAAGCACTGATGCAAGTTCACATAACATCACATTGGAAAATCCATCAATATCTGGTGCCTTTCCTGGATCAAGATTTTGGAGTGTCAGATAAACCTGTTGGACTGTAAACTCTGAATCAACAAATTCTTTTGTTAAATCTGGAGGAGTAAACTGAGTGTGTGTTTTGGTGTGTGTTTGAGTAAAAACTGAACCAAATACCTTATTGAAAAGTTGTGATTTTACAAAATCATCATCTATATGTAAAAAAGTTTTGGGATCTATAAAGGAAGTGGATGATGGGGATTGTGAAACTTGATTCCTTCTCACATATCTCCAAAATCTTTTTGGGCAACTTTGGACTGATGCTATAACATTTGTCTCCACCTCTTGATGATTTAAACGAAGGAATTTAGTTGCTCTATTTCTAGCTCTTTTATAATTTAACCAAGAATCTAAGGTTTTAAATCTTAAATGATCACGCCACCTATCACCTTTTTCCTTTAGCATTTGTACAATATACCAAGGAAGGATCTGTCTATTTTTGAGAAACTGTCTACTAGTATATATTGGTACATATTGATCCTTACCTTCTATAAGGGCCTGCTTAATAAAATCAAAAGATGCATCAACAGTAGCATTACATTGCTGTAACTCCTCTTGTATAGAAAGAGATGAAATATAATCTGAAAATGCAATGTAATTTCCTCTATCATAATCATATTTGGGAGAATGATTTGGAATATCATAATGACCTACCACACAATTTAGTGATATCACCAATACCAAGTGATCACTTTTTCCTAGTGGTGGCGAAAACTCAACACTAGCAACATCATCTGGTGATTTCGTAATTACAAGGTCTAAAACTGAAGGGGTTGAATTAGCGTGCAAACGAGTAGGGTTTTGAATGTGCTGATACAAATAATGTTTTTGTAAAGTTTCTAGGAAATGATTTTCAAATGACTCATCAGAAAGTTGTGTTGTACCTGATGTCCAATCAATAGAAGGTAGGTTAAAGTCACCAACTACTAGAAACTTAGAACTAGATAAAGAGACAGTGGATAAATACTGCAATATTTTTCTATTATTAAATGAAGACAATTCACAAACACTAGGACTACAATAAATGGCTACAACTCTAAAAGCAATTGAGGGCCCAGGTAATTTCACATCAACCACTAAGGATTCACTTATAATTGAAGAAATTGGGTCATTAACTTCAATATACTTTAATGAGGTATGAACATAAATGAAAATTCCATGCTTATAATTATTATTTATAATGAGATTATAATCAGGCACTTGCTGGAAAAATATAGCTGGGTGCTGACAATTCTTGGGTAGTGATTCTGTAATAACAATAACATGGGGTTTGCGGGCTGATATTAGGGCATGAAATTCATCAATTTTTACAGATAAACAGTCTGCGTTTGTATACAGAACAGATAAATTACTTTGCTTGTTAATACTATGTAGAGGCAGGGAATAGGTTTTTAAAGGGCCATTCTGTTGTTTGGGGCAATGGCAACCTGTTTTAGCATGTTTTTTGTCACTATACAGCCATTTTTAATTCCTAAATTTTTCTCACCAGCAGCTGCTCTTTTCTTGATTTCTTCTACTAATTCTTTTGTGTGTACCCGGTCTTCTTTTGAGGTATCAGCATAGAAACGAATGTCCCCTTTTTTAATGCGGGACTGTGTTAGAATGTCAATTTTAGTTTTAAAGGAACTGACTGAGAACAGTAATGGATCTGGTCGATTGGATGAGTTGGGAGCATTTGAGTTGGGGTTAGTCCTTGTCAGCCTTTGCAAATTGGTCACTGCACCTACATCAATTTGAAACATATTTTTAAGAAAATTTTGTAAGAACTGTAAGTCAATGGTTTGGGGTGGAACACCATATGCAACTAAATTCATGCATCTTTTCAGTCTATCATTTTCTTGTAGCACCATCTTTTGAACTTCAGTTTTCAGCTTAATGTCAATGGTATGATTGACTATTTTCCTCAACATTGGCCATGGACACCTTAGATGAGATAATATTTTCTAGACTCTGAACTCTAGCATTAATACCTTCAAGAGAGGTGCAAATTTCATTTTGAAAACCAACATACATAGCTTTCATTTCACTACAGTGCTCATTAAGAGCTGACTTCAGCAGCTGGGGAAGTTCTTGCTGGGCTGAACCTCTAGATTTACACATAGGGCATACCCAGGTGCTACCAAGTCGGTCATTCATTTTTACAAAGATATCATATTCAGAGGAGGACATTGATAGGCATTGTGCACACAACCATTGGTCACATTTATTGCACTGTATAGCACAAGAAGTGTTGTCAAGCAAACACCCAGCAACAGCACATTTATCAATACCCTTTTCAGGAGTAATTGGTTTCTGATGTTTGTTACTTTGTGGAGGGGGCATCACACTGGTAAATAGGCTACTAAACTGGCTATAATTCCAAAACTTCCAATAGGTGTGCAGATTCTATATCAATAATCAAGTATACTGAGGCTACCAAGACTACTAAGGTGAGGGGTAACACAACAAAGCAGAACATACACTTGTATAGTTAGTAGTACCCCACTGTCACAACTGTAGGCTACTAGTAAACATAGCCAGCAATAAATGAGGAATAAAAATCCAAATAGACTCACACTATGGAACTAATCAATGTAGGAGAAGAAAACAAACCTTGGCCAATTACATGTGGTTGTGATTGAGCAAAGTTGTGAAGCTGAAAACAATTTTGTTATGCTTCATTTAGGCTAAGCAGAAGATCTATTTTGCATGGTTTCACTTCTATAGGATAACTCACAGATTTTTAAAGGTCATCAAAGGTCAGGACCCTCTAGAGGGAGAAGGAGTGGAGGTAGGTACTTCAAAATACCTTCCCAGGACATACTTTAGCCTATAGACTCATCCCTGAAAGTTTCCTTTTCTTAACCTAACCCCTTTCTAAGATAGGCCTAGTCAAAAGTAGCCTAGCTAAAGTAGAATTTTACCATTTACCTAATTTTGATAATAACTATAGGCTATTGATGCACAGCTTAGATTTTTAGCTTTTCTCTGATATGTACAATTTTTCCCAATTCCTCTTTGGTAACAAGATGTAAGGGTTTTAGTTTTACATAATTTTTCTCAATTGGATACTGGTTTTTTACCTTAGAATTTTGCCGAAATATTTTTTTTGTTTATTTTAGAAATAACTGAAAATTATAGCCCCTCCCCCTCCACATCTTTTCAAATTGGCACCCCTAGGCCTACTAGCTCAACTTTTTTAGAACAACAAGAAGTAACTAAATTAGAATTTTACCTGATATAACTACATAGAATGTACCAGAGCTATTAAAGCCTCTCAGAAAGAAAAATTACAATGAATTATCGGTTAACCAAATTTTCTTTATCTGCCACCCATGTGAATCTACGAATTTGAAATCTACGCAAAATTAATTCCGATAGAAGGCCAATATTGCGAATCGTCCTTTTTTCCGCAGAAACCCGCTTTATGATTTCGCTCTTAACATATTGTCTCACTTACTGACGTTTTTATGTAATAGTATGTGTTGCATATTTTTTTCTGTGGTCACGAAAACTAACAACAAGAAAAAGTTACACATGTAGTATTTTTTAGTATCACATACAGCCAATCGTCAGTGCTATGTAAGATAATTGCATCCAATGGTTTGGATTTCAAAAGATTGAGCACATCCTTTAAAGGGTTTAACATTGGTTAAGCAGGTGGACCTGTAAGATTCTCGAAATTAAAGTCACTGACCTTTTTTCTCTCTCAACTTGGTTTATATATATGCAATACCTTTGTGGAATATCGCAATTAATGTTTTCCCGTCAAAATGCGGAATATTACCGCAATAATCCGGGTTGCAGCGGTAGCTAGCAACTTAGTGAGAGACGATCACACCCCATAGTAAAAAAAAGAAATAGGTCATAACTCCTAAAACTAATATCAGATCAAAAACTCATGTACAACTATTAGAACGGCTTTGTCCGAAACCCCTATATTAAAAACTTTTAGTCCCTTGGCATCAATAACAAGTAAAATATACTGGCTTGAAAATAAAAAAAAATGACTGAAAGCACGATATTCTGCATATACGGCATCTTTTACTTTTTTTTCTTCTTCTTCTCTTCCTGAGATAGCGGGACACTGAAACATCGTAGAGAGCTGTCTAATGGCTCTTTTTAAAGGAAATTGATGGGGTTAAAAACCTTATGTAATTAAAAAAAAGGTTATTTTTAATATAAAATCATTTTTTACGAAAAAACTGTATTTTCATGGTCAAGACTGATGAATGACATCATAATTGTAAGTATTTTATCATCATAATAGAGAGCTTTTTAATGGCTCATCTTAAAGAATACTGCTGTATACAGAAACCTTTTATGATATAATTTACTATGAGATGATCATACCCCATAGAAAAAATGAAATAAGTCATATCTCCTAAAATTATTTAATGTATATTTCCATAAAAAATTCAAATTTTTTATTTTAGTTGTCAGTTCAGGATCGCTAAAGTTGTTATGTAAACTGCAAAAATGATAATAAGGAACGAACTCTTGCTCATAGTAACTAAAATATTAAAATAAATAATCATATGCACGATGATGTAACACAATCATCTTTTTAAGATAATATTAATTTATTTCATCCAATAAAGGAGGAAGCCTTAGGCTTGTCGCATAAATATAACACAAGCATGCTTCGAAAATCGACATTGTTGCAGCAATGGCTGTAACTTGTTAAAGGACAAACTATAACCCATAGTAACCAAAATTTGAAAAATGTGCTTTGAAAAAAGAAACTGCAAAATAAGAAAAAATTGTCATCTGAGTTTAATTCAAGAATTCGGTTAATCTTAAAATTTCGGTTAATCTTAAAATTATAATAAAGAACGAATGCTTGCTCATAGTAACTGGAATGTTAATTAATACTTGTTCAAAATACAAAGATTCAAATTAAACAATTGAGTTACAAGACTTATACAGGCAATGATTAATTCAGGTTCTGGAAAAACAGCCATGGTTAGAGATGCAACTAAAGAAATAGCTTCAAAAGGTTTCAAATTAATATTTTCTGACGAGGCAAGAAAAATTCTATCAACATTTGAAAATGACCCAAGTCATAAAAAAAGACTTAAAGCGGTAATAAGATGCTTAGGCTACATAGAAAGTGATTCCAGACATTTCCATGCTTGTAATCACATAAATTGAAAGGACAAGGAAAACAGTATGGCTGTATATTTGAAGAATATCATTCAAGATCAATCGTCACCAGGGAGTGTGTTGAACTCAAATCCTTCAGAACTGAAGTAAACTTCTAACTCCAAAATGCTAGTGGTAACTTGCAATACAAATATACAATTCAGTTTATGATGTCTAAGACGGGTCAAAAATGTATGAAAAATTATCCCACACGATTGAGGAACAACTAACGTTTTCGTCTCCTCTTTTATTTTCAATGGAGTCCTAGAAAGCATAGTGTGCAACCTTTCAAGGTGGAACGAACATTTTTTATCTCTGCTTAATGGTTGATCTGCCACGATATGATTTGAAACTGAAGAAAAAAGTGATGATTATGGCAACACATAATTTTGATATTAGAAGGTTAGACATTGAAACATTCCTGGTTACTATTGAGTTACATAACTACGCAATTAGTAAAAGTAAAACAACTGAGGAAAAACTGGGAAAGAAGTTGTTTTTGTATCTATGACGTCATGCGAAATTACACATTATTTTGAATTAATCTGAATAGCTATAGGAAAATGCAAGGAAATATTCCACAGGTAATGTTGCACGAGAATGAAGCGCCACTAGTTCCAAACTAATATAATGGGAAAAAAACTGCGGTTAGAAGATAAGCGACAGGGATGATAAGATCCAATCGTAAACGAATCCAGGTTGCAACGGTAGCTAGCAACCTAGTAAGAGATGATCACGTCCAATACCAAGAAATATAATAACCCATAACTCCTAAAAATAGATTCAGATCAAAACAAGAGGTACACCATTTTAACCGTCTTGTTCGAAACCCCTATATAGGAAACTTACCGTCCCTTGGCTTGAAAAACAAGGGAAATGTATTGGATTGAAGATCGAGAAAAGTTCCTACAACCAGGATATTCTGTATCGAGGGTATCTTTTTTCTCTTTTTTTCTCCGCAGCTAGCGGGGCAATGGAACATGATAGAGAGTAGTTTAATGGCTCATTTAAAGGAAATTTCTACATTTAATGCCTTTTGTAACTAAAATCAAAATAGTTTTTAAAATAGAATCAATTTTGTACGAAAAACTGTATTTTCATGTACAAGATTGTTGAATGAAGTCATAATCTTAGGTTGTAACCATTTATGACGTAAAATTAAATGCGATATTATAACGGTAGCTATAGTTACATCAGTACAGAATCGCTAATGTTATTATGCAAACTGCAATAATATTTATGGCGTCTGATCAATAATATTAATTTTTTTAATTCAAACTAGGTAATAGTAAGGAACAAACTATAGAGCTTAAAATACTTTTGTTTAATTTAAAGAGTGACTTTGATAAAAACTTTACATTAATCCTGGTTGCAGCGGTAGCTAGCAATCTAATGTGGGACGGTCACGTCCCATAGTAAAAAAAAAAAAAATCAAAATAGCCCTTAACTCCTAAAATTAGAATCAGATTGAAAAAAGTACACTGTTAGAACCGACTCTGTCCAATACCCCTATATAGGAGACTAACTGTCCCTTGGCTTGAATAACAAGGGAAATATATTGGTTTGAAAATAAAAAAAAGTAACTGAAACCACGATATTCTGCATCAAGGGCATCTTTCTTTCCCGTTTTTTTTTCAACTCAGATAGCTGGGCACTGGAAAATAATAGAGAGCTTTTTAATGGGTCATCTTAAAAAAATTGCTATATCCAGTGCCTTTTGTAATTAAAAAACGAAAGTTTTTAAAATAGAATCACGTTTTACAAAAAACTGCATTTTTATGAACAGGCTTGATGAATTATGATCATAATCGTAGGTTTTAACCATATATGACGTAATAATTGAATGCAATATCTATACAGGTTTATCTTTCGACAAGATATCAAACAGTACGTGGTAACGGTTAAAACAGTTCATGGTAATCAAACAATTCGTGGTAGCGAACTGTATAGTAAGCGCGACCCGGCTCAATAGTAACCGAAACTTTAAAAACTGAATTTTGATACCAATAGATCCATCAAAAGAATTGGATTTTTGTGCTGATTTTAAACATATAGTTTCATCAAGTTTAGTTTTACCCATTAAAAGTTAAGAGCCCGAGAAATGTGTCTTATTCGAAAAAAAGGGAACACCCTCTAAAGGTCATAAAATCTTAATGAAAATCACACCATCAGATTCAGCGTATCAGAGAACCTTACTGTAGAGGTTTCAAGCTCTTATCTGCAAAGATGTAGAATTTTGTATTATTTGCAAGAAGAAAGATCACGGATGCGTGTTTATATGTTTTTTTTTCTTTTTTCAGGGGCTATCGTATCAAAACAGTGGTCCTAGAATGTGGCGAGAGGCCTTATTCAAACGGAAATTAAAAGTTCTAGTGCCATTGTTAAGTGACCAAAATAATTGGAGGGCAACTAGTATCACTTTTTACAAAAAAAACTACAATTTCATGCACAAGCTATGCTTATCGTTCTACCACTGGAGACTCTTGATCATTCTACAGTAGCCACGATAAAAAAAAACGCAACTTCATTTTTCGAGGGTGTACCGAAAAATGAAAACGTACCAATTAGTAGTAAAGCATTAATAGATATCACGAGTGATTGCGTAATATGACTTAACACGGGTCAGTCACCTATTACTACGAACGGTACCTGCCTTACCAGACGGGTTTCTAAGGTAACACCCATTTTTTTGGTGTCAATCGGAGAGAGAGTGGTGGTTACTCCATATACAGTAACTTGATTAGTAGGTTTTTTTTAAAAACTTGGCAATGTATAATGTACTCAAGCATGTTTTGAGAGTTTGATTACATGCCTTACCAGACGGGTTTCTAAGGTGACACCCATTTTTTTGGGGTCAAACAGAGAGAGAGCGGCGGTTACTCCATATACAGTAACTTGATAAGTAGGTTTTTTTTAAAACTTGGCAACGTATAATGTACTCAAGCAAAAACCCTATAAAATGTTCATACACTACATTCCAATATTCATTATGTTTTAACACATTGATTATAGTACACTACATATTATTAACTTTGAAAACAATGGATTTGTCAATTTTCAATGTGAGTACACTTTCATTCTTTATTTCCCCCCCCCCCCCCAAAAAAAAAAACGTTTTACTAGTAAATTCAAATTTCAGGGGGACCTAGCCCCTGACAAAGAACCACAAACAAGCGCTAGTATAGTAAAAACGCGTACCTAAGGGGTAAAATATAAATTAAACATACACACAACAGGTGAACTTGACCGAGCCCTCCATTTTGAAACATATTAGAGTCATAAAGTAATATAAAAACAACCTTAAAAGGAACTACCTTCAAGTCATTATAAACCTAAACCAAATAAATTAGAGGGCAAAAGCTCCCAAGACTTTAAGACAGAGCAGTAACAATTAACACCAAATAACAAAAGGAAATATCATTGAATAATTAATACTGTTATAAAGACATGCAGAAAGAAGCGCCACACATTCTTATTCACAAAAGAATTATATATATATATATATATATATATATATATATATATATATATATATATATATATATATATATATATATATATATATATATATATATATATATATATATATTATATATATATATATATATATATATATATATATATATATATATATATATATATATATATATATATATATATATATATATATATATATATATATATATATATATATATTATATATATATATATTATATATATATATATATATATATATATATATATATATATATATATATATATATATATATATATATATAAAAATAATGTTTCTTGTATGCGCGATTCAAGAGTTTTCTTTTATGGCCAAATTAAACGAGACGTGTTTGATGAAAGTAAAAAGGATTTAACAGATGATTAAGTGGCTTTTATAAAAATTTAAGACAGGGAAGGGGTCAATGTATCAATTCTAGCACGTTCATTGTAAGGTGAAAAAAAAACAAAGTATTTCTTCATTAAGGAATTTGTGTATTAAGTTGGAACTTTCAGAGTTAAATAAATGATTCTTGTATGCGCGATTCAAGAGTTTCCTTTTATGGCCAAATTAAACGAGACGTATTTGATGAAAGTAAAAAGGGTTTAACAGATGATTAAGTGGCTTTTATAAAAATTTAAGACAGGGAAGGGGTCAATGTATCAATTCTAGCACGTTCATTGTAAGGTGAAAAAAAAAACAAAGTATTTCTTCATTAAGGAATTTGTGTATTAAGTTGGAACTTTCAGAGTTAAATAAATGATTCTTGTATGCGCGATTCAAGAGTTTCTTTTTATGGCCAAATTAAACGAGACGTATTTGATGAAAGCAAAAAGGGTTTAACAGATGATTAAGTGGCTTTTATAAAAATTTAAGACAGGGAAGGGGTCAATGTATCAATTCTAGCATGTTCATTGTAAGGTGAAAAAACAAACTATTTCTTCATTATGGAATTTGTGTATTAAGTTGGAACTTTCAGAGAGTGCTTAAAAGGGAAGGTTGAGTTGCACGAGGGTTCAGTTAAAGGGGGTATAGTTACATGGGGGTCTAGGGCAATTTATCTTTAAAAGAGGGCTTACTATTACATTATTAAATTTTTCTTCTTTTTTAAGGTGGAGGAAGATTCTTGCAATTACCCCCCTCCGGAAAAGAAACAAAGATGGAACGAATCCACATTGATGCAAGCTGCAAGGCCCTCCATCATCAAATATGCTGGTTCAATTATACATGCTCTGGACCAGCCAATGACCACGCAACTTTTAATGCCAGGAGCCTCTCACGCCAGTGTTATCTCTGCGCAAACCTCTACGCAACCTGGGAGGAAATTGAAAAGAGAGTGGGCGGCTTCTCATAATGCCTCAGCGCAGTCTACTCAAGATCGTGAGGTTGACCCCCTTCATGCTTTGCCAGGGACTTCAGGTTTAGAAGCCCAGTCAGAATTTGTAAGTATATATATAATTTTTATTCTTTCCGTATTTTCAAAAATAAGGTAAATTTTCTCAAGCGCATAACTTTTGATGAGTGAAACTTAAATTTGTTTCTAAACTATTCTATAATAATCCTATTTCATTTTCTTTCATTAACCAAATTAGCAGTATATAAAGGAATGGTTATAACACTGAAGTAGCAAATAGCTTATCATACATTTCTATAAAACCTTACCTGTAACTTCTCTTTTAAGCAAGATGTTTTCTAATGCAATAATTCATTATTTCTTTAAACAAACTAACTATATAAACAAATCACTATTTCACAGTTGACAACTATTCTTAAACTGGGATATGTTTTTGCACTAAGCTTTTGCGTGTATCCGGTTCTTATCAAATGTCCCATCAGGACGCTTGAATTTTTAATCCGACAGATATAATTTGAATTTTAATCGCTCCTTGCAAAGTGGGGTTTCATATAACAGGATGTTTATCTTCGATAAGATATTAACACAGGAAAAAAGGTTTTTTAATAATTTCCAAATATGTCATCGCAGTGATGTCAAAAAACATTAATTGGGCGAAACCGTTTTTGGTCATTTCAAGCAATTATTTCGACGAAACAGTTAGGGACATTTTAAAAGATGTTTTCGAAAAGAATTTGAGGCTGAAACTCTAGGGTCGTTATAATACACAAGTTCTATTTGAACAGTGTTGTGAAGTCCGATATCCCAACTCGAAAGGGCTTTGATCCTCCAACCCCGAAGGAAGCTCCCGGTTCCCAAAGGTCCTCCCCGGGGGCTCTAAAAAGGACCATCCGGCATTTTAATTGCACTTTAATTGTTGGGATGTTTATCTTCGATAAGATATTAACACAGGAAAAAAGGTTTTTTAATAATTTCCAAATATGTCATCGCAGTGATGTCAAAAAACATTAATTGGGCGAAACCGTTTTTGGTCATTTCAAGCAATTATTTCGACGAAACAGTTAGGGACATTTTAAAAGATGTTTTCGAAAAGAATTTGAGGCTAAAACTCTAGGGTCGTTATAATACACAAGTTCTATTTGAACAGTGTTTTGAAGTCCGATATCCCAACTCGAAAGGGCTTCGATCCTCCTACCCCGAAGGAAGCTCCCGGTTTCCAAAGGTCCTCCCCGGGGGCTCTAAAAAGGACCATCCGGCATTTTAATTGCACTTTAATTGTTGATATGGTAGGAGAAAAAAAACGTTCTTCTCTCTTACAATGATTTATTTAGTCCAGGTCAACTACGTCCAGCACTTCAAACAAATCCGTTGCCAAAAGACGTAGTAAAATTCGGATTGTTGAAAAAGTTACACCAACACCAGCAACCGATGTATGGGCTTCGTGTCCATTAACCCAAGCTGAAGAGCAAGGGTTCATACAGCATACTGCATCGGTTGAACGATGGTCGGATTTTATTGAGAGTTATATTCAAGAGGGTCAAGCACTAGAGTTGGACCCCTATTTTGCGTTTTTATTCTGAAAATTTTTGGAATAGAACCATTAGTTTTATATATCATTCTCTTGTTCTAACTTATCCTCTAAGAATAAGACTTCATTTTCCTGACTAAAACAATATATATTTTTAACATGTTCAGTTGTCATTATGAAAGACATATGGCAATGTAACTTTTTTTTCTTCTTCTTTTAATTGTTCAGGTGGTGGGACAATGACTATGAAAAATTGACATAGTTTATTAACTTTATAAAAATAATGGTTATTTTACATAAAAAATAAAACTTTTTTTCTACAGATTAATGATATAGCACCACCGCCACCATTGAGTGATGAAACAACTGAATTTACAGGACCGATTCTTTCACCACCAACGAAGTTCAGTGATGAACCTACATTAGTTCTAGAGAATATGGAGTGGCATAGGGGTTTCCTTAATGACGTTTTTGGGGAAATGGCTAGCCTAGACGACTTAACCTGTGATATTGAAATGCTTGAGGATCCGGGGTGGGCAGATAGTTTTATGCGTGAGCATTTAGGAGATGTTACTAGTGCATCTGAACCGGGTCCTCATAACAAAATTCCAGCAAAGGACAATACAGGCTGGCTCGACCAATTGTCCCCAAACACCTTGGAATATGTACTAGGGGACTGCCTCATGCCATCTCCAACCAATGTTATTGAACAGACTGGGAGTGGTGGTGATGTTATTTACAATTCCCTGTCACCCTCCACCATTCCACTTAATGATATAGCTAGTACTAGTAATAATACAACAACAACACCAGTACCCCCTCTTCCAGATTTTTTTCTGTCCAAGTCTGCCTTGCACCACACATTGGTCTACAGTGCCAAATTCGGTGACCCCTTCAACTCTCTAATGTCGGGGGATATAATAACAGATCCCTCGGCCATTACACATTCATATACTGATAAGATTTGAGCCATTCTTGAACAACAAATGAGGGTGTGGGGAGTGGGGGTCAGTTTAAAAGCATCAATAGCACTAAAAATATTTTTTTTTAATGAAAATGCGGGTGAGATGTATTCGAAATACTTGCACACAGAGATGTTGGCAATTCACCCGCATTTATCAAATTATGGGGAGGTTTTTCTAAATTGGGCTAATAGTATTCAAAGTAAGTGGGAAAACTATAACGAGGGGGGTAGTGGATCTGTGGTTTTATTTATTGAAAGTTTAAATTTTAATATATGTAAGTTTAAAAAGGATTTTATTTTAAGAGGGGGAGCGGGGAATATTGAATTAAAATATCATTCAAATTTAGAGGGGTGTAGGGGGATACAACGAATCTGTTTCGATACGAGGCTGTAGTGTTTCAAGTATGCATTTTTGATTGCAGCATACAGACCTCTGCGCGATGATGCATCTAAGAAAAAGTTGGATAAAATGGCAGTTAATGGTAGGGAGGGTTCAAAGCTCCCAAAAGTAGATTTTTATTGTTTAAATGGTCAATTTCCCGTGACACTAAAAGGAATAGATATTTTTGAGCGGGCTAATGCACATTTAAAGATTGGTGTCACGGTGTTACAGTATGAAACAGAATTTGAAGAGGGTCAGCGTTCCGATAAGAAGGGTGTATTATTTCCAGTGCGAGCTCCTTCAATTGAATCAGTAGAACATTGGGTGTGGCTTCTATACACCCCACCCACAGACTCCGATTCAATTGGTCATTTCAATCCAATTACGGATATTAGTAGGGTTCTAAGTGAGGGTAAAAAGGGCAAAAGTGTGTGTTATTACTGTCCAACATGTCTCAAGATTTCGCTCTGATTTAAAGTTAAAGCATCACATGAAACACTGTAAACGTCATGGATACCAGGCTGTGGAGACGGTAAGCGGAGATAGAGCGATCTTACGTTTTAAAAATTTTCAAAACACGCTCCTGCAGAGCAATAAGATCGCTTTGGACTGCGAAGCTAAACTGACAGACGTGTGCGATCCGTCAAATTCAAATCGTGTTAAAATACATGAAGCCATAGGGGTCTCTTACGCTCACGCGCAACGAGATTCCAATAATAACATGCAAGTGCTGGATGTAGTTGAGATGTTGAGTGACGGTGAAGACTGCATGCGCTCGGAATTGGTCAGTCTAATCAAAACAGCGAACGGTGCAATTTCGCGCCTTCGTTATACAAACTATCCTATGCTCCTATCACCAGATGACATAGTGGCCATTAAAAATCGTAAAATGTGTTGGGTTTGCA
Organism: Artemia sinica; assembly: GCA_027921565.1. Classification (NCBI taxonomy): domain Eukaryota; kingdom Metazoa; phylum Arthropoda; class Branchiopoda; order Anostraca; family Artemiidae; genus Artemia; species Artemia sinica. Next base: position 30,328,575 of record CM051262.1, read on the forward strand.
AGGGAGAATTTGATGATGGTGTTGGGAATGGGGGGAGGAGGAAGGTGATCGACCATGATCATTTGTGGCAGGAAATTACATCGGGAGGGAGTAACTTTAGAGGGGTAGCACATCAGTCATGCAATTTAAACGTTAGACAACAATATTTCGTACCTGTTTTTATACACAATTCCAATTACGACTTAAAGTTTGTTCTTCCGGCGTTGGCCCGCATTGCCAAGGGTGGAGTTGTAGATGACGCATGGACAGATGGTTCTTTTTCATGTAATATCATACCCAAATCATCGGAGAAGCTACTGCTGCTAGAATTCATGTGCAAAACAGTTGAAAAGGGTAACACGTGCCTGAACAAAATCCGTTTTTTAGACTCTTTCAGCTTCTTCCCCAAATCTTTAAGTCAATTGATTCAGGTACAGAAAAGTGATAATTTTGATAGCTTCCCCCTCCTCAAACAGCGCTTCCCCGATGATGAAATGTATGATTTATTAACGTGTAAGGGTATATATCCATATGATTATTACAACTCTGGCTCGAGGCTAGATGAGGTGTCACTACCGCCCATTGAAGCTTTTTACAATTCTCTTACTGAGAGTGAGTGCACCACTAGCGACTACGAATATGCTAAGAGGGTTTGGGCAAAGGGCGGATGTAAAAATGGGTGGGATTATTGTAAACTTTACTTGGCCAGTGACGTACTCACTCTTCTGGACATTGTGTGCAAAAATACGGATAAAATCTATGGGGAATTTGGGTTGGATATAGGTTATTATTTTTCCACTCCTCATTTGGTGATGGACTTGATACTTAAAATCAGCAAAGAAGAAATAGGTCTGATCGCCGATGTGGATCAGCATCTGTTTGTAGAGAGATCAATGAGGGGTGGGTATGTTTTTCACGGGGATCGTATCATGAAAACTGATCCGAGTGGACAGCACACCGATGAAAAGTCGGACGCAGTTTTTTTGGATATGAATTCCCTTTACCCATCGGCAATGTCTCACTACTGTTTGCCGTGTGGCAATTATAAATGGCTTGACAATCCGTGTGCTTCGAATTTCCCCGACATTGCCAGTGTTGAGGAGAATGGGGCACAGGGATGGTTTTTTGAAATTGACGGTGAAATACACATGGAAATCCATGACTCGGTAAAAGACTTTGTTTTTCCGTGCATAAATAGACCGGTGGGTAGGGACTCTCTGAGCCCCTACAATTTATCTTTAGTAGAGGACGGGAGTATGCACTGGGTACCTTCAAAACAAAAACTAATTGCCGACCTCAACCCGAAACAGAATATCGTTGTTCATCACGTGCTATTGAAATGGATGGTGTCCAATGGTTTCAAGGTCACAAAGATTCATAGAGCCCTCCAATTTGATCAAAAGCCTTACATGAAAACGTTTATTGACACCTTTGTCAGTAACCGTTCACAAGCGAAAACGAAAGTTGAAAAAGAAGTTTATAAACTCATTTTGAACTCAGCTTTCGGTAAAATGTGCGAGAGCGTACGACACAGAAGTCGATGTGACATTGTAACCAACCCCAAAGATTGTGCTCGAATCATTGCGGATCCAAACTTCACATCGTTCACAATCATAGACTCTAATATGGTGCTCCTACACCGTAAGAAAATAAGCATTGTATTAAATAAAAATATTGCAGGCGGAAGTGCAATAACTGAAATATCCAAGAAACTCATGTTGTCATTTTATTATAGTGTATGCAAGGTACAGTGGCCAATTGAGGGACAACTTCAAGTGTATTACGGACACTGATTCACTCCTGTTAAAAGTCAAAACTGAAAATCTATTGAATGATTTGGAAAATGGCGAGTACGTTAGCTCACGAATGGACTACACTAATTGGGACGAATCCCTCTACCCAGAGCTAGTGAAACCTCAGGCCCCGAATCAATTGTTAATGTTAAAATCTGAAACGGTTAGCGATCTGATATCCAGTGGTGTGTTTCCTGGTCCGAAGGTATACTCTGTGGAAACGCACGGCAAGGATATCAATGAAGTTTGCAAGGGGGTACCTACACACTTTTTAAACAATAATTTCGACATGAGTGTGTATAGAAACTGTGTGGAACGTAGTTTAGTGCCAAGGGCGAAAGTCATGGCGATTCGCTCTTTACAATTTAAAAACTACACAGTTAGAGTTGAGAAAAACGCCATGTCTGCCATATCGGACAAAGTCTATGTACTTGAGGATGGTGTGAAGGTACTACCACACGGTCATTATTTAATTTCAGACCGAGTTGAATGTGTAGAGTACAGAAAACAACTCGGTCTAGAAAAATTAACTTAAATTCATTAAAAAAAAAGTATAAATTGGGTGGGAGGGTTTTTTTTGGGTAATTAGGTGTTTTTTTTTAAATTCTTTTTTTCTTTATCACAAACAATTTTCAATGTATGTGTGTGTGTTTGCAAGGCAGATCAATTTCCACTATTTAATGCCAGCCCCAGCCCGGGCCCGCCGCAGTGCCCCCCCCCCCACTTCCTGAAGCCCGGCGCTTCCCGGCCCGCCCCCGGCCGCCGCAGCGGCCGCCCTCGGGGAAGGGGATCCCAAAATTTAAAATGCTGTAAATAAGAGTGATATTATTATTTCGCAAGTGCTTTATTCTAATAAATGTTGTATTTTTCTATAAATAAATAAACAAAAAAAGTGTATTTATTTAAGTGTTTTTCTCTCTGTGCCTATGTAAATGTTGTATTTTTTATTATAAATAAATTAAAAAAAAGTGTATTTATTTAAGTGTTTTTTCTCTGTGCCTATGTAAATGTTGTATTTTTTATTATAAACAAATTTTAAAAAAGTGTATTTTTTCATGTTTAATGTGCTTTCAATGTAATATTTTTTAAAAGTATTGTTAGTTTTTTATGTATATAATAAAAGAAAATATGATTCTTTATTCGTCTTCTTCTTCTTCTTATTATTCTTGAATGGAGTAGTAGTAATAGAGAAATTATTTAGTCAGTAGACAGTCATAGTCTACAGTTAGTTGTCTAGGTGAACTGTTGAAGGGAACATGTATCAATTTAAAACACCATTCAGATCGTTTCTGTGTGGACCGTCAATGTCAGGCAAAACAACACTCTTAACTAGAATAATTAAAAATTGCGATAAAATGTTTGTGGAAAAGCCGAAAAAAATCTACTATTGTTACAGTATTTGGCAGGACTCATACGATAAAATAAAAGCAATTGCTGCCACCACCATGGGATTGGTGCAGATACAATTCATACAGGGACTTGATGTTTTCAGCATTATTGAACCAAACTCTTGGCTGATCATTGACGATCTGGCTGAATCTATCGAACAATGGTCCCAGGAAATGCTACAACTGTTCACTGTTCGCTCTCATCATGAACAGATTTCCGTTACTCTGGTTCACCACAATCTCTTTCATCAGAGCAAATGTATGCGAACACTTGCATTGAACTGCACCTACTATATCATCTACAGAGTTGTTCGTGATTCTAGCTCACTAATAACTCTCAATAAACAAATCTATCCAGGCGCACCCAAATTTCTGCTCTCAGCATACAATCAGGCAACTAATAAACGCTACGGCTACATCCTATTGGATCTTAATCAAAATACACCCGAGGATCTGCGTGTAGTCACAGATATTTTTGACAATGAAATTACAGTATATCTCCCCGTGAACACTAAAAAGACCTATTAGTTGCTATCATGACACTGAAGAAACTACATGAAAATAGACATCTGTTTTCAGTTCTAAGCACTTCCAAACCTCCGCTTAGAAAAGCCATACTCAAACATGGTATTGACAATGATTTCATTAATCTAATATCTGAACTTTGTTTAAATTTGACCAAGGGTAATGTTCAACTGCCAGAAGTAGTTAAGCAACAGGCAAAGCAACACCGTTCCATTGTACGTACATTGGCCTCTAAAAAGAAAGGAAAGAATTTTAAAAAGAAAAGACTTCTTCAGGCGGGCGGTAGCTTTTTCACACTTTTACTGCCAATAATTGCAGGACTTGTAAACAGTTTTCTCTAAAGAGAGAATGGCAAAACCCTATAAATTGACTCCAATAGATTTCGCTCTCTCACCCGTGGAACACTTTGAGAACAATCTGAGTAAATTCCTTGACAATGAGAATATTGAGGATGATAAAAAACTGCTTTTACTTCAAGATGCACTTCGCCGAGTGGACAAACATAAGTCTTATCATGTGAAGGCCACTGCTGCTGCTGCTGCTATTGATCACAAAAAAGAATCATCTCTCAGGATTCTGGTGGAACACAATTAAAGAAGGAGGAATTGGATTCAATTGTAATGAAAATTGGAAATCTAATGCCCCACTCATATCGTGAACAAAGTAAACGACTCCTAACCTATCTCATGGAAAGTGGTCAAGATCATATTCAAGTTGAGAACAATAGGAAAGGGATTATAATTCAGGGCAAGAGCTATAATCTACTTGATTTAATCTATGATATGGTTACAAATCGTAAAGGACTATTATCATTTGACGCTCATCTATACAACTTTCTAAAAACATTAAACTTCCCCAAAAGTCTTATTAGCAATAAACAAATTCTAAAAAAATTAAATGAACATGCATCATTGTCAACACCACCATCATTAAAATATGAAGAAGACGAAGATTTTAAATCAATTTTGGAAAATACTAGCACACCACTGATAGCTAGACAAAAGCGAAGACGTATCAAGTCAACGTCACCACCACCACCACCACCACCACCAACCGCCAGTATACAAAAGGGTAATGGACGTTACACAACGTGTTTACGTTCAAAATGGTTGAAGTTCTGAAAGGTGTTTATGGAAATATTGGTGAGGTGGGGAGTTTAAGTTCACCCACCACTCTTTCCAAGGTCACTGGTGTTCACACTAAAAGTATACAAGACTGTCTACAAAATGAATCAAGTTACACTCTGCATAGAAATCATAGACTTCGTGCTAATCAATATCAAAAAACTAAAGCCTTTTACCCACTGCATATAATGCAAGCAGATCTCCTGACTCTAGATGAGGTTCAACGACGTCACAATACACCATACAAGTACATTCTTCTGGCAATCAGTGTTTTTAGTCGCTATGCATATGCAATTCCATTGCGATCAAAGAGAGGCGTTGAAGTTGCTCAGGCCATTGAAAGTATTCTCGAACAGGATTCATATAAAAAAATTCAAACGGACCGTAGTAGTGAATTTGTTAATCCCCATGTTGCAAAAGTACTAGAGAAATATAGTACACTGCTCTATCATAGTCATAGTCCTATAAAGGCTGCATTGGCCGAACGATTGATAAGAACTATTCGACTTTTAATTTCAAGATATTGTACATTGAAAAATACACCGGCTTTTATTCATGATTTAGATAAAATCATGTTGATTTATAATCAACGACCTCATCGATCATTGTCCAACTCTACGCCAACGGAAGTTCATCATTTTGATCATGATACAATTGACACCTTTCTTAAACAGTATTCCAATGAAACGATTGTCAAGAAGAAAAATAAATTCAATGTTGGTGATACTGTTCGACTTAATAGGACAACTAATGTTTTTGAAAAGGGGAATTACTTATGGTCCACCGAACTTTTTAAAGTGGCAAAAATCCTAGACACTAAACCCATAACTTATCGTTTGCGCGATACCAAAGATAAAGAGATTCTCGGCGGCTTTTATGACTATGAACTACAAAAAGTTAAAAATAATAGTGAAATCTATCAAATTGAACAGATATTAAAGACTCGTACTCACAGGGGTAAGAAACAGTTACTTGTTCGGTGGCTAGGATACAACTCTGATTTTGATTCTTGGATCGGTGTTGAAGATATTGACAATGCCCAATGATTTTTATGTAACTTTATGTCCAATGTTTCCGATCTTCTCTACAACGACTTGAATACGACAAGTGATTTTTGGACAAAACTCTCGCCCGCCATCAAATTTGACGGTGCATATGAAGTGGCTCTTGTCGACTGTATTCTCAAAAATACCTATGACATCCTGAGAAAGGATCGTGAATATGAAATAAAAATTAGACCCCATGATTGGCCACTCATTAGCGATCAACATGATGATTGGCCACTCGTTAACGATCGAGAAAAAATTGAAAAGATCAATTCATTTGAATATCCATATGTTGTATTACCCTACGAGGAGCTCACCTGTATGAATGATTTATGTCGTTCTATTAATAAAAGAATTTCCACTCGTTAAAAAGGAGCTTTTCATTTCAACTATTCAAAGGAGGAGGGCAAGATCTACATTAGTTCACCTATTGCCAGCGAAAAGGTTATTCTCAATGATAATCTAAAGGATGTTCTTGGCTTTAAGCTCAATATAATCAATGGTAAAAGTGCCGGAAACACTAATTTCTTTTTTGCTGACTACCCACCTGCCTTCTCTACAGACACTTGTATATTTCTCTACGCTTCATTTGTGGAAACATCGAGAGTCGGTAATTCAAATGTTCCCCTCCTACGAGTTCTTGAACGAAAAACCAATCAAGAGCATATTCATCACTACAGTATAAAGCATCTTCAGAATATTCCCGTAAACACTTCCAATTTGGAACTCTGTCAGTTAACACTAAGAACTGAATTAGGTGATCCTCTAGCAATAACAAAAGGCTTAGCAGTGATTACATGTCATTTTCGACCCATTGTCAACGACAGCACAATCACCTAAAATGAACAATAGGAGAATTCCATTTGTCTGCCCCGATATTGATTGTTATGTTGGTGCTTTGAGTCTACGTCAAATAGGCAATGGATTGGACTACTACAAGGGTCGTACTACAATGTCTGGCTATGGTCTTGGTAGCTGGTTTGCTAGGCTATTTCGTTCTGCACTACCCCTTGCCAGAAAATATCTTGTACCTGCTGCATCAAATTTTGCTGCCTCCACACTACAGGACTGGGGGTCGGGCAAGAATTTCAAGGAGAGTGTTAAGGAAAATATTAGATCTTCAGCAAGAGCCGTTGGTGAGCAAATAAAATCTCGACAAAATGGGGAGGGATTGAAAAGGATGCGTTCGCGTCATTCACTCATCAGTCTCCACCCAGGCAGGAAGCAAAGGACATCAACAAGGACTTTGAGGAATAAAACAAGGAAGACCAATAAGCAAAAGAAGAAGAAAAAGAAAAAGATTGTTAGATCAAAGAAGGATTTCTTCTCTTAAGATGACTTATCTCCCCCACAAGGAATCATATCCATCAATTAGTTCCTCATTGAATCTATTCAATGCTGAAAATGTTGATGTCAGTGTCAAGTATGGCTACTATGAACAACTTCACCCCCAACAACACCTCTCGGAAAATATACACTTTCAAATATTTTCCAATGAAGACTATTTCATTGATTTGTCGTCAACATTTATTGATTTAAATGTTGTGGTGAAGAAAAAGTCAGATAATACAACTCCAAATGCCGGCGATGGTCTCTCCTATGAAAACTGTATTCTACACAACCTATTCAAACAAATTAATGTATTTATTAATGGAACATTGGTGAGCACTAGCAATAATTTATCAAACTATGCAAGCTACATACAATTTATGATGATGACACCAAAGGCATACAAGGAGTTGAGAGGACAATCATTGGGCTATGAATATCGATCAGGTGTTGATACTGACGGTGAGTGGACTACTGCAGTGACCCAGGAGTATCATCTAGTTGGAAAATTAAATCATGAGATATTCAATATATCCCAAAGGCTACCCCCCAATGTCAAGATTGACATTAAGCTACAGATGGCCCCATCGAATTTCATTTTGAGAAAAACACTTCCTGCAGCACCCGATGCAAATGTCATTATCACATCGGCAATTCTCCACGTCCGAAAACAACAGGTTATGAGCTCTGTTGCATTGGCAGTGGAAAAGCTAAGAACCAATTGTAACAACATTAAACTTCTTGTTCCCCATACGATCACCAATCAACGTCACATTGCCACCGGCTCTCGTAGCTATAGCGATTCATCATTTATCAATGGAGAAATCCCATCAAAATTGGCTTTGGCCTTTGTGAAGAGTGGTAGTGCCGTTGGATCCTGGACTGAATCCCCCCACGATTTTAATTTTTTTGGTATATCTAGCCTTGTGTGCAAAGTGAATGGTATTCCACTGTACACTCTATCATTTGACAAAAAATTCTATAGAACTCTGTACGAGTTGACTATGCAATCTCTAGATCATGACTTTCAACTATTTTAAAATGGAATAACCGATTCAATGTTTTCAAAAAATCATGGGGCTATTGTTTTGGACTTGTCAGGGACTCAGGATATGAGCATAGTACGAACAGGGAATGTACGATAAGAGTGTACATTTGCCAATGCTCTGACTGAGAGTATCACGCTAATATCACTAAGTCAATTTGAAACCTATTGGGAAATCACACCCGACGGCAGTGTTCTACTAGACCTAGCACCATGAACACAAACCAAATGATCAACGTATTTAGTATGGATCCATACATCTCCCAGTACAAGTCCTATTGCATACCTTCGGACTTCATTGAAAATATTCCAAGTGTTAACAATACCTTAATCATTGTTAATAGCAGTCCATCGACTTTGAAGACCGGTCATTGGCTATGCATCTTTCAAACAGCGAAGAATATTGAATTTTTTGATCCTCTTGGCCTATCGTATAAATTCTACGCTCCATACATCAGCAAATTTATTGAAAGCAGGGGGAAAACCATTATTCAAAATCAACGAAGAGTACAGGATTTAACGACTAAGACATGTGGCTTTCATGCACTACTCTTTTTCATGTTCAGATGTCGTGGCTACACCTACAAGCAGTTTCTCAACATCTACGTTGACTTACCTCAATTGAACGACTTTCTAGTGGAGAATATACTTACAAGTGTATTTAATATTGATTTTAGTGCCCTAAGAATAAAATGTTCTAAAGATGTATGTGAAATTGTTTATTACTAAAAAATTTATATACATGATAAAACGACTTTTCTACTCTTTAGATTTCATCCACTACTAGGTATTTGTCGACAACAACTAGTGCAGGTATATAATCTGAATTCACAGTGTACTGATCCTGATGTACTGCAATGTCAGGGTCACATTTTCTACAGTAGAGTGTGACTTCACTCTTGTCATATCTCTTTGTATAGTCAATGATACTATTCTCATTCATTCTATAGAATTCACATGTTTCAATTTGCTTATTTGAAGCAATTTCACAAACAGTGTCCTCAAGTGTCGAATCACATTCCGTCACAGCCAAATAAAAATCAGTGGGCTTATAATTATAACACCCAGTGTCTTCACAACGATGACGTAGAAACCATATTCTTTTGTTGTTCCAAGAGTTGAATCGTTGACCCGGTTCCTCCTCCCAGAACAATCTAAAACCACGACGATACCAATCTCGTAGCAATAAACTAAAATCACGGTTAGGATTCTTTCCAATCATACCGGGATATGTATTCTCCCACTGATTACATTTATCATAATGACAATTGGAGCATAGGTGGCCTCTAGGATGAGAGTCACACACCTCTTCAAGACAGGAATTACAACCTTTAATTTGAACAGCATATCCTCAATGCAATTTACACGGGTTGCATAATCTACACTTTTCATCATACTCATCAATCATTGTGCAATTCTCACATGATGATGACCAGCTGCCCAGTGTGTACATACATAACGGACATGTATGGAACATTTTGTCATGTGTTGACACTCTCACTACCACAATGAAACTGAGCTAGCAACAAAAAAATTGTCTGAGATAGAGAGAGAGAGGAGTAAATCATTATTGAGCACCATCTTTCTCATGAAAAAAGTCCTAAATTTCAAAACTAATGTTTAAAAGCATATCCATAATATCATTTTGCCGTGTCGTGATCAATATATCAATAAATGTGTAAATGCATTTGGACCACGACGTAGAAGCTTCATACAATAGTCTAATGATGGAGAATCAGTTTTCATTATATCAACAAGCATTCCCCGAGAAAATATCTTCCTTTGAATAGACAACTCTAGAAAATCATCATCTAGAATCAAACGTTTTTCCATAAGAACTAGATTCCTCATGATTCGCTCTTTCTCGAATCTATCCATTTTTTAGAGTCCTAACTATCTCACAACCATCTTCAGACTAACCAGAATTTCTTTTTGTACTCTAGAAAATATACGCTAGTCTACTATAGAAAGAAAAAAATACCATTGATTTAGAAACATTTTTATTGAACATAATTACAATAATAATATTCACTGATGCATTTAGTTCTCATCAATATATTTCGATAGGACATCTAATGCTGACCGAAGTTTATTTATATGGAGAATATTCACTTTTCCAGCAAAACATAGTTGCTCCTCCTGCTTAAACTTGCTTAATAATATCACGTATCTAGCATACATACTATCCCATTCAAGGCATAGTCTACAGCCAGCGGTTATTTCCACAGCTACATTGGGTACTCGTATATCGTTGCTGATGCTGCTGTCGGTTCCATCATTAATCTCCAATAATGTAAATGCACCACTCATTTTTTTTCCACTAATATCCTCTCAAATAAACTATTCTCTCTCTGAATTCAATTCTCTTACTAATATGAACTACAATGAAAATTACTCCTTATATTTGAATCCAATTACTAATCAAGTTACTGTATATGGAGTAACCACCGCTCTCTCTCCGATTGACACCAAAAAAATGGGTGTTACCTTAGAAACCCGTCTGGTAAGGCATGTACCGTTCGTAGTAATAGGTGACTGACCCGTGGTAAGTCATATTACGCAATCACTCGTGATATCTATTAATGCTTTACTACTCCAATTCATTATTATATTTTAGTTTTTCTTTTTTCCGCAGCTAGCTATGCACTGGAACAGCGTAGAGAGTTGTTTAATGGCTTGTTTTAAAGGAAATTGCCACATCTAATGCATTGTGCAATTAACAACAAAATAGTGACTCATTTTTTTTATACCAAAACTCCATTTTTCTATAGTTGTAAATACTGGAATGAATCTAGTGTTTTTTCCCTCTATTTTTTTCTTCTATCTCTATGCTGGAATCACGGGACCTAAAATCAATGGTAAAAAATTGATTTTATATGGCAGTCTTTTGGGTAGAGTGCAACCTCTGGTGTTTCCAATGCAAAGCAACTGTACCGCCTTTGGTACAATTCGTAGGTTCTGATTTAATAAGACACATTTGGGCATTTTTTGGATACATTGTTCAATACATTTTGTGAATCAAAGATCTGATGAAGTTATAAATTATCACAAATTTTTGAAAAAAGGCCTTCTGCATTGTTTGATAGGACTTTTAGGATTTATTGTTCGGAATTTGTGAATATCAGTCTCCTCGTCGGTTCACTAATAAATTTTTACATTGACGACATTCTCTGATACAGGAATGAATAGAAACAATATCATTTCCATTCCTAACCATTCCGAAACTAGGTTAGTCATCTCTGTATATAAGATATGCATAAAGCAGTAACCGTTAATTAATTACCTGTCTTGATATAGAACAAATTATTTGAACTACAGGAGAATAAAGAATAATGAACTGACCAGATAGAGCTTGGACACTGAATTTCTTATATAAATATGATCCAACAGCCTTGTTAATTAGATCTATTTTTTTTTTGTACCCCAAGTTAGTGTTTTCTTTGCATAGTTTAAAAGCGTCAATTCGCGAAAATAAAGGGGAAAAAGACAAAGATTTTTTCTTTTTTTTTAACGTGAACAAATAAAAAATATTTCTCAAAATCTAGGTGAGGAATTTTGTTACACATTTTTACAGTAAAAATATAAAAAAAACGGTATTTTTAACTTTACGCGGAAAAACTTCTCTGTCCCTCTGGTTTCGTTAAGAAACTTCATTTATTGATCCGTCAATGAAGTTTGGGTGATATATTTATTCAGTTTGGCGGTAATACCTTTTTACTTAATCCAATTCTTATGATCAAAATGTAATTGATCAAGCCTTGAACTTACTTTGATATATACAAAAAATTTCAGAATCCCCACAAGGCACGAACATAAAATTTTAGCTCGGGGAGAGGTTCTCTTAAAGAGTGAGACATAACTTTATGATGCGTGTAAATATACAAAAAATACTAGATGTTGGAGAGAAAAGTTCAGAAATCTTATCATACTTAAAGAATCACAAGCTATAAACTTCCTTTCGTTTTTTGCCTGATTAACAATTAAAGAGCCAGCCTTTCTCATTGGCAAAATAATCAAAGAAGAGTGTAGGCAATCATTGATGAAATTCTGATTTTGTTTATATACAAAAGTTTTCTATGACACATCTTAGGACTTTTTATTTTCATATAATTCGTTTTGCAGTCATGGAAATTACAGTTCTGGGTGTAGTTTAATTTTTGTTGTTTTTAAAACCCTATGTTATTTGTAATCAGCAACCCAACATTGTAATAAAACTTCTCTGCCTTTGTTTTACTCCACATTCACAATACACTCTACAGGAAAATCAAAGTATTATGCCATTCTATATTTGTAGCATTTGCTCAGCCTCCATTTCTGTCAAATTATTGCCATTAATCTTCGATGTAATTGATTGAAACCTTAGCCTAGTTGCTGGAGAGTTGATCCAAATTGAACTGTTTTTACGCCTAGGGATAGGAACTTTCCGTGTGAGGGAAAAGTTTTTCCCAAGTCGTAGTCGTAGTCGTGACTACGACTCCGCCTTAGCCCCGTGTGTATGGCCACTGAAACTTTTGCGGCACGTAATGGCTACTGAAATCCTACTGAATCCGGGACGCTATCTACGGATTCTCTATGAAAAATCTCTCTTATGTTTGGCAAACAACAAAAAATAGGTAATGAAAACACTGTCTTAAAAACTTATTTGGAAGAAACTGTAAAAAATTCGAGATGTCAGCAAATTTACAAGAAGTGTCAAATTATCTGAAAGCAGCTCTTGCATCTAATTTTAATGATCCCAATCTCATAAGAAAAAAACTCACTGATGTCAAAGTAAGTTTTGTAAAATTTAATCAATAAAACTCAGAAGTCCTTTTGTTGCCTTGGAAAGTGGTTGGGTTAGGAAATAAAACTTTCCAGGATAGATCTACAGACTAAAGTGTTTCCTGGGAAGGTATTTGAATGTCCTTATATTCATCTCTGGTAAAATTCTACTTTAGCTACTTTTGGCTATCTTGGGAAGGGGTTAGGTTAGGAAAATGAAACTTTCAGGGATGGGTCTACAGGCTAAAGTATATCCTGGCAGATATTTTGAAGTTCCTACCTCCACTCCTTCTCCCTCTAGAGGGTCCTGACCTTTGATGACCTTTAAAAATATATGTGTTATGAAATTGAAACCTTGCAAAATAGACCTACTACAACAAAATTGTTTTTGGTCAATATATACCAAATCATATTATTGAGTTAGAACTAAAGTGAATACACCATTCGATGCCTTTTTTTATGCTGATTACGAATATAATAAGCATTTCTATCGGAAATGAATTTCAGCCCCCCCCCCTACATATGCCAATTCAGGGTTGGGTTAGGTTAGGTATAGCCTATATAGGGGGGGGGGGGCTGAAATTCATTTCCAATAGAAATGCTTATTATATTTGTAATCAGCATAAAAAAAGGCATCGAATGGTGTATTCACTATTTGAAACTCAATAATATGATTTGGTATATATTGACCTTGTTTTCAGCTTCACAACTTTGCTCTGTCCCAATTTATAAGGTTTTAAAGATATATAAATACATTTCCTAAATTTTGAAAAAAAACATTGCTATGACTTAAAATTCTGCTCAAATAACAGAAATTGCATTTTCAGAACTAAAACCAGAGAAAAAGAAACTGACAACTGAAAATTAAGGTAAAATGTTGTTTTGTTATAATTTCAATAGGTATAGACCTGTCATGTAGGCAAATTTCAGGGCCCTCTAGAGGGATGAGGAATTTAGGTCGGTACTTCAAAATACCTTCCCAGGACATACTTTATCCTGTAGACCCATCCTTGAAAGTTTCATTTTCCTAACCCAACCCCTTTCCAAGATAGCCAAAAGTAACTAAAGTAGAATTTTACCTTCATCTCTTTCTTCTATATAGTGTAGCTTATTGCACAATAGCCTACAGAATATTTTCTGCTCACACTTGATCTTATATTACTAGGCTATTTAAAGTATAAATCTGTGCTTACCTTAATAACTCAAATTTTACCCTTGTTTGTTATAGTATATTCCATAGGCTGGTTAAATTTTAATAGTCTCTTAACCCCTTTCACTTGTTGCATGCAACTTGCTTGCATAGCATTATGATATATTAAAACTAGGATTAGATTAGAGTAGATTCCTGTATGAAATTCCAAATTTTTTTTTTATATTTATTACACTTTCTACTTTTCACCTATTAAGCTATGACTAGGGTAAAAAAAAAACAGTATCCAATTGAGCAAAACTATGTAAAACTAAAACCAGCACATCTTGTTATCAAAGAGGAATTGAGAAGAATTGTATATAAAAGAGAAAAGTGAAAAATCTAGGTAAATTTTTGTTATTCATATTATTGAATTACAAATAAAGTAAACATACCACTCAATGCCTCTCTTATGCTCTTTTCAAATATAATAATCATTTTTGTCAGAAATTAATTTTACCCCAAGCCATATATATTCCAATTCAGGGTATATATTTGCACATTAGGGGGTGGGGGGTAAATTTTATTTCTGATATAAATGAGAGGTAAGTTAAACCCCCCCCCCCACCCCCTAATGTAAAAGTATATACCCTGAATCAGTATATATAGGGTGGGGGGTAAAATTCATTTCAAACAAAAATGATTATCTATTTGGAAAGAGCATAAAAAAGGCATCAAGTGGTATGTTTACTTTATTTGTAAGTCAATAATATGAATAACAAAAATTTACCAAAATCTAACCTATACATTAATATGGTTATTATTAAAATTATTTAAAATCAGACACTTGAATTTATTAGTTTATTGACTTACATACAAGGATCTCTTTTTGGAAATACCAATTATCCTATTTTAGTGTATATATCCTATTAGTGTTTCAGTTTTATTCAGATATTAACAGGAAGCTGATTTTCTTCTGATTCCAAAAATATAACTTATTGCTTGATATTTATTCTATAAATAACAAATATTAAATATAATTTTTTTTTTCAATTGCTTGTCAGAACAGAAACCACATTTTTAATTTATGCTGACAAATTATTGGTGAAAACCTGACCAAGAAGGCAGAGTTCTTGGTAAATTTGCAGGTGGCACAATAATTTAGCTAGGATGAAAGTGAAAATTTCATTTGATGCCTTTTTTATGCTTCTTTATAATACAATAATTGTGTCTGTTGCAAATTGCATCTTAAGCCCTTAAAGGGGTCCCAAAGGTATTTTTTATGAATTATGAAAGAGAATAAAAAAAGTATCAAATAATGTTTTCACTTTCATCCTAGCTAGATTATATTGTCCACTGCAAATTTACCTTGAACTTTACTTCCCCCCCCTCCCATCCCCATAATGTGCAAATATATACCCTGAGTTGGAATATACCCTGAATTGTTGACAGCAAAGTTTTGAATTGCAAAATTCAGCACTATTTTTGTAGATGGCATTTGAAAAACTTGAAACAGTAGGAAAATGGTTTGAATTAGGTTGCCTAATAAATGAGGTTTGAATTATTATAAATAAGTATTTTTGGAATATATTACTCTTGAACAACTTATATATAAACTAGTGATATGTTTTTAACCACTTTTCAATAACTTAACTAGTGTTGATAACTTCTTTGTGTGGGTACAAAAATGAAATACCTTTGGGGCCCCTTTAAGGGCTCAAGATGCAATTTGCAACAGAAGCAATTATTGTATTATGAAAGAGCATACAAAAGGTACCAAATTACATTTTCACTTTCATCCTAGCTAAATTATTGTGCCACCTGCAAACTTACCAAGTTCTTGTTACTACCCTTACATTGCTATTTTTCCTGAATGCCATAGAAAAGTGATATTTCCCAAAAAGAGGTCTTTTACCCTATTCTTACTCTCTTTATCAATTGTTTTAGCTTAACAACTCAGCCATTTTGTTGTAGACAGATTTCTAGACTTTGTCTTTGAGGTGGAAATTAATAGCTAGTTTCAATTCAGATGTTCCTTCTGTATTTCAGGTCCAACATATTTGTTAGCTTCTGAAATGGTGCATTTTTTGGCCATATTTTTCTCAAGATTGTTGACATGCTCTTTGACTTCATTTATCCTAGCAGTAATGCCTTGCTTGAGCTCTTCTATTGCCCATTTAACTATTTCTGCAATAGCCAAAGCATAAGAACATTAGATGATATCAAATTCAAAATTTCAGCTAATGAGGGGCAGGGGTCTCCTGAAGTATTGGAGTGCTTGCAGATCAGGCAGTACCACTGCATGTCTCCAGTGGTACACATTTTTGTAAAAAGTTAATACTTACTAGTGGGCATATTTAGACATTGAATACATAGCCATTTTTTACACCATTTACATAAAATGTTCTTTGAATCTGGTTCAAAAACCATATTTATAGCTGGCACAAAAATCTTGAGACTGTTTGGGGCTAACTAGCTTCTGTTTGCTAAACTATTTAGGAAAGTTACTATAATTTCTTCTTCATTCTTCAACATAAGATAATATTATGTTTTGTTTCATTATTTATAAAAAATAAAGTCTTGCAGATGAATTTTTATGCTTCATTCTGTTAAGGAGCAGTGGAAATAAAGTCTCAATTTTTATTAATGTACAAGTGTGGGTACTTTTTATGCATAAACAACATTATATTATGCTATTACAGAGCAGCATGAATAGTCATATAGATTACTTTTAATACTAACTCCTTTATGCACTATGATTCACTTAAATGTAATACAGAAGGCATCTTTCTGTCCCAGTTCTATACAAAGAAAAAACTAAATGTCTTACTGATAACTTTGTTTTACAATCATTTCTTTTTTATTCTTCAACATAAGACAGTGTTATGTTTTGTCTTATTATTTATAGAGAAAAAAAGTATAAAAAATAACTTTTATGCTTCATTTTTTTAAGGGGTAGTATTGTAAAGTTATACAAATAACTTTTTGTGCTTTGTTCTATGTTAGTTCATAATAGAACAGAAATAAAAAAAAGTCATTTGTTGATGCAGTCCCCAATAGAATGAGATGTAAAGTCATCTTTATGATTTTTTTTGTGGTACTTTATATTGAAAAAAAGGTGTTCCATCAAAAAGGCTGTTTGATGGCTTAAGGGCATCCCTAAGATCCCACCCCTGACACCATGTAGTAATCATCTATTATAAAGGTTTGATGTTCCAGGCTACCCAAAAAAATAAATGATCACCAACTCTATATAAGAATGCTGCAATTGGTAATGGGCTAGTAGTGGCTGGCTGACTATAATTTTTGGAAAACTTTTTTAACATTTAAACTTAAAGAAAATTTACCCTCACATCTTAGCCTGCTTAGGTGCAGTATCCATGATAGAGTCTGTCTATGATTTAGATGCTTTGTCATATCTTTAAGATCCTGTGTCCAAGGTTGGACAGCATTTTTCAAGTTTAGGTTTAAGCTTAAATTGTATCTATGATTAGGCTCCACTGTTGGTTATCAATGCATTTCAAATTGTTAGTGTTATTTAAAGTTAAAATATTCAAAAAACATAAACAAACCCAAGAAAATATCACTGACTGGCATACACTGGATTCATCCAGCCATCAAAAAAAAAAAAAATATCCAATTTATAGGTGATATAATGAAGATTACACAAGGATTTAGATTTAACTGTCAAAGTGCTGATTAGCTGTCTGACCACTAGGTCAGACAGCTAGACAGGTATTAGTTATCTGACAGCATCTTTCCTCTATACTAAAATTTTCTGATTCTGTTGGATTATTTTATTTTTAACTTAATTATAAACACTATTTAGTTCATAATGAATATGGTTGAGTAGGCTTCTGAAATTTGGGTGCTTTTAAAAGGTTGAGAAAAATATTGGTAAGACCACAGGATAGCAGCATTCCATAAAGAAATAGTACAGTATAGTAAAAAAGAGTAGTATCAATCAATTCCTTAACCATTGCTCTTTCAAAATATAATATTTGTTAATCTGAATAAAGCTTTCCCTCCTCCCCCTCCAATGTTCCCAGATATGGCCCTAGGCTATATTCAAAACTAAAAGGAAACAACTCTAGTAAAGTTTGAATTTTATAATATGCAGCAATTTTTGTTTTAATGAAATTTTTGCCTTTTTACAATTTTAATCCATGTTTTTAATTTATGATATAATAATGAAATTTTGCTCAAATCATATAATCTATTTTATATATCATAAACAAAAATGGAGTTAGCCACAAGCTTGCCTTGTTACAAAATCAATAGAAATATAACTTCATAAATTATTCTGAAAAAAATTAAAAAAAAAAATAACAAGAAGAATAACAAACAAGAAAAACCCCTATGATTTCTAAAGCCAGAATATAATTTGTACTTTACTGAAAAAAAATTTAGACGAATTTACTAAAAAAAATGTGCATTGTCAGTTTAATATACATATGCTGATATTTATTCCTTCAAATCTTAATTAATTTTTGATTTCTTAAAGTTATAAAAGTGAAAACATTGAAAAGAATTTTTTCAGTAAAGTACAAATTATAATCTGGCTTTTAGAAAACATAGGGTTTAGAACCCTACTCAGATTAATTTCTGCTTGTTTTGAGTTTGACTTATTTTATTTTTTGTTTGTTTTGGGTTTTATTTATTTATTGATACTGATTTGTGGTAGTTGTATGCTTGGCATGGGTACCTGCGAGGGGAGGGGCCCCCCCTTGAAATTTGGGACTATAAAGTAATTATAAGGAAACCAAAGGAAAGAGAACAGAATAAGGAAAACCATGGAAAACATGTTTGTTGCCCCATTGTCTGCTGCCTGCCAATAGATTTTGACTCATAATAAGGAAAGAATAAGTTCTAATTTGTGGCTGAATAACCCCTAACCAGTTTTCCACAAACATTTTTTCTATATGATTTGGTTGGAGCAAAAAAAAAAAAAAAAAAAAAAAAAAATCAAATTCTTCATAGTAATAAATAATGATCCTAGTCAATAACGAAAGTATAAGAGCCTAACTATTGATAACATTCAGTTAAAGAATCAGCTTTTTATGGTGATCTTAAATATGTATTTGTTTATTGGTAATTAGTGCAGGTATTAGAACACAAGACAGTTCATGTAATTATAGAAAACACAGGGAAAACAACTTAAGAAGGGGCAATTTTGGTAAGAATATGCTGTCAACTTTTGCTTGCATTGCAAGAGTGCCCATGAGCTGATATATGAAGCCACTATAATCAGAAATATTTCCCCTGAACGGAATGCTAAGAATATCTGTATTTTTCCCCTGAACAGATACATTTTTTGTATTTTGTTATCAATTTTTTTTTGTTTCTAAGAGTGATTGTATTTATCTATTTGTCACTTTGAAAAAAAATTAATTTTTTACAGTTATGAAGTATAAAGGTGTCAAATATACTGGCTTTTGGCATTCAAAACTAAATTAAAAATATTGACTTAAAATTTTTAATTTAATTTTCTTAATCTTAGTTTTAATGTTTTACTTTGAACAAACTGCTTTGATAATGCATTACTTTTTATAAACACTGAGTCTAAAGGCATTAAATATTTTGGTGTTTGATAACCAAGTTCAAAACTGTCAATATTGTTAAAAAATATCTGTCCAATGCTTCAACATTGCTCAACAGAACTGAATGCCAAGAGTTTGTATCTCGAGTTTGTATTTTTTATAAGTAGGCTATTGTTTTGTGTATTTTTTTTGTAACTCCCTTTTTTCATTTTTAAATACTTTTACTTTAATTGACATACTTTTTCAATTGCCTTTAGAAAATTGTTTGTTTAAGCTTCATTAAATAAAGAAAATAAAACAAGTTTTTTTCAACTGAAAGTAAGGAGAAAAATCAAAACTTAAGACGAACAGAAGTTATTATGTATATAAGGCCCCCCCCCCTCCTCAGCACCTCACTCTTCAAGCTACAGTTTTTTGGCGCTTTAAAAAAAAGTTATTTATTGTTCTAATTAAACAACCCTTGTGTTTAAGGAATCGTTTTTAAAGAATTGGGACGAAATTTAAACTTCAGTGAAAAAAACAAGATGTTGAAGTGGAGGCATCCCCCCTGACATGCATAGTAATTTCCGTTTGTTTTAAGTTTTAATGTTGCTCTTTACTTTCAGTTGAAAAAACTTGTTTTTTTTTATTTATTTTCATTTTTTTAATAACGACAGGATACATGGCTCAACCTCCACAGACAAATCCCCCTCCCCATAGAAATATCCTCTAGACAATTCAGTCCTGGTGAAAATTTACCCCAGACAAATACCCTTAACATCTCCATGCATGAAATATAATTGGTAAAGAGAAAGCAAGACATATAAAGAAATTTCGTATATGAATTCTGGCAACTTCACCCAGTGTAAAATTTCTTCTGAAAATTTCACCCCCTGGAAACTATCCTCTCCATTGAAAATTTTCCCAGCAGAAAATCTATCCTCCCCTCCCCATCCAAAAAGTGTAAACATACTTCCCAATAACAAATAAAACAAAGGGCGATTTTTATAACTTAAAAACATTTCCCCAGGGGTTGTAGGGGGTCACTACAGCTCCAAAGTCATACTTATTGGACCTTTCAACTATTCCAAGGAAAAAAGCTATTTCAAAATTTTGATTGGACAATTTTGGGAAAAAGTGATGTGGGAGGGGGTCTAGTTGTGCTCCAATTTTTTGATCACTTAAAAAGGGCACAAGAACTTTCCATTTCTATTAGAATGAGACCTATCCTGATATTCTAGGCCCACAATACAACCACCCCTGGGAAAGAAAAAACAAGAAAACAAATAAACATGCATCTGTAATTTTTCTTCTGGTAAAAATTACAAAATTCCACATTTTTGCAGATGAGCTTGAAACATGTACAGTAGGGTTCTTTGATATGCTTAATCTGATGGTATGATTTTCATTAAAACTGTGTGACTTCAAGGGGTCTTTCCCCCTTTTTCTGAAAATTGGACAACTTTTCTCAGGCTTGTAGCTTTTGATGGGTAAGACTAAACTTAAAGAAACTTATATATTTGGAATCAGCATAATAAGGCAATTCTTTTGATATACCTATTGGTATAAAAATTCTGTTTTATAGAGTTTTGGTTACTATTGAGCTGGGACACTCCTTACTTACAGTTTGTTACCACAAACTGTTTGATTACCCATCAAAATCCAACCAGAGATCATTGAAATATTGATCGTTTTTTTTCTGTGCTACCAAAAGTATTGCACTCATAAAGCTTTACAGTTTCATGAAATGTAATTAAACAAATAGAAAAGGTTTTTTAAACTAAAGTAAGGAGCAAGTTTAAAACTTAAAACAAATATAAACTACTCTGTATATAAGGGGGACTGTACCCTTTTTGACACATTGCTCATTAAAAAAGAAATGTTTTTCAGTGCTTTGAAAAATTATTTTTTTCTAATTGCAAATTTTCTTAAAAAGATTGGAAAAAAGCCAAACTTCACAGTAAAGAGTAAGGAGCTACAGAGGAGACGGCCTCCTTCATGCAAAGAATAATCTGTTCAAATAGGTTTCAAATCTATTGCTTTCATTCAGTTGAAAAGCTCTTTTTTTTTTTTTTTATTAAATTTCTGATTGTTTTCCAAATCATACCCAGGCCAAACCAAGATATAATTTGAAGTACTGGTCCCTTAAATCCCTGATTAATTGCCTTTAAAATGTGTAAATCAATAATTGTATGTTGCTTAGTACTGCTTACATTTAAATTTGCAATTTCAATTTTGGATAAAATTTGAATATACTTAAAAAAATAGTGATGGATAGTAATTTTGGTGAAAAGTCCTTGTTAATATTACTACTAAAGAATTTTGGTCGGATGAAAAGGAGTATTATTATTTGTATGGATGGAAATTCTGTGAGACTTTTGATCTTCTACATAACTGAAGCCATCTCAACCTCTACAATGGGATTTTCTTAACAATAAATACATTCCATATATTTTTAAAAATACATTGAAGTACTTTATATAAATAGAAAAAGAAATACATTACCATTGAAAATTTCTGAAAATTAAGTTCCTAGCAGTATTTGCCACCCCAAAGAAATTTCATGGTGGGACTGATGATGACCTGCCTTGTCTTTTCTACCTCTGTGGTGGTAGATATGGGAATGTAACATATTAGCTGTATAGTAAAACATTTTAATTAATTCCTACTCCCCCCCCCTTCCTCTTTCAACATTTATCTGAAGCCTCATGAAGAGTAAGCATTTTTTCCATTAAAATATACTTTTGAAGGAATGTACCCTACCCCCACCTAAATAATGAATCCCCCCCTCATTATAGCTGATACTCAATTACAGATCACCAAATGTAGCCTAATTTCATCACAAATAAAGCAAATCCACTTGGTTGAATTCAGTACTGCCACTGTGTGACATTACTTCTTTTGCAACTGGGAAGCCTAAAATATAGTTATCGATACTTTTAAATCAATTAGCATCTCAGGATTTTAAGTTGATTGCAAATTTGTCCTCTTTGAGGTAAAGTCGTAGTTTGGTGCCCTAAACCACCTAAAC
Organism: Artemia sinica; assembly: GCA_027921565.1. NCBI lineage: Eukaryota > Metazoa > Arthropoda > Branchiopoda > Anostraca > Artemiidae > Artemia > Artemia sinica. The sequence goes on from CM051262.1 coordinate 30,351,244, forward strand.
TGTCCCCCAACCACCACTGCTATTTTGTAGATTATTTGATTCTATTTTTGTTCATTTTTGGTTTAATGGAGTTCTTTACTTTTTTGAAAAACTTATTTTGTACAAAGAGTTTTTTTTTATTAATTTCTGTTTGTTATATATTGACATAGTCTTTTTCAGGGAGAAAGACTGAGCCTCTTCTGAAGTTAAACAACCATCCCTTCCATAAAAACTTTAAATACCCCCTGAGCATAACTTATAACCCTTGCCCCCTAATCTCTGGGGTTTGTTTCAACCCGAATAGGCTTGTTATATGATATTTAGACTATTTTGAATAGAATGGCTATGTCAAAATTTCTATTACACGCATTTCAGGACAACACTACATTTGTGTAGAGTGGGAGAGGGTAACTGCTTTCTGATCACTTTGACTCTTAAAAAGAACACCAGAGTGTCTGAGCGTTGAAGTTTATATAACCACACCTTCTATAAAAAAAAAAACCTATATGTCCCCAGGGCATAACTTAAAACCCTTGCCCTGAGGGCTGGGGAGATTTATTATCCTCAAAGACATAATTTCCAGACCTTTCTGATAGGCTTAACAAATGGCCATATCGTAATTTTGATTGGAAGTGTTTGCAGAAATGATAGGTGTGGTGGGGACATTTGCCATCTGATCACTTTCAACTAATAAAAAAGGCACTAGACCTCTCAATTTCCATTCGAATGAGCCCCTTTTTGAAGATTCTACAACAAAACTTCCATAAAAACGTTATATGCCCCAAGGGCATAACTTATGGTCCTTGTCCTGAGGGCTATGTGGGGAGGGTTTTCATCCTCAAAGACATAATTTCCAGACCTTTCAATTACTTTGAACAAAATGGCCATATCCAAATGTTGATCAGAGATGTTTGGGAAATGATGGGCATGGGGCGGGGCGATTCTCCCTCTGATTACTTTTGACTATTAAAAAGGGCAATAACCCTCTCAATTTCCTTTTTGAAGTCCTTTTTGAAGTTTTTAGAAGGGTAACTGCTTTCTGATCACTTTGACTCTTAAAAAGAACACCAGAGTGTCTGAGTGTTGAAGTTTATATAACCACACTTTCTATAAAAAACCCTATATGTCCCCAGGGCATAACTTAAAACCTTCGCCTTGAGAGCTGGGGAGATTTATTATCCTCAAAGACATAACTTCCAGACCTTTCTGATAGGCTTAACAAAATGGCTATATCGTAATTTTGATTGGAAGTGTTTGCAGAAATGATAGGTGTGGCAGGGGACATTTGCCATCTGATCCCTTACAACTAATAAAAAAGGCACTAGACCTCTCAATTTCCATTCGAATGAGCCCCTTTTTGAAGCTTCTACAACAAAACTTCCATAAAAACGTTATATGCCCCAAGGGCATAACTTATGGTCCTTGTCCTGAGGGCTATGTGGGGAGGGTTTTCATCCTCAAAGACATAATTTCCAGACCTTTCAATTACGTTGAACAAAATGGCCAAATCCAAATGTTGATCAGAGATGTTTGGGGAAATGATGGGCATGGGGCGGGGCGATTCTCCCTCTGATTACTTTTGACTATTAAAAAGGGCAATAACCCTCTCAATATCCTTTTTGAAGTCCTTTTTGAAGTTTTTACGACAACACTTTCTATAAGACATTATATGCCCCCAGGGCATAACTTACCATCTTAGCCCTGAGGGCTGTGGGGGGGGGGTTGTCATACTCAAACACATAATTTCTGGACCCTTCAATTATGTTCAACAAAATGGCTATATCAAAATGTTGATCGGAAGTGTTTGGGGAAATGATGGGCATGGGGGGGGCATCCACCCTCTGATCGCTTTTGACTATCAATAAAGGCACTAGCCCTCTCAATTCCTAATTGAATGGGTCCTTTTTTAAGTTTTTACGACAACGCTGGCAAAGACCTAATTTCCAGAACTTTCAACTATGTTGAACAAAATGTCTATCTCAAAATTTTGATTGGATGTGTTTGGGGAAAGGGTGGGCGTGAGAGGGGCGTTAGTTGTCCTCCAATAACTTTCGACTATTAAATAGGGCACTAGCCCTTTCAATTTCCAATTGAATGACCACTTCTTGAAGTTTTTTGCCCCCAGAACATAACTTACAACCCTTGCGCTGAGGGCTGTGGGGGGAGTGTCATCCTCAAAGACATAATTTCTGGACTTTTCAACTAATTTGAACAAAATGGCTATCTCAAAATTATTATTGGATATTTTGGTGGAAGTGGTGGGTGTGGGAGGGGTGTTAGTTCTCTTCCATTCACTTTTGACTATAAAACAGGGCACTAGCCCTTCGAAGTTTTTGAAATTTCTATTACAATGATCTTTATAAAAACCTTATATGCCCCCAGGGCACAACTTACAACCCTTGCCCTGGGGGGGGATATCATCCTTAAAGACATAATATCCAGAACTTTCAACTGTGTTGAATAAAATGGCTATCTCAAAATTTTTATTGGAGGTGTTTGGGGAAATGGAAGGCGTGAGAGGCGGTTTAGTTGCCCTTCAATCAGTTTCGACTAGCCTATTAAAAATGGCACCTGCCCTATCAATTTCCAATAGAATGAGCCCTTTTTGAAGTCTCTACAAAAACGCTTTCTATAAAAAAAACCTTGTATGCCCCCAGGGCATAACTTAAAACCTTTGCCTTAAGGGGTTTGGGGGGTTTGTCATCCTCAAAATCATAATTTCCAGAACTTTCAAATACGTTGAATGCCTATCTCATAATTTTAATTGGATGTGTTTAGGGAAAAGGTGGGTGTGAGAGAAGGGTTAGTTGCCCTCCAATTACTTTAAAATATTAAAAAGGGCACTAGCCCTTTGAATTTCAAATCAAATCAGCCCTTTTTCAAGCTGCTATGACAAAACTTTCTATAAAAACCTTATATGCCCCCAGGGCATAACTTAAAACCCTTGCCCTGAGGGCTCTTAGGGGGCTATCATGCTCAAAGACCTAATTTTCAGAATTTTTAACAACATTGAACAAAATGGCTATCTTAAAATTTCGATTGGATGTGTTTGGGGAAATGGTGGGCATTGAAAGGGTGTTAGTTGGCTTCCAATCACTTTCAACTATTAAAAAGGGCACTAGCCATTTCCATTTCAAGTTGAGTGAGACCTTTTTGAAGTTTCTACAACAACGCTTTCTATAAAAACCTTATAAAAACCTATAATGTCCCCAGGGTATAACTTAAACCCTTACCCTGAGGGCTTTATGGGGAGTTTCATCCTCAAAGACATAATTTCTGGACCTTTCAACTATGTTGAACAAAATGTCTATCTCAAAATTTTTATTGGATGTGTTTGGGGAAATGGTGGGTGTAAGAGGGGGGTTAGTTGCCCTCCAATCACTTTCGACTATTAAAAAGGGCACTAGCCCTTTGAATTTCCAATTGAATGAGCCCTGTTTGAAGTTTCTATGACAACGCTTTCTGTAAAAACCTTATATGTCCCCAGGGCATAACTTACAACCCTTGCCCCCAGGGCTGTGGGGGTGGGGGGTTGTCATCCTTAAAGACCTAATTTCCAAAACTGTCAACTACATTGAACAAAATGGCTACCTAATAATTTTGATTGGATGTGTTGGGGAAAAGGCAGGTGTGAGAGAAGGGTTAGTTGCCCTCCAATTACTTTCAAATATTGAAAAGGGCACTAGGCCTTTGAATTTCCAATCAAATGAGCCCTTTTTCAAATGGCTATGACAAATCTTTCAATAAAAACCTTATATGCCTCCAGACAATAACTTAAAATGCTTGCCCTGAAGACTGTTTGGGGGAGTGTCCTGCTCAAAGATATAATTTCCGGAACTTTCAACTGCATTGAACAAAATGGCTATCTTAGAATTTTGGTTGGATGTGTTTGGGGAAATGGTGGGCATTGAAAGGGTGTTAGTTGGCTTCCAATCACTTTCAACTATTAAAAAGGGCACTAGCCCTTTGAATTTCTAATCGAGCACTTTTTAACAAAGCTTTCTATAAAAAACCTTATATGCCCCCAGGGCCAACCCTTGCCCTCAGGGCTGTGTGTGTGTGTGTGTGGGGGGGGTGTCATCCTTAAAGACCTAATTTCAAAACTTTCAGCTACATTGAACAAAATGGCTACCTAATAATTTTGATTAGATGTGTTTGGGGAAAAGGTGGGTGTGAGAGAAGGGTTAGTTGCCCTCCAATTACTTTCAAATATTGAAAAGGGCACTAGGCCTTTGAACTTCCAATCAAATGAGCCCTTTTTCAAATGGCTACGACAAAGCTTTCAATAAAAAACCTTATATGCCCTCAGGGCATAACTTAAAACGCTTGCCCTGAAGGCTGTTGGGGGGAGTGTCCTGCTCAAAGATATAATTTCTAGAACTTTCAACTGCATTGAACAAAATGGCTATCTTAGAATTTTGGTTGGATGTGTTTGGGGAAATGGTGGGCATTGAAAGGGGGTTAGTTTGGCTTCCAATCACTTTCAACTATTAAAAAGGGCACTAGCCATTTCCATTTCCAATCAAATGAGCCCTTTTTGGAGTCTCTACAACAACGCTGTCTATAAAAACCTATATGCACCCAGGGTATAACTTACAACCCTTGCCCTGAGGGCTGTGGGGGGTGGGGTTTGTCATCCTCAAAGACATAGTTTCCAAAACTTTCAACTACGTTGAACAAAATGGCTATCTCAAAATTTTGATTGGATGTGTTTGGAGAAAAGGTGGGCATGAGAGGGGGGTTAGTTGCCCTCCAATCACTTTCGACTATTAAAAAGGGCACTAGCCCTTTGCATTTCTAATCAAATGAGCCCTTTTTGAAGTTTCTACGACAAAGCTTTCTATAAAAAACCTTATATGCCCCCAGGGCATAACTTACAACCCTTGGCCTGAGGGCTTAGGGGGGAGTGTCCTCCTCAAAAACATAATTTCTATCTGGAAATAGAATACGTTGAACAAAATTGTTATCTCAAAATTTTAATTGAATGTGTTTGGGGAAAGGGTGGGTCTGGAAGGGGTGTTAATTGCCTTCCAATCACTTTTCGACTATAAAAAAGGGCACTAGTCATTCCAATTTCCAATCAAATGAGTCCTTTTCAAAGTTTCTGTGACAACTCCTTTGATATGAAGTGTCCTAGTCTAGAAAAAAAATAATACATTGTGCCAACATTGTTCTTTACTTAGGCAGCGCTATTGCGCTGCCTATGGTAAGGTTCCAGCCAAAGCTGTTTTAGAGCTGCAATATCACTTGTTAAAATAAAATGGTCAGGCAACATGTTGTATATTTGACAGAATAATTTATACAAGAACCTTATCTGACTTTACTTAAAACCTTTGGTTGGTACAATTTCAATAAGTTCTGTTATTTAGGTGAATAGTGGCTTAACTGGAAGAAACCACCACAGGATAAATCATCAAGCTTGATAAAGCTTACTGTATTTTGGCATTAATAAATACTTTTAACTATTCAAAAAATGTTGATCAAATTTGATATAACTCCCTAAATTGCAGAGATAGTAGGCTCAGGCAACTTAGCTTGTGCTCATAAGGTAATGGTTTCAAATAGGATAAAAACTTAAATACTTGTCTTTGAACTTTTCAATGAGTTGTAACTCAGATTTTCTTGTTGGACACCACAGAGATGAGTTGTATTCAACAATGGGTCATGTCATTGTCTGATACAATGTAGTCAGACTTTGCAGATTAAACTTCTGAACATTTTTTTTATGCACAGGAAACTAGTTTGCTTTACACAATACTGCTAATGCTTCTTTCCAAACATCAGTTGATCATCAGGAATAATACCAAGATTCCTGATAGAATCAGTAGAGTATACCTTTACATAACCAATAAGACACTGGCATGCAAGTGCTTTTGCTAGATAATTTACCACATGAGATTTTCCCTGGTTAATAAACATTGAATTTTAATTACACCAAGTAAACGATACTTCTAATCTTCTTGTAGAAGAGCCACATGAAGTGAGAAGGAGATAGCTAAATGAAGTTCTATATCATCTATATTTTTTTTTTTTTTTCAAACTTGCTAGGCTAAACTACCTGAGACAAATCATTGATGAATAGACATACAGAAACTGGTCCAAAGCAGCTATCTTGCAGGACTGCTCTCAGGAAACTATACTCCTCAGACCTATTTGTTAGGTAATCCAGTCCAGAATTCTGGATTCAATCTCATAATTTCAGTATTTTTGGAACAGCAGAGGTATTGATACCTTGTCAAATGCCATACAAAAGTCAATATACACATAATCAGACTTTCCAGATAAGTTAGCGACCTTTTGAAAATAATTGATACTTCCTTCAATTATGTGTTACAAGATTCATTGGTTTGAAAACTGTGCTGTGCTGCCATGATTATTTTTTACAAAATAATTTTGGAGTCAGTAGACAATTACTCTTTCCATAATTCGTGAAGAAAAAGAAGTGTTTGAAATTGGGCCATATTTACTGGATCTGACCTTAATCCACACTTAATCTACATCAGGAACTTGCTACTAAAAAATAGTAATAAACTTACAACTTTAGACAAAGGCAATCAGATGAAAGTCCCAACTGTAAATAATTAAATAGTCCAAGTATGTATTTTAGGACCATATAACAGCCTTTAACAAGTTTGTACTTAATCCTTGCAATCTTTACAAGTAGGCTATTTATCAAAGATCATAACACTTTTTGTTGTTGATAATCTGTTTTTTTTTTTTTTGCTGAAATTTTGCTTCTTTTTGTAAAAAAATAAAATTGGATTTCTCAGAGCATTCTCTGAACCACTGGGACAGAACTGGGTAATTTTGATCCAATTCCTTTAAGAAAAATTACAATATGGTCTGCTTCTCTGCAATTTATTAAATTAATAAACTATTGAATTTGTCTATCGTCTGAAAGCCAAGCGATTTTAGTGGGTGCTTATGGGTTTAATGAGACAAGACAACTGAATTTGGATGGAACAATTTCATGAAAAGAACTAAAGGGCTTAAAGACCAAATACCTTTTCCCGTTAGTATTCAGGTGTCTTTTGGTAAGTACTTCTACTAAGCTAATCCTGACACTATTGATTCATGAATTTAAATTCATCTGTTTTAGTGGTCTTTGTAATGACTACTTTGATGTTTAAAAAATAATTGTATAAAGAGCTCTGAGGGGGCTTAATGGCAAGACAAGTAACAAGAAATTTGTGTAGCCTCTTTAGGTGCAAAGACAAATTATACCACCATTTCAATATCCAAAACACAGCTCTAGGTAGAACTAGCCTAAATCTCTTGTCTGTGAGAAAAGGATCATAAACTTGTAGGTTACTTGCAGAAATCATTTTTACTAGTTGGTCTCAAGTGTGCTCTTACATATGCACCAATGATCTTATTTTTAAATGGCCTGGAGATGTTTATATTGTTCTATAGGCAAGGGAAAAAATTTGTACAGTCTGTTTCAACAATAATTTGATGTACAGGTATTAAAACAAAGTTCAAGGTTTGGATAGAAAATATACATTGCTGTTTATTGTTTCAGGTTATCCTAGCTACTCGTGGGCTACTAGCTGGTGCAGAAGAGGCTTCAACTCAAGATCTTGTCATAGCCAGTAAGTCTTTTCCTTTTAAGTCAGCAAGTCAAGTCTCTGGCATCAGCCAGGGGCGCAAATTCACGAAAATCTAAAGGAAGGGAAGAATTTTTCTTTAATTCTTGATTTAGAATTTAATGTTTTTACTTTAATAAAGAAACAATTTTTTTTTTCAAAATTGAAGGGGGGGGGGGTATTATAGAAAGCCAGTTTTTTATTATTTTTATTCACAGTGAAAATAGCTAAAAGACAATTTTCAAAAGCTAGGGGGAGAGAGTATATAAAGCATTGTAGTTTATGTTTCATATAAAGTTTTAAAAAGGAAATTGGAATCACAGAAATGTAATGCACATAATTTGGGTTTATAAAATTGAAAAAAAATGTCATTTCTTTCATTTATATACATTGGCAGTGACATATAACCTAAAAAGGTTTAAGAAAAAGCAACTAAAGGATAGTTTGGAATGCTTAGTTTACTCAAATATCTGGTAAATTTGTACTCTTAAATTTTGGATCATAATGATTGAACAAATAAAGCTTTCACTTTTCAGTTTATATTACATAAACAGACCTACTTGTTGCCAATCAAATTGCTAAGACTTCTCTGATGTAAGGTCCTTCCCTGATTTTTCTTTCACTTTTTGTGATCATACATTAGCTTTTGGTATTGCAGAAAAAAGAGCCATAGTTCATGTTTAATGTCAATCACTCGCATAAGAGTATTAATAAGTCATTCACTTCAGAAATTATGCTATTATTTCTTCCACCAGTAAGAAAGGGCTTTGATAAAATTCTCATGAACTCCTTAGTTCTGTGATTTGGTTAGAATAAAGTTTGAAAATTGTAAAAACACATGAGAACTAACTGCTGAGTTGTCTAGTGAGCTTAAAATTGTAAATTTGTTTATTTCTGAAAAGGAAGCCTTTAGCAGTTAGATCATTTAAAGTTTGCCTTGTTCAATTGCACAGCCCACCAAAACACTATGGCTGTTATTGACCTGTTTAGTTTTTATTATAACTTTAGTTTTAAGATAGGCCTAAACATTACTGCCTTATATATTAAATATTAAATTTGTATTATTTTTAGCTTGAACAAATTTTGACCCATATTTTTCTTCAGAATTCTTTGGGCTGATGCCCTTTGGTATTTCCAGGTATTTTAACACTTTACATTATTTGGTTGATGAAAAAAGATCAGTAATCACTATGTAGTGATATCGAGACGGTCACTCACTTTCTTAATTAAAAAGTAAAATTAAAAGAAAGCTTTCTATTTTAGGAGAAATTCTTGAAGTTGGAGCTCTATTCAGCATTAGCCAACGAGATATACATGCATTTAAAAGATATGTAGCTCAGTTGAAAAGTTTCTACTTTGATTACAAGTAAGTGTTATGTTAGATTATTTTTTCATGTAAAATTATTTATCATGTTGTCTTCGTGTATCCTCTGAAGATAACAACAAGCGCAGGAACCTTGCTTTGGACAGGGGTGGGAGGGGATTTGCAGGGTAGATTATACATCTATGAAACTCTTCAAATAATAGTAATGAAAAGTTTCAAGTCAAAACTTTCTGGTAAGTTTAAGTTCCTGATCTACAAAGGTGCTTTGACTAAGCTAAATATGGAGACTGTTGGGGTTCGACCCCTTGTTTCTTTTCTTTTCAGATAAATGACCTATTTTTTTCTGTAATTATACTGGCCTACAAGATAATTTTAATCATAAGTTGAACTCTGGTTGCTAAGCTAGATTATTTTGCAATAAGTAAGCTTTGAAGTTAAATTCTATTTTGGTCTTCTGGGTCTGGGCCATTGAAAGAGAAAATTCCGCAAAAGTAGAATGGATTTTGGATGTTGATCTAGAGGATTGGCCAGGGCCAAGCGAAGGTCCACCCCTATGCAAAGTTTGTTGTACAGAACCAATGCTTTATTAGTTAGTCTAGATTGAGACCCCGTTTGGGGGAGTCTGTTCTTTTCAGAGTTGACATATGTGTGTGACTTTTTTTGAAGACTACAAGTAAGCTATTTTCTACAGCTGTGTAGACTATTTTTTTCCAGGAATCCAGACAGGGTAGGAAAAGAGTTGCGTTAAATACCGTCATTATTATATCGACAGGGAGGTCTGTTACCTTGCAAGGAGATGGCCAGATATTTTAGTGGTGACCCGGGTTGGGTGCACCCTTGGCCTTAGAGTTTGGCCATTTGACCGTTTGATCACATTATCATACCCTTGGGCAGGGTATATTGTAAGTTGAGATACTAACATACCCAATATTTACAGAACCGTTGTGGTAAGCGCGGGTATCCCATTGTAATATTTGGCGCCATCAGGGGCTTTCCCCTCCAGTAAGTGGTGTAGCACACTTTTTGCATCAATAAGTGGTGACACCCGTACCTTACCACATGAACAGAGACACGTCTAATGTAGTTGTTAATTGTATGAACGAATTAACGGATCACCTTTCTTTTAATCATCCTGTTAAATGTAAAAATTGATCAAGGGGGCATCGGAAAAATAATAGAAAAAATCATATAGCTTTAAATAATTATTTGATGGATTTATGCCACCTATTTGAGTCTGATGGTATGGCTAGTATTGTAAAGTGTTTAAATAAGTCGTCAAGAAATAATTTAATAAAATTATTTTGGATTGTAAATAATAATACACCATATAATTCAAAAACTAAACTAATTTATGATACCGTGTGTATTTTAGATAAAACTAGATATGTTTCAAAATATAAAAAGTCTGATAAGACTGTTAATAAGGAGAGGCGACTATATTATATCTATAAATTTTAGCAGTAAACAAATAGAGGATAAAGATTGTTCTTTTCGGCCAACCATCTAGGGCTAAACGGAAAGCAGGTCGTCCCCGTCTGGGTTGGGAGGACGTCATAAAGAAAGATTTAAAGGAAATGGGAACTTCGTGGGCGGGTGTAAAAAGGGAGGCTTTGAATAGATTGGGGTGGAGGAGGAGCGTGCGTAGCTGTGTTGGCCTCAGGCGGCTTGGTGCTGCGATGAGTTGTTAGTAGTAGTAGTAGTAGTAGATAATCCAATTATAACATATAAGTTCTCGAAAACGTTTGGGCAAATGATTTTGAATTATAATTTAATACTTAAAAAATTTGGCAAGGATGGTAATCGGAAACCCGTTTTTAATTGTGAGCATTTTTATCATTTGTAAATCCAACTTACAAACATATTATAACAGGTAATTTGGCAATAATAAAGCAACTTGATCTTCAGAGTATAATGAAAATGGGGGCTAAATTCCGTCTTTCTAATCATCTAAAACCCTCAAAGGACCTAAGTGGGTTAAATAATGATTTAGATTTATTTATTGGTAAGTGACGCAAAAAAGAGGAAATTAATAAACATAGTTTTCAGAATTGGAAAAATTTGATTACAACTAGAGTTAGAAATAAGATATATAATAATGCAAATAATCTTAATATTGTGGTAATATTTTATAATGCTAAGCTAAAAAAAGCAATTGCTAATATACAGAATGAATTTGTCACTGTACCTGTTGATAAAGTTAATAATAATTTTGCAATAATTGATCTGAGATTATATTGTGGTGTTTTATCAAAGGAGATACATAGAACGAATACATATGAAAAGGTTCAAGAAGAGAATAATAGTTTAATGGAAAAAATAGAAGATATACTTTTAAAAAAACTTAATATTAGAACTAATGAAAATGACAAAAATTTTCCTTTCTTAAATTGGACAGCAAATTTTCATAAGAATCCCCCTAAACCACGCTTTATTGCTCGTGCAGCTAGGTGCCCAATCAGAATTGCGGTGACTGACCTGTCGTGCATTTTAAGGGAAGTTAGAAATAAATTTAAGGCATATTGCTTTGGAATGAACGAAAAATTCTAATTTTAGTCCATTTTGGACTGTCAATAATTCATTACAAATAATAGATTTTATGGCTTTAGTTTCAGTCAAAAGAGTGGACTAATTTGATTTCACTATATTATATACAAATCTATCACTTAATTTAGTATTGGAAAATTAAAAAAGAACATTAAGAAAGCATTCCTTTTGTCTATTTTTTTTTTTTTTTTAATTGACGCTTATAACAAGAAGGCTAGATGGACTAACTTCTTTAATAGTACTATCAGTTCAAGATGGTATAGCTTGGACATGATATATGATTTACTAGAATTTGTTCTATTTAATGCTTTTATAAAGTTTAATAGTAATCTGTATAAGCAAATTATTGGAATTCCTATGGGGGGCGGGGGGGTTAATGCTAGTCAATTTGTAGCGGACTTGTTTTTAAGCTGATTAGAATATGAGTTTATGATTGATAAAATGAACCCAAGTAATGTTAAATATTCGCTTTCAAATAATAAAGTATATTTAGATCATCTTCTGGTGATAAATTGTGCAGATTTTTAGAGATTTCGAACAATATATACCCACCAGAGTTAATTCTGAAACCTAGCAATGGGAAAGGCAATTATGGCCACTTTCTAGATTTAGATATTAATATTTCACATAATATCAAATTAGTTTTTAAAATATATAATAAAACGGACGATTTTAATTGCGAAGTAGTTAATTTCCCATTCTTTAAAAGCAATATACATTCAAATATCACATATTCAGCTTTTTATTCCCAACTATTTAGATATGCTAGAATTTGTAATAATTACATAGATTTTTAAAATAGAAGTCAAATACTTAACTATAAATGAATCATAAGAGATTTTCCGCCAATTAACTTACTTGGCAATTTAAAAAAATTGTTTTCAGTATAATGAACTTTTAAATAAATATAATAAAAGTTATCAACAAATATTGAATGATATTTTGATTTAACTTATTGGATGTATTTTTTCTCTTCCTTATTTTTTCATTTAGGGTAAGTTTCAACTCAAGCAAGTGGGTAGGCTGAAGTAATTTCTTGGACGGTTTTACATGAAAGTGAATGGGGATTTTTTGAAGGATTGGTGCTATTCAAATAAGGGGGTAATTTGGCCAGAGTGGTGTTCTTTCAGATTTGTGTATACAGTATTTTGAGTAGTTCTGGGTGATTGGTGGCAAAGGAAGCTTTGCTAAATTTTGGTGGGTATATTTATAATTTTGGTTATTTTACTTTTTTGTATATATTTCTCAGGTAATACTACACAAGGGGATGCCATAAGTTCTTAAGACAGGCACGCTCACTTGCTAGGGTCAGCTATTTATAGCGCCTAAACCCTTATTGGCAAGTGTGTATTCCTCTGAAGAACCCTGATGTGAGGTGATCAGTTGGGGAATATTTTATTAGATTTAAGGTGATTTTGCTTGGAGCTGTACAACGACTTGCATTTATTAATGTTAAATTTGCTCGATTTTGGACATGATTATTTGGCTAATGGATTGGTTATAGTGTTTTGTCTTGGGTGATTGGATGGATGAGTAAGGTCAAGAACTTGTTCATGTGCTCTTTTATCTCAATTACTAAATTAAAAAGACAGTTTTTTTTAACCAAATAATTACCTGTAATATATTATAAAAGAGAGGGAACTTTAAAAAAAAATCATGCTTCAATTGTTTTTTAATCATAGGACTCAATGAACAAGACTGTGATTTGTTTGTGGCTTAAAACTCATGGATACAAGATGAAAAAGATTTACATATCCAATGGTTTAGGTTATGTGACTTTGCTGTTTTTCTATCATTTACGGAAAGACAGATGCAATATCCTAAGATGATAATAGTGAAAAACCTAAGTTAGTTAGGATCCTTAACACAGTGCTCCACATTTACGATTCTTAAATTAACCATTACAATGTTTTTTTTTTTAAACTGTTTTTATTTGAGATGGCTAAAACTCTTGATTGGACAGCTCAATGGTAGGTGTGGTTTTTTATCGTGCAGGCCTGCAGAGGTAGAGTGGCAAAAAAACTGGAAATGAGATGAAAACTGAAAAAGAGCCAGATAGTTGAAAATCTGCTCAAATGTTACCATTCCAATTAGAAATCAAACCATGAAATTAGTAATAAAACGCTGAGAGGAAAAGATGAGGTGGACATGAATAATCTTCAGTGTAAAATTCTTATCATTATAGTAACTTTGCATTTTGTTTTAAAGTTATTTAATCTTTGGGAAGAACCTGTTTATGCTATTTAAAGTTAGACAAGTAAGTGTTGTTGACTATGTACCATATCAAACTGTTGACGGTACCAAATGGTAAGTAAAGAATGACTATTGTCAACAGAAACTGAATAGAAACTGGAAAAAAATTAACCAAAAAAATATCAGTTCTTAATATTACATTTCTTAAAAAAAGAAATATATAACATATATTGTATATTATATTACATTTATTATATTTCCCTTCTTTTAATTATAGTGATGAGCTTCCGGAATCCAAGTATAAATTTCAGGTCCTTGGACTGAATTTACTTTGTCTCCTTTCCCAATCCAAGTTAGCCGACTTTCATATGGAATTGGAACTGCTTCCCCATAACATACTTCATGGAAACCCCTTTATTAACCACCCCGTAAAATTAGAACAAAGTTTGGTGGAAGGACGCTATAACAAGGTACACAATTGATAGAATATTTTTTTTTCGTATGTTCTTATACTGGTGTGGTAATTTAATAATTTTATAAAAGTCCTTGGACATGTTGTTATTCGTAAGTGTGTAATGCCTGGATTATTGTCAAAGGGCTGTATCAATTTGTTTTTCTTTATCGTGTTCTAAGTTCAAGTAAATTTAATGTTGGTGAACACAATTCAAGAAATTTTCAAGGTTGAAGGAATGGTTTCAAGGTTCAGTGTTAGATAAAATAGCTTTTTTTTTTTTTTAAGAGAATTTGTGGGCCCACTATGCACTTGATAATATACTGCTAGATTTTGACAATTGCTATAATTAGCAGTTGTATTGGTGGTTAGTCTTTCTAGATAACAGAATCGTCCAGAGAGAAAATTGTTTAACAAGTTAAGAAACAGTGAGTAACAATTGTAGTTGTCATCGTGAGCAAAGGGGAGATTCCGAGCTTTTAAAACCAGTCCCTGGCTCCTACCACGTCTAACTGTTTATTGTAGTATCTTGAAAATGCCATGATTACTATCAATGACTATCTATCAACAAGTAAAAATGACATCATTTTTGTACATTCCTGAAAAAGGCTTATGCCATTTGTGCCTCTCACTCAGACTGTCCGTCTTGGGTTTTTCTGGAATTAGCCATAGATTGATGGCAACTTGATTTTAATTCAAAAATAAACGGACTCTGTGATTATAAAGTATAAAATGAGCACTTTGATATTAGAATTCAAAGTATTATATTGTTAGTCAAGGAATGACCCCCGATTCTAAACCAAAATGTTGCAAAACAGAATTAAGTAAACAGGAGTATTCTTTGTGATTTCACATATTGTAGGATATTAAAGACGTTTTTTTATATTATGCTGATTAGAGTAGAAATAAAGAGATGCGCCCTACGTAAAAGAGAATTCCAAAAGAATGATATGCAGTATAGCTTAGTCCAAATTTTTACCAATTCGTTCATTTAGACAGTAAACTTAAACCACCCACACACGAGAAGGGGTAATCAGAGATGTATTGGGGGAAATCAACTTGATATATTCGATATATATACCGCCTAGGACCTGACACCACGCCTGGAAACTCTTGGGACTACAGATCAGACTTTCCTGTCACAAGGCGTTCTCCCTCGAGGAGTGGTGACCTTGAGGTAAATATAGCCAAGAAGCTGGTATGGCTTTTTGTTGTGACACATCATTATTATTATTAGTTTTGTTTGCTAGTGACAGGAACAATTCTATACTTTTGCTATTTTGAAGGGGAACTTCTATTATCCCACAAGGTATTGTTCCACCTCCTTGATAGTTTAGTGCTTAAGAACAAAATACCGCTGTGAATTTATTGTGAGATTTTATGCTTGCATGCAACAGCCACTCGACACCCTCAAGCGGAAGTCATACTTGCCAAAAAGACGAAATATGGATGCAATGGCTTTGCCAGCCAGTCGAAAAGGTTGTAAGGGGGCTTGAATAATATTATTATTTGAAGATTACTTGAATCGTAAAAATTATAGCGGTACTTGTACGATATACCCACTGCCGCTCAAGTTGTTCATACATTGTCAAACTGTAAACTGTTTTCTTTCGCTAGTTTCTTTCACCTTAGCGCGAGAAAAGACAAAAGTAAAGTATTTGGACAGTGTGAAGTCAGAAAACAATTCTTGCTTCATAATATACAGAATAATTGTTGCTGACATATTTTGCATGCAGCCCGCTGTACTTTACCGCCTCCCTTAATGTGCAAATATACAGCCCAAAATTTGTTTCGAGTATTATATTTTTATGACACTTGGGTATATTTTATTAGGATTAACCTAACTTCACTTCTTGACTGGTAGTGGGTATATCATACAAGTACCATTATAGCTTTGGTGTAAAAAACGGGATAAGGGGGAAGGTACAAAATTGATATAATTTTTGACGCCCATTATACTATCTAGATGTTTGATGATAATGTAAGCATCAAGTATTGCACTTCACCAGAATGAAGAAAAGGAGAAAAGGTCGATGACTATCATTTTTCCAACATTAACGTCACTTTCAAATTCATTATGAAGTAAATTTAAACTCGTAACAAGACCATTAAGTTGAGTAAATATGGAATCTGATCTATCTACTTGTACGAACTTAATTACGTGTATAACAGCAATGACATGCACTTGAGAGAAAAGTCTTGTAAAATGAACCCTATCATGATCAAAAGTTGGTTTCATATTAGTGGTGTCCATTCACGGTCAGTCCCCGATACTTATCGTTGCGTATTTAAAAGATACGAAACTATATTTAATGATCAAGTTATAAATTATTTGAATCAGTTGGCCTACTCTATTGTGCCGTTTTATTTTTATTTTTTTTCTGCTAAAGTGCTTGTGCTTAAGTTTTATTATCAGAAAGAAAAAAAGAATGAGTCAGATCCTCAGAGTAATTTTTACATAGCAAATGTCTTTGTTTTGTTCAAAGGGAAAGACAGGGTAATATTGAATAGATAATTTATACACATGTTTGTTTATTGCAGAAAAGTTTAGTGTAGAACAGTAATTGAAAAGCCTGGTCGTTAACCCATGTAGGCTATAGTCAAAACTGTGCAAAAATCACATGCAGGCTAAATAATTTGAATAAAATGTTGCTCAAAGTTGTTATAGTTAAAAAACTTGGATTTTATAAAAGAATAATTTAGATTTGGGCTTTTGGGTATTTTTAGCATTAAAATTCGGATGTACAGACAAGGCTGTATCCAGGGAAGGGGGTACTGGGTCTTATCCCCCCCCCCTTAAAAAAAATTGTCCAATTCGTAAAAAAAGTAACAATAATCTATATACGAAATTTGAAGTTCTTTCGTATACCCCCGTCCCGAACAAAAAAACCCGGATACAGCCTTATGCACAGATACTTCAAATTGATAAGATTGACGACTTCAATATCTCATATTAGCAAGATGCTTTCAATTCACAAAAATGTAGGGAGTGGGAGCAAAATGTATTTTTCAAAACCTATGATGCTGGATTTTGTTGTTTCTGATTTGCTCAGTGGAAATACTAGTAAAAGGTATTTTTCAATGAAATTAAGATTACCAAAGAAGATATTTCAAAAATCTAGGAGGAGGAGAATGCGTGCTTCCTCCGCCAATTGACGCGCCTGTGTATTTATCAGATTTAACTAATTAATGTTGCTCGCTTTTTTATGATTTAACTTTGGTAATACCGATGAAAAGGGATTGCTGCCCTAAAAACTTCCTAATTCTTAAGCAACCAAAAAAGATCGTGGTTTTCAGGTAGAAATAGACCAAAGATGGGCCCAGTGGGGGGGGGGGTAAAGAATTTTTTTTAATATCCTCAGTAATTCAAGATATTTTAGTTATGTCAAAATTCAGTGGTATTTGTCTCAATTAGGTTTGTAATTATTCATAAGAAGTTCAGGTGGTGTAAGAACGTATTTCTTGACAGAAGTTCACCACATTCAGTGATCTGTTAGTCTGAATATTCTGTGATCAAAGACTTTTAGTATAGTAGTAGAACCTGACTGTATTGTGCTAAATGAGCTTAGTCATAACACTTCCGATAGATTCAAGAGCTAAAGTTGACTGATAGAATATCGGGCTTTCCAGTAATAACATCCCTCCGGACAATTTTACGTGCCCGCAATCATCTTGTGAACAATTTGCAATAATCCTTTTATGTAGGGGCTACAATTTTCCTTTCAAGTTATTATCTGAATCAATATTCGGTTAGGGTAGTAGTAGGGCTTTTGGTTTTAATTTTTGGTCTCTTTTCTCAGATATTTGACGCCAAGACTGAAGCTCCAGCTGATAGCTATGCAATTTTTCTTGAAAGTCTGCTGCAAACGGTTCGAGGTGATGTTGCTCTCTGCATGGAAAAAGCTTTTGAAAGAATCAGCGCAAAAGAAGCGGCACGAATGTTGCGAGTTGCTACTGAAACGGAGCTCAAAAACTTCAGTTTGAAGGTAGTTTATTTGTATTAAAAAAAAGTATCGAAAAGAGTGAAAAAATGTTATACTCCGTTTGTTATTGTGTTCACAACGGGTCATAAATAAATTCAATTCAAACATAACTTAACTTAAATCAATATAAACAGCTTGATTTCGGAGAACTATTCGGCAACGAATTTTTCAACTTGTAATGACAAACAGAAAAAAAAAAAAAAAAAAAAAAAAAAAAAAAAAAAAAAAAAAAAAAAAAAAAAAAAAAAAAAAAAAAAAAAAAAAAAAAAAAAAAAAATAAAATACAGGAACACATTCCTCTGGCTGCCATATAAATGACCTTGAAAATTGAGTTTGGGCCTAAAAAAATGAAATTGAAAGGAAATAACTTTTTTATCAAGCTTTAACAAAATTTGGACTAGGGAGCAGTGGAACATATATAGGCTTGTAACTAATAACCAGAATATGAATAAAAAATTTACACTGTCGTGTAACATGTGGCCACGTTGCTTGATAGTGTATTAAAATGGAATAGAAAGCCAAAGAGGCTACGGACTTTGTAGCTTGATGCAAAATAGAATGAAATACCAATATTTCTCTATAAAAGATATTTTGACTCGACTCTACTTTCTTTTTTTCGCAGACAGGATCTGTAGTTGACTAAACTTGATGGTGCAATTCCTTGCTTTTCCAGGTATAAAGATTAAAGTTAAAATGAATTGAAGTATTGCGTTTAATAGCTATATTGTTGTCAATAATGACCTAGTATAAAGAAAGAAAAACGAGCAAAAATGGGGTTTTTAAGGGTCAATTGAAAATACTGAAAAAACACAACAAAGCGAATATTTCGAGAGGACAAACACCTCTCTTCTTCAGCGCGAAAAGAAATAATGTATCCAAGGAAAGTGCCGAAGAAAAAAAAAAAAAAACAACAAAAAACAAACGCGGAAAGTCAATGTGAAAAAAACCAAAAAAAAAAAAAAACAAAGAAAAACCCAAAAACTTAAAAGATGAATAAAATTCAATAAAAGCCAAAAATTATAAGAATTAAAACCAAATACCTAACAACCATAAAAGTGAGTTATTCGCCAATATCCACAATTTGCGCAAAATCCAAAAAATTATGAACTGCCGTCGACGGATACTAGCGAACAACTGAGAAATGAAAGAAAAGAAAACAATTCATTCACTCAAAAACAAAACGAACCAGCAATTAAATAAGTTGGAGAACTATGTCATCTGATTTCGGATTTTAATTATTGCATTTCTTGCAGACACCCTTTGAGACCTAAGGGGCTGTTCACGTGTTTGATTATGAGTCTGGGAAAGTGGTTCAAGGTTTATTTCAGGGATTACTGAAGTATCGGCTTGTCTTTTGATTAAACAAAATAGTATGGTCTGGTTTTTCAAAAATGTGCTCTGCCAGGGCAGAGACAAAATTTTCTGTTTTTCCGCTTTTTAAGTGTATTATTAATTGAACTAGAGTGCTGAGTTAATCTATCCGTGAGTCGCTGATCAGTTCTTCCGATATACCAAAGGCCACACGAACAAGGAATTCTGTAGACACCGGAGTTTTCACCTATCGGGATAGGGTCTTTACCTTGATAAATTTGGGACCTGATAGTTTTTCTGGGTCTATAATAAGTGTGAATGTTATTTTTTCTTAGATTTTTTGAAATGTGGTCTGAAACCCCTTTAATGTATGGGAGACCAAGATAAACTGAATTTTCCCTTTGATTTGTGTTTTCTGTGTAGCTATTTGATAATCTTTAAATGCGCTTTGCAATTACAGAATTTAGTAAACTAATTGGATAAACATTCCCAAATAAAATATCTCTAAGGTGGTTGAGCTCTAAATCCAAGAAGCGTGTTGAACAAAATTTCAATGCTCTATCAACTAGAGAAGTGACAACTCCTCTTTTCACAGCAGGAGAATGATTAGAGGAATAATTTAAGTAACGGTCATTATGTTTGAGTTTTCTATAGACACCAAACTCGAAACATGTATAATTTCGGTGCACTAGAACATATAAGAAAGGAAGACGCCTCTACCTCTGATTCCTGAGTAAATTTAAGTTTTGGATCCAAGGAGTTGAGCAAGTGAAGAAAAGAACCCAGAGACTCGTCACCATGCTCCCACAAATAAAAAATATCGTCCTTGAAACGCACCCAAAATTCAAGTTTACAAAAACTTTGTAAAATAGCCCTTTCTTCAAGGTCTTCCATGAAAATATCAGCCTGTATTGGAGAAAGGGGGGCACCCGTGGAAAGCCCATGTTTCTGTCTATAAAAAATGCCTCTATAATGGAAGTAAAAAGAAGTTCTGTTACAAAGGGCTGTAAGTGAAAGAAGTGTCTGATTCGAAAGAGTAGATTTTTCTGATATAGATGGGTTAGAATTTAGTTTATGCCCCAAAACCAGTTTTGAGGATCACAATTGGTATACATTGAATCTGCATCAAAACTGGCAATTCTTGTATTTGGTTTAACCGAAACTTGCTTTACCTTGGAAACGAAATCAGCAGAATTTTTAATATAGAATTTTTTAGCCTGAATTAGGGGGCGAAATACAACTGATAAGAATTTCCCTATTTTTGCTGTAGGAGAATTAAAAGAAGAAACAATGGGTCGAAGTGGATTACCGGGCTTATGAACTTTAGGAAGACCATAAAAGCGAGGGGACGGTGCACCTGCGTGGGTAAAACCTTTTGTACAATTGATCTGTGATTTCACCTTTTCCTTTTAGATAAGAAAGCTCTTTTCTGACTTCCTGGACAAATTTCTCTGTGGGATCAGTAGCTAATTGTTCATATGTGTTAGAATCATTTAAAATTTCTCTGACTTTTTTGTCGTAATCATCTGAATCTAATACAACAACAGTATTGCCTTTATCGGATTTCGTAATAATCCTGGAATGATCTTTATGTAGTGCGTGTAAGACCAAGTGTTCATTTTTACTATTTTTTTTTTTTAATTTGGATTATTAACAGAAGGCGTATCCAACAAGGTTTCAACAATTTGTGCTCTAACCTCAGCAATCCCTCCAATCTCCGCACGAGAGTCATGAAATGCCCCCTCTGTGTTCGCAATAATTTCACTATAAGGTATTTTCGAAGGGGCTATCAAAAATTTCATTCCTTTCGACTGAACCTGATTTTGCTCTGTTGTAAGGGGCGTGGAGCTGAGATTTATCATAGCAGGACCAGGATACACTTTTGGGACAAAAGGTGGATTATTAGAGAAATTTTACAATTTTAAACGGTGTAATTTCTCAGAAATTCTTTGTCTAGAAATCCTAAAATCATGCTGAAAAGAATTTTCAGCAATAGCCTTAATTTGATGAAAATCAGCATAAGAAAGCGTGCATAATATTTCTCGCTCTAGCCTGAAAATATCCTGATTTAACCGGTAGCGCTTGCTTTTGCAATCGCTAATGACATGATTTAAAATACCAAACCCTATACGTTCTGTAAATTGCCGTTCGTTACGTGTGTTTAAGTGAAGTGAAGGTCGCATTGACTTGGGTAAAATACGGTTCAATTTACAATTATGAAGAAAATATTGTTGATTAATCGAATTAGCTTTTTTTCTCACAAGAGATATGAATGTAGTAACAACATTGGGAGAATGCTCCCCATAAGCATTACGAAGATACTTTCTTAAACCACATTGGCTTGACATAACATAAAGAAAGAAAAACGAGTGAAAATGGGGTTTTTAAGGGTCAAATGAAAATACTGAAAAAACACAACAAAGCAAATATTTCGAGAGGACAAACGCCTCTCTTCTTCAGCGTAAGCACAGAAAACGCAAATCAAAAGGAAAATTCAGTTTATCTTGGTCTCCAATACGTTAAAGAGGTTTCAGACCACATTTCAAAAAATCTAAGAAAAAATAGCATTTACACTTATTATAGACCCAGAAAAACTATCAGGTCCCAAATTTATCAAGGTAAAGACCCTATCCCGATAGGTGAAAACTCCGGTGTCTACAGAATTCCTTGTTCGTGTGGTCTTTGGTATATCAGAAGAACTGATCAGTGACTCACGGATAGATTAACTCAGCACTCTAGTTCAATTAATAATACACTTATAAAGCGGAAAAAAAAACAGAAAATTTTGTCTCTGCCCTTGCAGAGTACATTTTGGAAAAACCAGACCATACTATTTTGTTTAATCAAGCAGCCTAATTTCGCATGACAAAGATATTGTCCAGCACTACAGAGAAGCTGTTGAAATTCATAAATACCAACATTTAGGTCTAGCTTTAAACAGAGATTCCGGTGATTTAAGAATAAACGAATCATATTTCGGTTTTCTCAAAAGAGAAGCCGATACTTTAGTTATCCCTTAAATAAACCTTGAACCACTTTCCCAGACATATAATTAAACACGTGAACAGCCCCTTAGGTCTCAAAGGGTGTCTGCAAGAAATGCAATAATTAAAATCCGAAATCAGATGACATAGTTCTCCAACTTATTTAATTGCTGGTTCGTTTTGTTTTTGAGTGAATGAATTGTTTTCTTTTCTTTTATTTCTCAGTTGTTTGCTAGTATCCGTCGATGGCAGTTCATTATTTTTTGGATTTTGTGCAAATCGTGGATATTGGCAAATCACTCGCTTTTATGGTTGTTAGGTATTTGGTTTTAATTCTTATAATTTTTGGCTATTATTGAATTTTATTCATGTTTTAAGTTTTGGGTTTTTTCTTTGTTTTTTTTTTGGTTCTTTTCACATTGACTTTCCGTGTTTGTTTTTTGTTGTTTTTTTTTCTTCGGCACTTTCGTTGGATACATTATTTCGTTTCGCACTGAAGAAGAGAGGCGTTTATCCTCTCGAAATATTCGCTTTGTTGTGTTTTTTCAGTATTTTCATTTGGCCCTTAAAAACCCCGTTTTCGCTCGTTTTTCTTTCTTTATGTTATGTCAGGCCAGTGTGGTTTAAGAAATTATCTTAATGACCTAGTTATGGCATTCCCATTAATAATAGCTCTTGTAACAGGCTATGCATATTAGTGGCAACATTGGAGTGTTCAAGTGATCTTTGCTTTGTCTGTATCCAATTTAATATGTAAGAAAATTAAATGCTATTTGCTCCTGAATTATATTGCTCCAAAGTGTGTAAATCCTTCTAAGCAGTGGTGAAGATGAATGTTGCGCCTCCATTGTAGAAAAGAGTGTACCTTTTATAGGCCCTACATTTTTTTTTTTTTTTTTTTTTTTTTTTTTTTTTTTTTTTTTTTTTTTTTTTTGGATTGTAGTATACAATTTTTGTTCCAGCTGCATGCATTGGAAGTGATGTTTCATAAAAAAAAAGAAAGATACCGACTTAATTGAGTAAACAATTCTATAATTGTTTTATTCTGGACAAGTGTATTTTAGATGCTACGTTATGTCGGTTGAACAAGGTCTTGTCGGCACATTACAAGAAAGCTCTAGGGAAAGAGATGAATGTATGTACTTGTAGAAAACAGCCATTGACGCTACATCAAACCTTTCAATAACAGACTGGAGAGAGTCATGGGGAACTGCTGAACCTGCCCTATTAACCCTGTTTTGAATTTTTTTGAAGTGGTGCCAACAACATTTTCAAGTGCCAGCATAAAGTGGGCTTCAGCGCTCAATGATGGGTCCGATAAAAGATTTGTAAAGTGGGATGATCGAATTAGGCAGTAGAAAGTATCTGCAGTAAAGAGTGATCCCCAGCTTTTTTACGTTGAAGGTTCTCGCCACATCAACGTGATTCTTCCAAGAGAGATTTGCGGAGAGTGGGATTCCGAGGATAAGATGCCCGTCGGCTCTCTTTATAGCTTCGTTCGTGAAGATGAAGTTGGGCTGTATGCGCGACACTTTCGATCGAAAGATCTGCAGCTCCTTTGTTTGTGATGCATTGAAATTGTATTGCGCTACTTTTTAATTTCCAGGCTTGGGTCTTCGGGTTTTGAAATGTCTGCATGTGCTATGGTATCATCAGTAAAGTGATGGAGAGGGCTTGCAAAGTGGTCTACCGGGTCATTTATGTAGAGAGTGAAAAGTGTAGGTCCCAAGATACTACCCTGGGGTACGCCTGCCTTTATTGGATATTCGATGTGTATTGGATACTCATGCACTTTTACCCATCCTCAGCATCGGAGATGGTTCCCTGGCATAGGTTGTACCTATGCGAGATTTGAAACGGAGAGTTTTCATGACGCCTCCCATCCTGTTTAGATGAAATGCTTAAAAAGCCGAAATAAAGATTCGATAAAATCTATCCCCATAAATGGCTGGAAATAGGAATGGTATTATCATTGATACACCCTTCTTTTATATACCCTTATGTGGAGCATTCGGTCAAGTGGTGCTCAAATAAATTTGAAATTACTAAAAATTCGGTAATTTTTTCTGCAGGTTCTATGATGTTTTCTTCTTGGTCAATAAAATCTAACTATAATGACTCCGCTGACACATTTGGAAGCATATCTGTTGCATGATAAGTGTGGTCTGGGATGTCGTATGTATAAATTGAGCCAGAATGTAAGATTTGAATTTATGAATACCCTGCCTGCAGACTGAATGCTGTAAACTGCTTAATATAATTAATAAAGATTCTGAAGACATAAACATAATTAAAACATAGATTAATTATCTATGCCAAGAAGAGTCAGTGGCCTTCGATGTCCCATACATTAAAAGCAGTAGTTTTGGAACATCATTATTGTTCAGATCACCAGTAAAATATGTGCTTGGGATATTTATATTGCAGCCATTATGTTACTGGAGAAAACATTTCAGTAAATATTTGTTTTCTTTAGTTCCGATTTTTAGTGTCCATTTTCTCAGAAATATTAATTTTTCATTCTTCTTTTCATTACTCTTTTTCCAATTTCTGATCGTTGTATTCTGACTTAGTAATGTTAATATGAGTGGTAGAATGATTTTATGGCTTATTTTATTTCAGCGGGGGTGGCAACTCCAGAATGATGGCTACTATTATTTTAAGCCTGAAGTCAAAAAGATCGAAGATCGTGTACCCGCCGACGAACTAGCTAAACTTCAAATTGAATACGCTCGAGAATTGGAGATGATAGTCTAATGTTTATTCTTTTGTAATGGTTTACTTTCTTATTTTCAATTAAACGAATTAAAAGCAGTTTTTTAATATCTTTTATTTTCGCTTAATTATTGCATCTAATCTGTCACTATTTTATATAGATAGCATCAGCGAAAATTTTACCTTATAACTGGGTATCTCATACACCGTGTTGTATTTTATTTGCCAAGTGTCAAAGTTTTTTTGCTTAATGTAATTAGCCCACAATTCTATGCAAAGACGAGTAACATTGGTAGTTAATTTTTAAAGTATCTGGAAATTCTTCATAGATAATTTTGCTGATGTTGTCTGGCCTCTAGGTTAGTCATCCAGGAATTAGATATGGCAACACTGTTTCCAACATATATTAACGATAGATAACCTCCAGTGCAACGATGATGCGAGTTCTGACACGACTCTTAAGTTATTTGGTATGTTTACAAATTAAAGAAAAGAAAAGAGAAAACACAATTTTACTTGTCTCAAGAGACTGGCGTTATTATAGCTGATGGTGTCATGATGCTTGGTTAATTGTGTGGTGCTGTGATATCCAACTAATGTTAATCCCATCTTTGTCCTTGGCGTAGAAAGCCCCCAATTGGCTCCTCCATGCCCGTCGTGACTGTTTTTAAGTCAGGTCTTTATTTGCCCTCCTTGTTTCTTCTAACAGTGAATCAGTGATTTGCAGTTCAACGCGTATTTAGTGTGAGCGCCATCTGGAATCTGACACGAGTTATTTTCAGCAGTACATCATAATCACAATTTTGGCAGAAACCAACTCGAGTTTTGGCGTTTCTGGTTGTATCCAAGGGTAAGAATAGCCTCGTCAATTTTAATTTTGTTTTAATAGTGCATCTCTGTGCCTCCACAGGCTCTTTCTCAATTGCGCAAAGAGCACGGAACCACAAGATATTCTGCTAAAAATAGGGAACATAGGACCAAATAGTACAACAGAGTTAAACTTGTTTGGCAAAAATGCAAAAAAAAAAACAACGATGAAGAAAAGAGTACAAAAAAATAAATAAAGCGATATTAATCAAGAAAAAATAAATGTAACAATAACGATCAAGGATAGCAAAAACTTATTAAAAACTCAAATTAATCTCAATTTTAATGAATAATAAAAATATTATCTGTTAAAACTCGTTTTCAATAATGAACTGAAAAATACAAAAAAAAATCTCAAGAATCTATGAATATAGATATATGAATAATGAATATATGTAAAACTAGGGCGAAAACGGATTTTGCTTGACATATCATAGATATCAAATTGACATCATAGATATCATAAATGAAAAGTCGGTGAGTTGAGGAAAACGAGTTAAATCGATCAAGCTATGTAATGTTCAATCCGTTTTGCTCCCCTCGTTTCTACTTATATTCACTGATTCTCGAGAAAAAAAAATGTTTTCTACTTTTTAGTCCATTTCGAAAACGAGTTAAAAAAAATTATATTTATTATTTTCAACTTCTTAGTCTTCTCTAAGACTAAAAAATATTCAGTCTTTAGAAAAAAATTTCTTTTACCTAAGATTCAAACCTGAGTTATCACAGTCACAGGCAAGTGTTCTTACCGCTGCGCTTTCAATTCTTGCACAATATTTTTATATTTTTTGCTGTGCCCAATCACCCGTTTGTGTTGTTTTATTTATACGAGGGGGAGTATATAAGAGGGGTAAAGTTGTTTTGTTGCACTTTTAATGGAAGAACGCGTACTGATAAAACTTGAAAATAATTGAACATTCGGAAGGGATCGAAAAATAGCTCCCAAATTTATATGACAAAATTACAGGTTGGTGTTGTGAGAAAAATGAGGTAAAAAGTAAATCTGTAGTTCATTTTATCTTCTAAGGATTACCATTCATATTTTTGGAAGAAATACCTTTTAATTCTCTCATTGGAATTTCGTTATCCCGGCCACGTGCAAATTTAGGTTTCATTTTCTTGTTTTAAAGTTTAGGTTAATTATGTTGTACAAAGGCGGTTTGTGACTTGTTCACGATAAATATCCATTTGCCAAACATTATATTGGCAGAAAATACGGTCAAGGGAACCGGTATCATCTATTATGTAAATAATGCTTGAAAACTTGTTTTGTTTAAACAAAAGGAACACGTGAGCCAATCCATATGTATTCTAAGAATTGTTTCTGGCTCAGGCAATTCCAAAGGTTTTGTTTGCTTTGTTTGTTATTTAGGTATACAAGCACTTGTGCATTTTGGGTCAGCTGGTCTAATCCGTCTTCCAGTATTTTTCACTTATATGAAATAAGGTTTTGTTTCGAAATAAGCAAGAAAAAGGTTATGTTGTCAAAAAATTTTCTCGTCGAATCTTCAAGACATAGGAAAACTTCAATGGAAAAAAGTTAGTTATTAACTATAAAAACAAGCTTTCGAAGTAGTTCTGGTCTGTTTTTCTTCTACTGTCCTGCAAGATTTATTCTTTGCAGCTTACCGCCTTTTGAATTCATGCAACTGAATTGATGAAAAAATAAGATCAATCTCAGTGTAAATTCTTAAGTCATGCCGAAAAGCAAAAAGGCATGGCTTCGGGGAATATGGAACTTTCTCAATTCTAAACGATAGCAAAAATAAGGTTTTTACGGATGTTTTTTTTTTTTTTTTTTTTTTTTTTACTGGGGCCATATAAAGAAAATACACTTAAAAACTAAGGAATGTAGCTGAAAATGTGGTTGCCAATTTGGTATTTAACCAACAGAAATATATCAGGTAGTGTTGGAGCTAGAGATCCTAACCTTTATTTGTCCTAATCACAGCGAATCATATTTTTGCTTTTGTGTTTCACCCAAGAAAAATAAACGTAATGAATATTGAAGAAGAAGTCACCGACTTTGATAAAGCACGTTTTAAAGCAACTTCAATCCCACGTGAATAACGCTGCCTTTCTGTACGGGCTATCCTCATATGCTATCTCATAATCGTTTCATATATAGCCGAGCTAGTTCAGTTTCCATGACAACTATAAAACAAAAATGTCCAGACCAACAAGGGTGAATAAATGTGATTTCCTGCCGCATTTAAAAACTGACTCAAAAGCACTGCCAGTAGCCAGATTATCCTTACTTTGGCATGACAGATTTATCCCTCCAGCTGCATTCAGAAAATCGCCAAACGAAAGAAAGTCAAGAAAGAATATGCAGTCAAATAAGAGTCATGAAATTCGCTGTGATAATGATAAGTTTAGTAGCTCACTTCATACCGAGGAAAGCGAATCTCCGCTTCATCCATCCTTTGGAAAAACTGAGTAAGATAATTTATGCTTTATTTCTTTTTCAGATTTTCAATAGAGAAAATATTATACGATGTTTTTTGTAACTTATTTCAGACATTTCATTTTTCTAAGAACCTGTACCCAGAGACCTCACTAGCGAAATTGTCAACGGAGGGATCCCAGCACTTACTCTGGTATATGTCCAAAAACAGAAACATCAGGCGTATTATGGGGAAATACATGAGATTTTGCTGAAAGCTTAAGAGTCTTGATGGTTTTTGGGGAAGGGGAGAGGGGCACTAAGTTCAAGCTGGTTGTCAAAAGGGCCTATCTATAATATTTTTTTAGGAACGGCTGAGGGTATTAAGTTAAAACTCTCAGGGCTTGTTGAGGGGATGTTGGAATGTGAAAAATGCCCCCTCGCCCTACCTTGCATTTTTATATCCCACCCTCAACACTAATCAAAATTTTGAGACAACCATTTTTCCACAACTAGTCAAAATGTCCAATAACTGTGCCTCCGGAAATGACATGACACCCCGCAGCCCTCGGGGGAAGCGTTTTGAGTTGTGTAATCTGCTTATCGTTTGCATATAGGATATCTAATTTGGAAAGGGGGGTGTTTGATTCTGGGTAGGTCCGAAAAACCTAAGGGTATTAAGTTGAAACTTTCAGGGCAAGTTGAGGAGGATGTTGAAAAGTGATAGGAGGGGAACAAGCCCAGCTTTTATGGCCTTTTTAGCTGCCCTCTTCCAAACACATTCGCTCAAAATTTTGAGATTGTCATTCTTCCATATATAGTCTAAAGCTTAAATAACTCTGCCTCCGAGGATTATATAACCCCTGACAGCCCTCGGGGCAAGGGCTGTAAGCTATGCAAGTTACCGATCGTTAACAAATAGTTTTTTTCTTTTTTTTTTAGAGCCGTGTGATGTGTTTGATCCTTGGTCTCCAAAGAGGCTTAGGGTATTAAGGTGAAACTTTCAGGGAATGATGATAGGGATGTTGAACAACATTGAAACACACTAGGTGGATACTGGTTATTAAAAGGGCGTATCAGCAATATTTCAGGAACGGCTGAGGGTAATAAGTTGAAATTTTTAGGGAATATTGAAGAGTAATCGACGGATAACTAGCCCCCCCTCGCCCTTTTTGAATCCTCTCTCAACACTGATGAAATTTCGAGATAGCCATTTTTTCAGCATAGTCATAAGATCCAAAAACTTTGCCTTCGGGAATGACATGACCCCTCACAGCACTCGGGGCAAGGGTTATAAATTATGCGATTTGGTCATTGTTTATATATAGGATTTATTATTGGTAAAGGAGGGGAGGGTGATCCTGAGTAGGTCCAAAAAGGCTAAGGCTATTAAGGTGAAACTTCAGGAACTGTCGTGGAGGATGTTAAAGTAAATCAAAAGACACTATATACGTCCGGGTTATCAAAAGGGCGTATATGCAATATATCAAGAGCGACTGAGGCTATTATTTTGAAGTTTCCAGGTCCTGTTGAAGAGGATGTTGAAAAGTGGTTGGAGGCCAGACAGCCCCCCTTCCCCCTTACCCTTTTAGGATTCCCACTTGACACAGATCAAAATTTTGTGATTATCATTTTGTTCAGGATATTCTAAAAGTTCAATAATTACCCATCCGGGTATGAGATAACCGCCCCCCCCCCCCCAGAGCCCCTGGGACAAGGGCTGTAATCTATGCATTTAGCTCATTGTTTACAAATAGGATTTATTATTTGGAAATGGGGAACGTTCCATCCTGGACGGGGCCAAAAGGCTAAGGGTATTAAGGTGAAATTTCAGGGAATGTTGAACTAAATAAAAAGACACTATGTGCATCCATGTTATCAATAGGGCGCATCTATAATATCTTGGGAATTAGCTCGAAGTTTTAAAGCTGCTACTACTGCTGCGACTACAACTGCAATCTCGAATGCGGCTACGACTAGTTGTGACTGTTACTACTTATGACAGTGACTACTTGCGAGTGTGACTATTGTGACTTAGACTGCGACAATTTACCACTGTCACTAATTGCAACAGTGACTACTTGTGACTGCGACTGTAACTTCTCACAACTATGACTACGACTACTTGCAACTGCAAATATGACTGCTTGTGACTGCGACTACTTGACCGCGAGTACTTGCGAATGCGATTACTTGCGACTGCGACTACTTAAGATTGCGACTACTCGTAACTGGGACTACTTACGATTGCAGCTACTTGTGACTTCAACTACCTGCGATTGTGATGGGGAATAACTGCTGCGACTGCAACTACTTGTGACTTTGACTGCTACTACCGCTACACCGATTTTGAGGGTGACTATAGATGCTACTATTACTGCTACTACTGTTGCAACTGCTACTGCTGCTACTGTTGAACTAAATTAAAGTATTTTAAGTGCATCCTAGTTGTCAAAAGGGCTAATATGTAATATCTGGTGAAGGGCTAAGGTTGTAAAGTTGAAAATTTCAGGAAAAATTGAGGGATATGTTGAACTAAATAAAAAACTCTATTTGTATCCAAATGCTCTAAAGGACATACTGTAATATCTCAGGAACTGCTAAGGGTATTAAGTTGAAACTCTCATAGAATAGTAAGGAGTGTTTTAGTAGATCAGAAGACATTAAGTGTATAAATAATTTCTGAGACCACACTGGCTAATCATGATAAAACATAAAATCGCGAAGAAAGGAAGAAAACGAGGACAATTAACAGCCAGTGAAAAAATTGAAAAATTATGCAAATATTTCGGTCCAGACCTCCGCTTGACCGTCCTCAGTGCAGAATAAAAATGATAAAAATATAAAAACCAAGCCTTAAAACAAAAACACCAAACTAAAATTGGACGACCCTTTCTTGGTAACGGTGTTAGGGTAACTGAATAAAAAACCCAAGTCTAAATGGCATTAACAGCCAGTGAAAAAATTGAAAAATTAAATTGAAAAGCCATTTAGACTTGTGCTTTTTATTCAGTTACTCTTTCACCGTTACTAAGAAAGGGTCGTCCAATTTTAGTTTGGGGTTTCTATTTTAAGGTTTGGTTTTTATATTTTTATTAGTTTTACTCTGCACTAAGGACGGTCAAGCGGAGGTCTTGACCGAAATATTTGCATAATTTTTCAATTTTTTCACTGGCTGTTAATTGTCCTCGTTTTCTTCCTTTCTTCGCGATTTTATGTTTTATTTTAAGTGCATCCATGTTGTCAAAAGCCCCTATCTTTGCGTATCTGTATTGATCTCAGGAGTGGCTACGGGTGTTAAGTTGAAAGTTTCAGGGACTGCAAAGGAGATTTTAAACCAAATCCAAAGGCGCTATATGCACGCTGGTTATGTAAACGGCATTTCTTCAATACCTTAAGAACGTTTAAGCGTTATTAATTTGAAGTTTTAGAGAATGTTGATCGAGGTGTTAAACTTAAAGACAATATGGGTATCCCGATTATCAAAAGGGCATACCTGCAATATCTCAGGAAAGGCTAAGATTGTTAGGTTGAAACTTACTGGAAATATTGATTGTGATGAACTAAATCAAAAGACAATATTTGCATCCGGGTTGTCAAAATAGCGTATCTACAACGTCTCAGGGACAGTAAAAGGTTTTAAGCTGAAACTTTCAGGGAATGCTGAGGATGATTTCAGTGGCATAATTTTGTCAAAATCCTGGAGGGGGGGGGGGCAAAGCGGGGGCCAATTTTCCCGAATCAAGTGAAAATGACAGTTAAAACTAAAAAAATAAGCCATTTGGTACCATAAAGGCACTATAAAAGTACTATAAAGGTACTTTATAGTACTTTAAAGGTAAATATTTACTAAAAAAAATGATCTATTTCTGTTGATGCTTGAATTATGCAAGTTTATGTTAGTTTTGACGCGATTTTGGAAGAAACTAAAATTCACCTGGGGAAGGGGGGCAAAATAGGGTCCGGAGGGGGGACCGATGTCTGGGAGGGGCAGTTGCCCCTCCTGCCCCATAGAAATTACACCCCTAGATGATTTTGAACTTCGTCAAAAGACTCCATGTGAATCCCGATTGTCATGAGGGTCTATCTGCAATATGTCAGGAGCGGCTAATGGTTATTTTGTTGAAACTTTAAAGGAATCATGAGGAGGGTTCAAAATACTAGATGCATCTTGTCTGTCAAAATGGTGCGTGCAATATCCCAGTAGTGGCAAGGGAGTTAAGTCAAAATTTTCTGGGGGTGTTGAGAGGAATATTGAAATAAATTGAAAGACCTTCTTTGCATCCAAATTGTCAAAAGGGCGCATGTAAAATATTTCAAGAACGGCTAGGGTATCAAGTTTGAACTTTCAATGATATTTTAGAGGGATGTTGAACTCATTCAAAAGACACTATTTGTATCCAGGTTTCCATAACGACATCTTTTCCGCAACACACCTAGAAGACATCCTCTAAAAAAAAAACGCAAATAAAAGATTTTAAAGAGTCAGAAATGAAAAGGGATGAGTGATTCCTCCATTGTATAATTATTCTCTTATTCTATTTGATTCATGTGCAATCTTTTGAACATTCTCCCAGCAAAATTTGAACCATTCCAAACCTGATTTTAAATGGAACGAAATTAATAAAATAATTCTACTGAATGTAATTACAGACAACGCCCAGGTCACCTTAGGCAACTTAAGAATTTAAGTTAGAATCCGATATTTTAATTCTTAAGCCGAAAAACCTGAAAAACTGGAGAAATATTCATTATAATAACGAATAATGAAACTTTGAAAAAAAAAACAAGTAAAAAAAAGCTTTTCCGCAAAATACTATTGTGTCATTTACACTTTACTGAGAACAAGATATATTTTAAACATCATTTTTGTAATTTATAACACTTTTACATGAGATACATGAGATATACATTTATTAAAAAAAAGAAAACAAACACTATTCGCCTTTCGCCTGCCAAGAAAGACAATAAGCTTGAAAGGGCAAGCGAGGTTATCACTCTCAGCTAATTAAAATAACATTCATACCTTGCTACTCAACACACAAGAAAATTATCTGATGAAGGAATAAAGGAAAAAAGAGAGAAAGAGGAAAAGACAAGGAGTAGATAGACTGAAGAATAAAGTATTATAGTTAAATAAAATTTTGAATCTTGGTCGCTGAGCTTTCCAGGAATTAAAATAATTATACTGTATATTAATTATTCATTTCGTTCTCATTAGTTATTTCCATTCACCTTGATAATTATAGTGGTTTTATTTTTTGTCGATATTTTGAAAAATTAAGACAGTTAAAATTACACAGTTTTTGATAAAACACAAATTACACAAAAGACTTTAGAAGGTTTACGGTTAGGGAGAGAGTAGCAAAACTCCAGCCATGACATAACAAAGAAATAATCTAGAAACGACAAACGGGTCTACGGCAAGTATGAAGAAAAACTAACTTTTCACACGATAAAGCAAATAATCGCTCTGAAGGATAATTGGAGTAGTTAGTGGGTTGATACATACTAATATAAACACAGGTTGTGTTTATAATATAAACACATATAAACATATATAAACACTAATATAAACACAGCCGTGAGAGTCCACTCTCACGGCTAAGAAACGATTATTTAGTTCAAACAAGCTAGAACGGAGAGCCGATTTAACGAAAGTAACAAGTCCACCGGAGGGTCTGCCTCTGTTATTCAGCTTTCTAGCAGGCACGGAGTACGACGTCATGCCATCAAGTGCAAGTATGTTGATACCAGCTTTAGTAACAAAATGTTCCTGAAACAATCACATTATAACTGGAGCTGAGGCATGCAACACAGGAAGTTTATTTGTAAATGACCCGTTTATATAATATATTATTTTATTTATAAAATGAATAAAATAATACAATAAATAATATATTTCTATTTATAAAATATTTATTTGTATATAAACGACCCGTTTATATAATTATTTAATGCTTCGGCAGGTTCGGAAGGTGGAACAATGTTTCCCTTCAGAATACTGATCGAAAATGGATAATTTGTTTTCAAATGTTATTACTTCTTCTAACATCCAAAAAATTAAGTTTCTTTTTTTTTGCATTTTACGACTAAGCTGTTTTAGATGAGACGTAACGTCTACCATGAAATAAAAGTTTTGAATTCACTGATCGTCGGTTAGTTTTGGATGGTGAACACCATTTTCAAAGAAAAATACTTTAATTTCCGGAGAAAGGGATGCTAAACGTTTTAAAACGTTCTTTCTTGATAACCAATGGACCTTGTTATGAAGCAGAAGATGAGCGTACTCACTCTCTATTTCAAATAAAAATTCTTTGAGTTCATTATGATCAAAGAGCTTTAGTTAAAATGGAGTTAGTAACGGTAATCGCTAATTCAATAACTTTAAAAATTTCTTCCGAAATGTTTGCGCACAAAGTGCTTCTTGGTAAATGACACAATGGTAAAAAAGTCTCCACGCGTCTGACCCTTGAGCAGTGTTGCCACCAGACAAAAAAAAATAGTAACTTCCAAACCAGGGTCCTATCCCGAAGTTTTTTCGGGGGGAAGGGGAGAGAGTTACAGAAAAAAAAATTCTTTGGGGGGGGGGGCTACAAAAAAACAATTAAAAAACGCATCAATTTTTTTTATATTTATTTTTGTTACGCTTTCTTACGATTCCGACAAACATTGCGGGTAGAGGGCTCAAACCCCTTAACCCCCCCTAGATACGGCATTGGTCCATACCCTTAAAAACGTAAGTTTTGATAAGAAAGTCTCTTTTCAAGGCAGGGTGCCTGTTTTGCTATTAAGACATGAGATATCTGACATGCATAAGATCAGGAACAGTTTTCGGATTGAGTCTGTTGCGGAGTGGGGTCTTTATTAAATTTAACTCAGAAAATTGATGCCCTGCTCCGACAATGGAATAGGGTCGACACGTCAATGTCAGCGGAAAACTCGGCAAAATTGTAAGGAAAGATTGTCAGCTCCATCTAGTAAATTGGCAACACACTTCTAAAAATTAACTACAGACTAATTAACACCTAAATCTCCCTCACTTAGTATAAAATGAAGACATCTCCGCTCAGTGTTTAACGCATCACGATCGACATAAGGGAAGCAGTCTTTAAACGTCTTAAACATAGGAACAGTTGACATTACTTTACCTGTCTTTGCAACGCTTAGAGAAGGACTTTTGACTATATCCGATGAAGGGTCTTTGGGTTGATTCGCAATTGTATCTCGGCCTAGAGCTTGATATAAAATGCTAAAAGCTTTATGTTTAATAAAAAGGAGAAAGGACTTGTACAAGAATTATCTGAGTGATAGATCGCATGAAAACAAAAGAAATGTAAAGAAAGTGGAGAAAGCATTGAAATATGAACTAAGGAGGTGTGAAGTGGAGGCCATGGATAAAATTGCCGAAGATTTAGAAGATGCAGCTAGACGGCATAATAGTAAAATATTGTACTGGCACGTTAACAAATTGAGAGGTAGTAGTCAATCCGGACTTGTCACAGTTAAAGATAGGAATGGGATGGCAATTAGCGATAAGGAAAAAGCTAAAGCGAGATGGGCCGAACATTTTGAGAACTTGCTTAACCGAGATAGAGTTGCAGGAAAAAATATAGAGGAAAATGAAACAGTTTGTGATACCTTGGATGTGAAGGAAGATTTGTTTTGTGACGAGGAATTAGCAACAGTACTAAAGGATTAAAGAATAATAAGGCTCCAGGTGCTGATAGGGTAGTAAATGAGTTTCTTAAATATGGTGGCTCTGAGGTTAGAAATAAGTTATTGAAGATTATGAATATGATTTTTGAAAAAGGGGAAGTACCTAACGATTTTAGGAAAACCTTAATTAAGCCACTTTATAAGAAAGGTGATAAAAGTGAGTGCGGTAATTATCGAGGCATTAGTCTGGTCTCTGTAGGTAGCAAATTGCTTAGTAATATGATACTTTTTAGACTGAGAGATGCCGTAGACAAAGTTTTAAGAGAAGAGCAGTGCGGTTTTAGAAAAGGTAGAGGATGTGTTGACCAAATTTTCACTCTTAGGTTAATAATTGAGAAGTGCCTAAGTTTTCAAACACCTTTGGTCCTCAGTTTTATAGATTATGAGCAAGCGTTCGATTCTGTTGATAGAGGAGCTTTAGTAAAGGTTTTATCCTTGTATGGTATACCAGACAAATACATTAAAGTGATTAGTGCTATGTACGAGAATAACACTGCTGCGGTTAAGGTAGGAAATGAGGTTAGCAGCTGGTTTTGTATTAAATCAGGAGTTAAGCAGGGTTGTGTTCTATCCCCCTTTATATGGATTATTTTGTTGGACTTTGTTTTAAGGAGCACAGGAAAGGCAATGGGAGACCACGGAATCAAATGGGGAGGAAAAAGTCTCCTGGACTTGGATTATGCTGATGATTTAAGCATCCTAGATGAAAGTGTGAGCAAAATGAGTGAAGTTTTAGAGGTTTTGCGAGTTCAGGGTGCTAGTATTGGTTTGAAAATTAATGTTAGGAAGACTAAGTCACTAAGGCTAGGAATAAGTGAAGATGAAAAGGTGACGTTGGGTAATGAAAAGATTGATCAGGTGGGCAGTTTCACTTACCTTGGTAGTATTATTAGTAAAGATGGTGGGAGCAGTGAAGATGTTAAAAATAGAATAGCCAAGGCTCAGGGTGTTTTTTCACAGTTAAAAAAAGTCTGGAAGAATATGAAGATAAGTCTACAAACCAAGATTAGAATCTTAGAAGCTACAGTGATGACAGTGGTCAAATATGGCTCTGAAGCATGGACGCTCCGAAAAGCGGATGAAGATTTGCTAGATGTTTTCCAGAGAAATTGCTTAAGGATTTTTCTGGGTACCCGGCTGACTGACCGTATTTCAAACAATAGGCTATGCGAAAAATGTGGTTCAATACCGCTTTCTAGGTCTATAATGAAAGAAAGGTTGGGGTGGTTAGGGCATGTTGTGCGGATGAAGGATGACAGATTGCCGAAGATTGTTCTTTTCGGCCAACCATCTAGGGCTAAACAGAAAGCAGGTCGTCCCCGTCTGGGGTTGGAGGACGTCATAAAGAAAGATTTAAAGGAAATGGGAACTTCGTGGGCGGGTGTAAAAAGGGAGGCTTTGAATAGATTGGGGTGGAGGAGAAGCGTGCGTAGCTGTGTTGGCCTCAGGCGGCTTTGTGCTGCGATGCGTTGTTAGTAGTAGTAGTAGTAAACAGCTTTTATTACCTCTTGCACTTGGTGCTCCTCGACCGCACCCTTTTCGATTCTTTCAATCTCGTACAGTTGAAATTCTGCACCAAAATGCATATATTGTATGCTCCTGAGGTTTCGAAGATGGACAGCTTTTTCCAGGCCTCAGCTGACTTTCGGTAATGAAATTAGATCCTGTTGCTTGAAGAAGGGATGAAACACTAGATTGGATTGACCTAGATTGGAAACACTAGATTTTAGATTGATCAAACTCACTCATGTACTTTACTTCTAAGAATGGTATCTAAAAATTATTTAAGATACCACCTTTTTAATAAACTTTCTAATACTATATATATTCACAATTATATTGTTATCACTCAGACAAAGTTGAATTTCACCGGAGTCAAGATAGCAGAAACTCGTATTAGCAAGATAGAACTTCATCAAGAGATTCAACACAACAATGAAATGCATTTCTATAGTTACAGGCGAGACCTCAGAGGGGGAGGGGTTACAAGGTCAAAAAGTAACCATGATACTTGGAAATGGACTAGCATATAATCAGAAATTCCGGCTTAATTAATTTTCCCCCTTCCTCAATGCTTTGGTTTAGCTTTAGTTATAACCAAAAATTGGCTCATTTTGACAGTTATATGTCAGTATCAGCTGTCCACAATCCCATATAAAAAAGGAAGTTTTGTTTACAGCCTGAGGTTATGTTCAACCATTCGGAAGGGGGTGGGATTGTTACTCAAAGGACAATACTTTTATCATCTTATAATTACATATTTAAAAATAAATTATAAAGAAAAATAACTTCTATTTTTATTTATCAATGTTTTTATTATACATTTTCTTCCTGGCTTTAGCTTGCTCCTTCTCTATATTAAATAAAAAAATCATATTTTTTTAACTGAAAGTAAGGAACGACGTTAAAACTTAAAACGAACAGAAATTATTCCGTATATGAAAGGGGCTGTGCCCTCCTCAACACCTCCCTCTTGACGCTAAAGTTTTTATTGTTTAAAAAAATAGAGTTGTGAGAAAGTCAAACTGTAGCGTAAAGAGCGAGGTGTTGAGGAGGGGACAGGCCCTTTGATACACGGAATAATTTCTGTTCGTTTTAAGTTTTAACGTTGTTCCTTACTTTCAGTTAAAAAAACTTGTTTTTTTTATTGAGTTTTTGAACGTTTTTGTATTAATGCAGGTTTTGATTCTGGCTCACCGTACATGAATAATTAACACAAAATTTGCAGATTAATTTTACTTTTTTTTGGTTAAATGGCTTTCTCGAAACTTGTTTATTTTTATTTACGAACGTTTTTATTAGTAGTAAATATACGTAACTTACGAATTAACTTACGTAACGAACTTCTATATTCATTGATTTTTAATACGTATATTAGGGGGTTCGCCCCCTAGTTAATACCTTGCTATTTAAGCTAAAGTTCGAATTTTGTTCCAATTCTTTAAAAATGACCCCTTAATCACAAAGGCCGTTAATTAGAATAAATAGCTCTTATGAAGGTACTAAAAAATCTTTGGCTTAAAGAGCGAGGTATTGACTAGGGGATGAACCCAATTTTATATGCAATATTTTCTGTTCGTTTTCAGTTTTGATGTTGCTCCTTACTTTCAGTTGAAAAACTTGTTTTTTTTTATTTAATTTCTGATCTTTTTCTTTAATAATGCTGGGAAATCTGGCGCCCCCTTCATATCAATGTCCCTTCCCCCATGAAAACTTCCTTCATGGAAAGATCCTCCTATATGACCTCCGACCCCCCTCCCCCCCACCTACCAGAAAAAATCCCCCCTGAAAACGTCTATATACTTCACAATAACCAATACTATATGTACATAGGGTAAAGTTAATAACTTTCAGCCCTCCCGCCGGGGAGTTCGGGGGATTAAGTCATCCTAAAAGACAGAGTAATCATATTTTCGACCATGCTGAATAAAATGGCTATCTCAAAATTTTGATCGGGTGACTTGGGGAAAAA
The DNA here is from genome assembly GCA_027921565.1 of Artemia sinica. Classification (NCBI taxonomy): domain Eukaryota; kingdom Metazoa; phylum Arthropoda; class Branchiopoda; order Anostraca; family Artemiidae; genus Artemia; species Artemia sinica. Next base: position 30,390,758 of record CM051262.1, read on the forward strand.
AATGAGCGTGGGAGGGGGCCTAGTTGCCCTCCATTTTTTGGGGTCACTTAAAAAGGGCACTAGAACTTTCAATTTCCGTTTCAATAAGCACTCCCACGATATTCTAGGACCACTGGGTCGATACGATTACCCCTGGGGAAAAAAACAAAAAACAAATTAACACACATCCGTGATCTTTCTTCTGGCAAAAAATGCTAAGTTCCACATTTTTGTAGATAGGTGGTTTAAACCTCTACAGTAGGGTTCTCTGCTACGCTGAATACGATGGTGTGATTTTCATTAAGGTTCTATAACTTTTAGGGGGTCTTTCCCCCTTTTTTCTAAAATCAGCCAAATTTTCTCAGGCACGTAACTTTTTATGGGTAAGACTAAACTTGATGAAACTTATATATTTGAAATCAAAATTAAAATCTGATTCTTTTGATGCATCTATTAGTATCAAATTCCGTTTTCTACAGTTTTGGTTACCATTGAGCCGGGTCGCTCCTTACTTACAGTTGGTTCGTTACCACGAACTGTTTGATAATTTCAGTATGACTGTTGACTGAACAGGACTTAATTTGTTGTTGTAGTTGTAGTTGTTGACTACTGACAAGATAGAGCTAAATCTGTTCGCAAAAGGCCCATTATTGCAAATGATAATCTCACGAAAGAAAATATTATCCTAACTTACCATACGAGTAAGCGAGATGGGTACTCATGTCAGTTCAATTACATGTCAATTACACTGACTCATATCAGTGTAATTAAACTGGAAAGGACGAAACTTTTTGATGGGATAAAAGAATTACTCAGAAAATTTGCGACTTATTCATTATTCAAAAGCGTAACATAACTGTAACATAAATTCAAAAAAGCAACAAAGATGTAACTTTTTTAGGACCGTAACGTAAAAAGTAATTTTTACTTAAAACGTTCCAGAAATGGTACGAACGTAACCTCGGTGGCAACCCTGCTTTTGAGTGGTAATAATCCTAAAAGTTCTTCTTTAGGTCCCGAATAAGATATAAATCTTACAAAAATTTAAACTTGCACTGGATCGTTTATATCAAAAGACTCGTCAATTGCTATTCCTAGAGCCGAAATCATTTTCAGATCTTCGATATGCTTGATGGTTATATTCGAACAAATTTTAATTGTTGTATCTTAAAAGGTTTTGGCAGACAGTGGTAACTCTTTAATTTTTTCTAGAATATCTGCTTTTTTCTTAAAGTCCTGAAATAGCTCTTAAGATGCATTTATAAAACTATTTTTTTATGCATTCGCCATCTGTGCACGGTTTCCCTCTCTCAGCAATCTTTTGACTAACAACGAAACTCGGAAAAATACGAGCAATTTCAGACGGTAGCTTCTACATGGTTTGCATTTATGTTTACGAAAACTGACAAAATTAAGCTCGGTGTTCGTTACGTATTTTTACATAAATATAAAATTTTAATTACCTATCAATCTTTTAACTTAAACCAAAAATTATACATGTTCTCAATTTATAGAAGAATTTTAGTTTATCTAAATAAAGTGTAATTTTTTCCCTAGGATTTTATTTTAGCAGAATATTATTGCGCCTTCCGTCAATATTTGTTGGCTCCTTTGGCTTAAGCAGCCAAAAAGCTACATGTGGCGCTGGAGCCGTACTTTGCCGACCACTGGTCTAGACTGGTCATTAGTCCTCTAGGCATTATGAAACTACTTAAAACACCCTTTGTAAATTGACTAATTATACTTGGTATTTAATACCGAACCATGTTCTTTTTGTAACGTTTCATGCGTCATAGATAAAATTCCGTTAATTCGACTTCATTGAGTTCATTTTATTGCGTTGAAAACTATAAGCTTACTGATGTTTATATTGTCGTATCTCACTTTTTATGCTATAAATGGAGATAACCTAATAAAAAATAAAATTCCTTTTAAAGTTTACAGGTATTTCTCTAGTTTCAATTGAAAAATTTAATTTTTATGAAACACCATAAATATTTTTGCAGTTTACATAATAGCTTTAGAGATTCGGAAATGAGAAATAAGATAAAATTAAATTTATTTAAAAATATATTAAGATACTTTTAAGTTCAATTTAAAACTATGTTGACACGTGACGTCATATCAATACTGATGTATATAAATATGACGCCACTCGTATGAATTTTTTTTCCAAAATTAAGATTTTTAACGAATTTTTTTCAAACTTCTGACCTATATAGATCGTTTTTTACGCCAGACTATACCAGGAAACCAATGTTTCCGAAAAAAATTTGGGTAATTTTCAAGGAAAAATAAATAGATACATACATACACTGTTATTGCTCGTTTAGAAAGATAGTATATACATACTATCTATTTAAACGATTACCAATTTATTTATCTATTTTTTCTCGAAAATGAATCCGTATTTTTTTTCGGAAATTGGTATCCTGAGATTTTTTGGCCTAAAAAAAAACGATGTGTATAGGTCAGAAGTTTAAAAAATTCGTTAAGAGCCTTAATTTTGTAAAAAAAAAGATTTATGTGAGTGACGTCATATTTATGAAGCCGGTCATGGCTATGCGACTGGCTTGTCTATATTGATTTTCCTTGTCAATTATCTTGTAATCGGAGACAAATTGCGCCTCTTCTTGATGTCATGGCGTCACCATAGGTTCGGTACAACCACCATGGGAAAAATACAAGTTTTTAACCAGACAGAAATGTAAATATAACAGTTAAGAAAAAAACCATATACCAGTTAAGAAAATCGAGGGCTCCCCAGGAAATACTTAGAACGTTGAAGGGTCCAAATGACTTGTAGTCAATAGTTGCGTAGTTTGTGTCATCTGTGTTGGTTTGCACTGGGTTTTACTCCACATTACTGAATTGCTTATAATTCTCGCTGCCACTTATCTTTTAACCATATATTTTCTTGTTCTCGCCGTGGCATATCTTTTAGCCTTATATTTTTTGTTCTTTCGCTTTTGTTTTGAGTAGTTTTAATTCTTGCTGCCGCTTATCTTCGAACCATATGTTTCTTTGTTCTTCAGTTTTGTTTTTGACTGGTTGTAATTGTTGCTGACGAAAGTTTGTTCTTCAAAATATTTGTTCTTCATTTTCTTTTATCAAAACTTTAGACAATTTTTCAATACCCTTTACCTTGGATGCTCGGATTGGTTGGTCTGTCACGTTTGATGGTCTAGGTTGTTCCTTTGTTCTCTAGGCATTGTGAAACTACTTAAACGCCTTTTTTAAATAGAGTAATCACACTTGGTATTAGATACTGAGTCATGTTCCTTTTTTAACGTTTCATGTGTCATAGATGTAATCTCGGTAATTCCATTTCATTAATTTCATTTTGTTGCGTCGAAAACTATAAACTTAATGTTGTTTTTTTCTGTCGTATCTCTCTTTTTATACTATAGTCCAGAAGTCTCGTTAGTCCGATTACAAACTTAACTTAAACAATAAATTGTCAATAAACGGGATTAAATAGACCGAAAGTAAAACTGAGAAAAAAACGAAAAAAAACGAAAACAAAAAGATAGAACGAAATTTTGAATGAAAAAAAAGAAACCATAAAACTAGCTAAAATAGTAAGGCTGACGATTAGCAAGACACCAATGGTGAACAGTGACAAGAAAGGAGAACTTCATAGTTTTTGATTATCCATTTTTTACTATTTAATACTGAGCCAAAAAGAAGAGGCATAGTTATGGCAGAATTGAACAGGATTGCCTCTATTTTCTATTTTACTTTGTTTTACTATTTCTCTATTATTTTAGAATTTGGTCACAGCAGCTGCTGTATAACCAAATAAAGAGCGTATTTTCATAATAACGATAAGTTTAAAAATGCAAGGAGAGGAGAAGGAAAATTTGAAAAAAAAAATGCAAGATAGAACCAAAATTTTTATGGGAAAAAAAGAAACCATAGAACTAGCTAAAAATAGTAAGGCTGACAATTAGCAAGACAGCAATGGTGAAAAGTGACAAGAAAATAGATTGATTTTCCGTTTTTTTACTATTTAATACTGAGCCAAAAAGAAGAGGCATAGTTATGGCAGAATTGAACAGGATTGCCTCTATTCTTTATTTTACTTCGTTTTACTATTTCTCTATTAATTTAGATCGTGGTTGCTGACAAAATTCCATTCTTAATGTGATTAAGAATGAAAACTATTATATAATATTATCTTAATAGTGGATTTTTGTGAGAATTGTATTTGAAAAGTTTGAGAAGGAGCTTGAAACTGAAAATAGTAGTGAATCTAACTGAAAAGTGAAGCTGGAATGATGTAATTTCAAACGATGTCATACTTACCAAAACATTTCTTTACCAGCATTTGCCAGTCGTCATATTTTTATTTAAGTTGCGTTGTTTCATAATTCAGCAAAAATAAGGAATGTTCCAATTCCTATGCTCTGTGAAAATACCTAAAATACGCATTGGCATTATTCTCGTTTAGTTCATTAGTTTCAAATCACGGGGTGGCAAATCAGCAATTTCTGTTGAATTAAGAAACTTAGTCGTGAATTCGATTCCCCGCTCGTACTTATCCTTTACAGACACTAAAATAAGACGTTTCTTATTTAACAAATTTTTCAAGAGGATTTCAATCTCTTGAAAATTTAAAGTTCTAATGTCATTGGTAAGATTTATCGAAACTTGAAATGGGAATAACGCATTGCTTTGCAGTAAGTGCACATTGCCCCATGTTTGTAGAATTCTCTAAAACTACGGCTTTGCTGAAAACACAAAACCGACACAACAGAAGAGTTTCAAGAGTAGAAAACATTTTAAGGAGCTTGCGAATCTAAAGAACCTAGGCAAGCTCAGTTTTTAGTAAAGTGCTAGTTCTACTGAATCCCGCAAACAAAGAAAAACGTCACAAGTCAGTTTATATGAAACAATTTTGCAGCTATATTTTACGTACACTCCAAAGCAATAATTTTTGTTCATTTTAAGTTTCAACTTCCCTCTTTACTTTCCTTAAAAAAATTTTAAAGTCTTATATTTATTTTTATAGTTTTTATGCTTTAAGAATATACACAATAAACCTTACAGAAAAAATATTTATCTAATTTAGCCAAAGAAATTAGGGAAGCCAAAATAGTTTTTGTTATAATAGGGCATTAAACAAACATTCAAGTTAGCAACTTTTAAACTTTCAGTAAATAATAAAACCAGAAGGTTGTCATATAAAGAGTCAACGGGGTATATGATCCTCCAGGTTGGGGAGAAGAGGTGGGCTGGGAATAGCTATTTGGTTTCACAGTTTTTTATTCCAGTCGAGCTGTTAGGTTTACAGAAGGCAGTAGGCTACACAGCACCTAAGGGACGCCAAATATCAAATAAAGTAAAAAAAATCACGGCAATCTTATTTAGAGCACAAGACAATCCTCAAGGGCATCCTAATCCCCTCCTATTGTTCTTACTGGACCTTGATGACGGTATCTACTCAATTGACTTTCATTTATAATATTTTCCATGACTAGCGGTATATCAGCGTTATTTGTGACACTAAAATTTTGTCTGCTTTGATTGGATTAAGTTTCTTTCTAATCAACAGCATTTAATATCTGTTTTTGCAGCATCGAAAAGGCTGAATATGAAAGTATGGAAAAGAAGGCATGCGAAGAAAACAGCTCTGTCCTTGCACACGTATCTACAACGGATACGCCTGGTGACAGTTCTGATTCCATGATTGCCAACACTTCACTTTCAGCACTAAATTCACCGACTCATTTAGCAAGGAATTTTGCCTGTTTAAAAATTTATCCTCAGAGATACCCAGTTGAAACACTGCATTTGTCTTGCTCGAGACCTATGTCAAGGAGCAGCCATTCAGTTAACAAAGAAGACAAGAAACTAACAAAACCAAGGTACTATTTACTTGATCAGCTGTTTAAACATGGCCAAATACTGGGTATAATTCGTTAGCCAAAATCAAACACATTTTTCATATGCAAATTACATTACAGGGAATTGTCTTTTGATTTTAGACAGCTGATATAGCCCTCTCCAGAAACTTTTGTTCTTCTAGAAAAAGCCCATCTCGGTGTCAGTAGTAACCAAGGTACTACTTTGCGTGCGCCCCTGTACCAAACAGGTTTCTGGTAGGTATAATCTGGTTTGGTGGGTATAGTCTGGTTTGATGGGTATAGTCTGGTTTGATGGGTATAGTCTGGTTTGGTTTTTCAAAGAGAGTGACTATCCCCATGCATATAGGTAAACATTTCTACAGGGCATTACACCTTTTCAAAGAGATTCAGAGCTCCCTCACATTGCGTTATACTATGTTCCATCTTGTACTAGTTAGGGCTTTGCATAACGTGTTATGAAGGACAAGTTTTTCTGACGCAATTTACAGACCAGATTTCTAGTTCATATATTTTTTTGATAACTTGATAGGTGATTTGAATAAAAGGAATTCAAATATTTTGTCTATGAAATAGAAGCTAACTCAATTTGCGAAAAGGTATTCCATTTACACAACTCTGATCTGATTGAATTGTCGCCGACAATGAGATTTAATCACTGCTAAGCCTATTGTTATTGCGAAAGGGTTACCCAATTTACTTCTTAGTGTTAAATGACAGATTTCCAAATACGATCATTTTGAAAAGCAGACAAAAAAAATTGGACACTATAATCAGAATCATTTGATTAACATTTAAAAAGGGTAATGAGATATGTGATCTGTATTATACACAAGTGATGTTTGATAAGTATTGTCAATTTAAAATAGGATCTAACGTTCCCTTTGTTCCCTCATTTCTGAAGGGCAGGAGATAACTTAATTTACTTAGACAATGAAGGATATTAATTAATGTTTTGAATAATAGGAGTGTGAATGATTCTAGTTAGTGATTGGATTGTATGACGATGGAGAAAAAAAGGGATTAAACTGATTAACAGTTAAGGTGACGATGGAGAATAAGGGTTAAAGTGATTAGCAGTTACGAGCGAGGATTCCCCTCTGGTCCCTGAATTGCCTTATGTTCCTAGGTACCTTTCCAGAGCATGTACTTGACGATAGAGAAAAAGGGTTAAAGTGATTAGCAGTTAAGGTAACCTCAATGGCGTTTGAACAGTGTTGTCAGTTTAAAATAGAGTCTAATGTTATAGTATACTAGAAAGTTGATACTAAGAGAGATGTAGATGGCAAGAAAAGAATTTTAATAATGGATAGCTCTACCTCTCCGACGTGTTCTGTATAAAACGCAAGTGGTGCTTGAACAGCGTTGTCAATTTAAAATAGTTTAACGTTATGCTATACGAAGAAGTTGATACTAAGAGGGATGGAGATGGCAAGAAAACTGTGTTTATCTCTTTGGGATGTTTATGTCTCTTTGGGCTGTTGGGCTATGTGTGTCTAGATAATTTATTCTTGAAATCTAGTGGTAATGACACATCTTTAAAGATTGACAATGATGTCGAACTTACAAGCGGAAATTAAACCCAATGCAATCATATATTCAAAAAATGAGTTCAGTGATCTTAAGTGTAATCAACCGAATGTGTGCTTTAGATTTTTAGACAGTTGATGTATGTCTAGTAATTGTAAATATCTACACATTTGTAAGTTTCATGTTTTTAGCCGTTGTTAGGTCTGTGTTTGTCTCTTTGGGTTGTGTTTCTCTTTGGCCTGTCTGTGTCTCTTTGAGCTGTTTGTGTCTCTTGAGGCTGTGTGTGTCTCTTTGGGCTGTGTGTCTCTTTGAGCTGTTTGAGTCTTTGTGGTCTGTTTGTGTGTCTCTTGGGCTGTTTGAGTCTTTTGGTCTGTGTTTGTCTCTTGGGCTGTTTGTGTCTCTTTGGGCTGTGTGTGTTTCTTTGGGCTTTGTGCGTCTCTTTGGGCTGTGTGTCTCGTTGGACTGTTTGAGTCTTTTTGATCGGTTTGTGTCTCTTTGGGCTGTTTGAGTCTTTTTTGGGCTGTGTTTGTCTCTTTGGGCTTGTGTCTCTTTGGGCTGTTTGTGTTTCTTTGGGCTATGTGTGTCTCTTTGGGCTGTTTGAGTCATTTTGGTCTGTGTGTCTTTCTTTTGGCTGTTTGTGTCTCTTAGGGGTCGTGTGTGTCTCTTTGGGCTATGTGTGTCTCTTTGGGGCGTTTGAATCTTTTGGTCTGTATGTGTCTGTATGGGCTTTTTTTGTCTCTTTGGGCTGTGTGTGTGTCTCTTTGGCTTGTGTGTCTCTTCGGGCTGTTTGTGTCTCTTTAGCCTGTGTGTGTCTCTTTGGGCTGTGTGTGTCTCTTTAGGCTGTGTGTCTCTTTGGGCAGTTTGAATCTTTTTGGTCTGTGTGTGTCTCTTTTGGCTTTTTGTGTCGTTTTGGGCTTTGTGTGTCTCTGTTGGATGTGTGCGTCTCTTTGGGCCGTGTGCATCTCTTTGAGCTGTATGTGTCTCTTGGGCTGTTTGAGTCATTTTGGTCTGTGTTTGTTTCTTTTGGCTGTTTGTGTCTTTTAGAGGCCATGTGTGTCTCTTTGGGCAATGTGTGTATCTTTGGGGTGTTTGAATCTTTTTGGTATGTATGTGTCTGTATGGGCGTTTTTTGTCTCTTTGGGCTGTGTGTGCGTCTCTTTGGGCTTTGTGTGTCTCTTCGGACTGTGTGTATGTCTCTTTAGCCTGTGTGTGTCTCTTTGGGCTGTGTGTGTCTCTTTAGGCTGTGTGTCTCTTTGGGCAGTTTGAATCTTTATGGTCTGTGTGTGCCTCTTTTGGCTGTTTGTGTCGTTTTGGGCTTTGTGTCTCTCTGTTGGATGTGTGCGTCTCTTTGGGCCGTGTACGTCTCTTTGAGCTGTATGTGTCTCTTTGGGCTGTGGGTGTCTCTTTGTGATGTGTGTGTCTCTTTAGGCTGTGTGTGTCTCGTTGGACTGTGTGTCTTTTTGGGGTGTCTGAGTCTTTTTGGTCTGTATGTGTCTCTTTAGGCTGTTTGAGTCTTTTAGGTCTGTGTTTGTCTCTTTGGGTTGTGTTTCTCTTTGGGCTGTCTGTGTCTCTTTGAGCTGTTTGTGTCTCTTGAGGCTGTGTGTGTCTCTTTGGGCTGTGTGTCTCTTTGGGCTGTTTGAGTCTTTTTGGTCTGTTTGTGTGTCTCTTTGGGCTGTTTGAGTCTTTTTGGTCTGTGTTTGTCTCTTTCGGCTGTTTGTGTCTCTTTGGGTTGTGTGTGTTTCTTTGGGCTTTGTGCGTCTCTTTGGGCTGTGTGTCTTGTTGGACAGTTTGAGTCTTTTTGATCTGTTTGTGTCTCTTTGGGCTGTTTGAGTCCTTTTTGGGCTGTGTTTGTCTCTTTGGGCTGTTTGTGTCTCTTTGGGCTGTTTGTGTTTCTTTGGGCTATGTGTGTCTCTTTGGGCTGTTTGAGTCATTTTGGTCTGTGTTTGTTTCTTTTGACTGTTTGTGTCTCTTAGGAGTCATGTGTGTCTCTTTGGGCTATGTGTGTCTCTTTGGGGTGTTTGAATCTTTTTGGTCTGTATGTGTCTCTTTGGGCTTTGTGTGTCTCTTCGGGCTGTGTTTGTCTCTTTAGCTCGTGTGTGTCTCTTTGGGCTGTTTGTGTTTCTTTGGGCTATGTGTGTCTCTTTGGGGTGTTTGAGTCATTTTGCTCTTTGTGTGTTTCTTTCGGCTGTTTGTGTCTCTTAGGAGCCATGTGTGTCTCTTTGAGCTTTTTTGGGATGTCCGAGTCCTTTTGGTCTGTATGTGTCTCTTTGGGCTGTTTGAGTCTTTTAGGTCTGTGTTTGTCTCTTTGTGTTGTGTTTCTCTTTGGGCTGTCTGTGTCTCTTTGAGCTGTTTGTGTCTCTTGAGGCTGTGTGTGTCTCTTTGGGCTGTGTGTCTCTTTGGGCTGTTTGAGTCTTTTTGGTCTGTTTGTGTGTCTCTTTGGGCTGTTTGAGTCTTTTTGGTCTGTGTTTGTCTCATTGGGCTGTTTGTGTCTCTTTGGGCTGTGTGTGTTTCTTTGGACTTTGTGTGTCTCTTTGGGCTGTGTGTCAATACGTTTAAGCAATAAATATCTTTAAGCTTAACCCGTCTTTATTCTTTAGAATAGTTCTATTGTAAGCAAGTAACAAACTCTTTCCTGAAGTCACCTCTTGGATACACAATGCAGAAACTTCATTTAAGAAACTATGAAAAAATTGTAAGTAAGTAAGTAACAAATTCTTTCTTGAAGTCACCTCTTGGATACACAATACAGAAATTTCATTAAAGAAATTATGAAAAAATTGTAAGTAAGTAGAGTCTTTTTGGTGCGTCTCTTTGGGCTGTGTGTCTCGTTGGACTGTTTGAGTCTTTTTGATCTGTTTGTGTCTCTTTGGGCTGTTTGAGTCTTTTTTGGGCTGTGTTTGTCTCTTTGGGCTGTTTGTGTCTCTTTGGGCTGTTTGTGTTTAGATAAGATATTTATTTCAAAAAGATCACTATCACAAGCCCACAAAGGGCCGAATTCGGACTTCGGAGTCGACAATATAAATGATTGCACTAAAACTGGCAAAAATGAAACAACAACAACGAAATGGAAAAATCATAATGAACAATCATTTAACAGTCAATAATTAAAACTGTAAAAAGTCAATTAAAAAGTTAAAAAGATAAAAACTGATCAAACTAAACTTACACAAATACGAATCGGAAAAAGAATTATAACGGACATAAAAAAAAGGAAGGGGGGGGGGGGAATAAGCGAATATACACAGGAAAAAAAGAGCGAGAAATAAATGCATATGAATTAAAAGGGACAATAAAAAAGTGTCAATAATCCAACTACAGTAAATCAATAAAAGAGTTAAAAAATAAAAACTGGTCAAGAAGGGGGGGGGGAGACAAAAAAAAAAAAGTAAAAAAAAGAAACTATTGGGACATTTTATTCGTTTTTCATGTAATAAAGGGGACAAAAGTTCTTTTATATCTCGAAGTAACGCAGTGAATGGGGACAAAACAGGGATAGGATCAGAAACAGCTCGAGGCGGCCGTGATCTGGATGGGGAGTGACGTTTGGGGGAAATACTTGCCGTCCGAGGGTTTGTTATGGCATTTTTTGCAAAACGGAGGCACAAATTATTTCTTCGTCTCTCGAGGGTCTCTAGGTTTGAAATATTTAACAAATACAAATACGGTATCTTGCCCTCTTTAAAAATAATTCTTAGAGCTCTCTTTTGGACATTTTCAATTTTTCGTGTTGCTTCATTAGAGAGGCCAGGGTGCCACACAGGACAAGCGTACTCTAATATGGGACGCACAAAAGAAATGTATACTTGTAGTAAATGTGATTGGGGGCAACTGAATTTATTTAAAAGTTTAAGGAGGGAAAGCGAGGAGTTTGCTTGTCGTAGGATATTATTTATATGGGCATCCCATTTCAAATTAGAAGAAATTGTAACACCAAGGAGTTTAAGAGATGTGACAGAGGTTTCAGGAGGTATAGGAGCAAGAAAAAGGGGAGGGGATTTAAGGAAACTTACTGAGACTATTTCGGATTTAGAAGGGTTAACAGTCATGTCAAGGGAAGAGGCCTCACAGGCAATATCTTGGAGTATGCCCATTGGGTTGCTAAAGATGTTTTTATGACATATCTCTAAAACTGTCAAGTCATCGACAAATTTCCATCTATTGTCATAAAGGGTTGAAAGGCTATTAATCATAAGTGAAAAAAAGGAGAGGGCCTAGAATAGTCCCCTGAGGAATGCCATTAAATATGGGGAGATGATCTGAGAAACAATTTAGATATTTAACTGCTTGAGATCTATTAGAAAGAAAAGAGGCAACGAGCTTAACAAGGAAAGTTTCAATGTGGAATTCATTTATAAGTTTATCTATGAGTAAATTGTGGTTAATCAAATCAAAAGCTTTTTGAAGATCAATAGAAATTAGATTAAGCCAAGTGTTAGGTTTTTCAAGTAATTTACCCATGGTATCAACAAGATGGATCAGGTAATGAGAGGTTGACGTGGATTTAAGATTACCAAACTGTCTAAAATCAATGAGGGGGAGGACTTTCATCTTAAGCCAGTCTGCGAGAAAACTTTCATACAATTTTGAAAAAATCGAGGTGAGGGTAATAGGACGAATGCCATCAAAACCAGGCTTCCCATTTTTCTTTTTGATTGGGGTAATAAAGCCTTGTTTCCAATATTGAGGGAACTGTCCAGATTCGGTAATTTCATTGAACAGGGTGGATAGGGGTTTTGAGAGGTAATCACTGAAAGCTTTAATCAGAGGAACAGGAATATCTAAAGGGCAAGTGCTTGATCGTTTTAGTTTTTCAATTTTTTTTACAACATCAAGTGGAGAAATATGTGGGAGTGAAAAAGGAACAGGAATATCTGGAAATTCGTAAGATAGTGGTGGGAGACTCTGGACAATAGAAGCCAAAAACTTATTGAGGTTATTAGCTGTGGTCTTTGGAGGTTCATTTATATTAAAATTTAGTTGTTCTTGACTCTTGCCGGTAAGTTTTTTAATTTCAGAGTACCAGTTCTTTGGTTTATCATGGCACAAGTCTTTAATTTTATTTTTATAATAGGCTCGGGCAGCTTTTCTAATTTGACTTTTTAATTCCTTTCTTAACTTATTTGCTTCAGCAAAATTACCCCTCTTAAATAAGCTTATTTTCGTACGAATTAATGTTTTTATGTGATTATTTATGTAAGGTTTATCACTGGAGCCCTTTCTGATTTTTTTTTCCGGGAAACATAATGAGTAGGAATCAATTAGTTTTTTGTGAAAAATCAAAATTTTGTCATCAAGGTTATTAGAATTATAAAGGTCTGACCAACTTTCACTGGTCAGCCATGATCCAAAAGAAAAAAGTCCTGCGTCACTGAGGGGACGGCAAACCCCAATGTTCAATGGCTGAGGAGGGAGAAAAAAGAAGACAATAGTGGTAACTGCCTCCTAGTGGTGGCAGTCCTTGCGGGGAATTGTAATACTTACTCATGTTTGAACAAATAACATCCAGAGAGGTGTTACCTTTTGTTGTAGATATTTTAACCAGTTGTTTAATATTAAGAGAGGTGCAAATAGAGTCTATCCTCAGGTCATTCGCATCGCCAAGTAAGCAAATACCAGCATTCGGATACTTTGATAACACAAAGTCAGCACTTATAAGAAATTGTTGTATAAATTTGCGTTTCTGGTCAATACTTTGGTTAGGGGAATGATAAAAGACGGCGGTTACAATTAAATTGAAAGGGCGGGGAAGTACTTTCGATCGAAGGCTCAGCCATAGAATTTCATCATAATCTGATAAGTTGGGGGTGGGGATGAGTTTAGGTTGGAGGTTATCTCGGACAAAAAATAATATACCACCCCCTTTTTTCCCGAGAGGGTGATCGGGAGGGCGAAGTTTTATAAACTGAGTATAATTGCTAATTTTTAGGAAATCTGGGTTCTGGGACTGAACCTCTGTCACAGCAATAATATTAATTTTATGAATTTCAGAGATGCCCTCGAGTTCGGTAATTTTGTCAAAATTCAGGCTCTCAGCATTGGTAAGTAGGAAAGTTGGAAATTTAAACCGATTTGGGTATTGGGATTTTTTTTCAATTCGGGATGGAGTTATTTGGGGTTGAAGCTTATGAGAAGGGTGCTGTGGGTAAGGGTGTGGTTTTGAGGCATTATTAAAAGGCGGGACTGGACCGGGCTTGAGAGAAAAGGAGGACAGTGAACAAATTATGGGAATATTATTAAGTTGGGATGGAACTACGGTGGAATTCGTCTTACTATTGAAGTTTTAGAAATTTTGCATGGATGTGTTACCTGTGGATCGTTCTGCCTGCTTACTCTTAAACCAGAGTCATACTGGTAGGGTAGCCAGGGGGGATAAAGTGCAAGGGAAGGGAGAGAGGTTTCCTGGTGATCTGGGAATAAGTCAAATTGGGAGTGATCTTTATATGGGGGTTGGGGGGGGGGCAAGATGATACTGAGGAGGGAAGTAAGGTGGGGGGTGTCTGAGAGGGGAGGGGTTGGGTTTGTTTCGGCAAATAACGGGTGGAGTCCAGAACCGGTCGGTAACTTCTTGGACGCACGGAGAAGAACGGAGTCGAAAGGAAGGGGTTTTTTGGGAGGAAAATGAGTAAGGGGGGTTTGGGGATGGTCCGAATTGAGTAAAGTGATTGTAGGGGTTGGACTGACTGGCCAGGCGTAAGTACATGGGGCGGAGGATTGTTTCGAGGGATGGGCTCCTGAGGTATACTGCGCTGTATCGGGTATGCAGGGGGATAAGACTGAAAGTCGAATGGAACACGACCTATGGGAGGGGGGGGGGTCGTGAATAGTTTCGGCGTCGCCCTAAAAAACGTTGGTTTTGTGGCCCAGTTTTGTGGAACCTACTACGACTCTTAATGGGCAATTTGATATGATGTTTTGCACAGCCAAAGCATCTTCCACTTTAAAAGCGTTTGCAGATATCAACATGGGGGTATTTGCAAAAGAGACGTACACGGCCCAAAGAGACGCACACATCCAACAGAGAGACACAAAGCCCAAAACGACACAAACAGCCAAAAGAGGCACCCACAGACCATAAAGATTCAAACTGTCCAAAGAGACACACAGCCTAAAGAGACACACACAGCCCAAAGAGACAGACACACAGTCCGAAGAGACACACAAAGCCCAAAGAGACACACACATAGCCCAAAGAGACAAAAAACGCCCATAGCCCATACAGACACATACAGACCAAAAGATTCAAACACCCCAAAAGACACACATAGCCCAAAGAGACACACACGACTCCTAAGAGACAGAAACAGCCAAAAGAAAGACACACAGACCAAAATGACTCAAACAGCCCAAAGAGACACATACAGCTCAAAGAGATGCACACGGCCCAAAGAGACGCACACATCCAACAGAGACACACAAAGCCCAAAACGACACAAAAAGCTAAAAGAGACACACACATACCAAAAAGATTCAAACTGCCCAAAGAGACACACAGCCTAAAGAGACACACACAGCCCAAAGAGACACACACACATGCTAAAGAGACACACACAGCCCGAAGAGACACACAAAGCCCAAAGAGACACACACAGCCCAAAGAGACAAAGAACGCCCATACAGAAAACATACAGACCAAAAGATTCAAACGCCCCAAAGAGACACACATAGCCCAAAGAGACACACACGACCCCTAAGGGACACAAACAGCCAAAAGAAAGACACACAGACCAAAATGACTCAAACAGCTCACATTGCGTTATACTATGTTCCATCTTGTACTAGTTAGGGCTTTGCATAACGTGTTATGAAGGACAAGTTTTTCTGACGCAATTTACAGACCAGATTTCTAGTTCATATATTTTTTTGATAACTTGACAGGTGATTTGAATAAAAGGAATTCAAATATTTTGTCTATGAAATAGAAGCTAACTGAATTTGCGAAAAGGTATTCCATTTGCACAACTCTGATCTGATTGAATTGTCGCCGACAATGAGATTTAATCACTGCTAAGCCTATTGTTATTGCGAAAGGGTTACCCAATTTACTTCTTAGTGTTAAATGACAGATTTCCAAATACGATCATTTTGAAAAGCAGACCAAAAAAATTGGACACTATAATCAGAATTATTTGATTAACATTTAAAAAGGGTAATGAGATATGTGATCTGTATAATACACAAGTGATGTTTGATAAGTATTGCCAATTTAAAATAGGATCTAACGTTCCCTTTGTTCCCTCATTTCTGAAGGGCAGGAGATAACTTAATTTACTTAGACAATGAAGGATATTAATTAATGTTTTGAATAATAGGAGTGTGAATGATTCTAATTAGTGATTGGATTGTATGACGATGGAGAAAAAAAAGGGATTAAACTGATTAACAGTTAAGGTGACGATGGAGAAAAAGGGTTAAAGTGATTAGCAGTTACGAGCGAGGATTCCCCTCTGGTCCCTGAATTGCCTTATGTTCCTAGGTACCTTTCCGGAGCATGTACTTGACGATAGAGAAAAAGGGTTAAAGTGATTAGCAGTTAAGGTAACCTCAATGGCGTTTGAACAGTGTTGTCAGTTTAAAATAGAGTCTAATGTTATAGTATACTAGAAAGTTGATACTGAGAGAGATGTAGATGGCAAGAAAAGAATTTTAATAATGGATAGCTCTACCTCTCCGACGTGTTCTGTATAAAACGCAAGTGGTGCTTGAACAGTGTTGTCAATTTAAAATAGTTTAACGTTATGCTATACGAAGAAGTTGATACTAAGAGGGATGTAGATGGCAAGAAAACTGTGTTTATCTCTTTGGGATGTTTATGTCTCTTTGGGCTGTTGGGCTATGTGTGTCTCTTTGGGCTGTTTGAGTCATTTTGGTCTATGTGTCTTTCTTTTGGCTGTTTGTGTCTCTTAGGGGTCGTGTGTGTCTCTTTGGGCTATGTGTGTCTCTTTGGGGCGTTTGAATCTTTTGGTCTGTATGTGTCTGTATGGGCGTTTTTTGTCTCTTTGGGCTGTGTGTTTGTCTCTTTGGGCTATGTGTGTCTCTTTGGGCTGTTTGAGTCATTTTGGTCTGTGTTTGTTTCTTTTGACTGTTTGTGTCTCTTAGGAGTCATGTGTGTCTCTTTGGGCTATGTGTGTCTCTTTGGGGTGTTTGAATCTTTTTGGTCTGTATGTGTCTCTTTGGGCTTTGTGTGTCTCTTCAGGCTGTGTGTGTCTCTTTAGCCCGTGTGTGTCTCTTTGGGCTGTTTGTGTTTCTTTGGGCTATGTGTGTCTCTTTGGGGTGTTTGAGTCATTTTGCTCTTTGTGTGTTTCTTTCGGCTGTTTGTGTCTCTTAGGAGCCATGTGTGTCTCTTTGAGCTTTTTTGGGGTGTCCGAGTCCTTTTGGTCTGTATGTGTCTCTTTGGGCTGTTTGAGTCTTTTAGGTCTGTGTTGGTCTCTTTGGGCTGTGTTTCTCTTTGGGCTGTCTGTGTCTCTTTGAGCTGTTTGTGTCTCTTGAGGCTGTGTGTGTCTCTTTGGGCTGTGTGTCTCTTTGGGCTTTTTGAGTCTTTTTGGTCTGTTTGTGTGTCTCTTTGGGCTGTTTGAGTCTTTTTGATCTGTGTTTGTCTCATTGGGCTGTTTGTGTCTCTTTGGGCTGTGTGTGTTTCTTTGAACTTTGTGTGTCTCTTTGGGCGGTGTCAACGTTGCAATTCTTAAGCTACGTCTTATCTTAATGTCATGTAAGCAGTAACTCTTCCTGAAGTCACCTCTTAGATACACAATGCAGAAACTTCATTTAAGAAACTATGAAAAAATTGTATGTAAGTAAGTAACAAATTCTTTCTTGAAGTCACCTCTTGGATACACAATACAGAAATTTCATTAAAGAAATTATGAAAAAATTGTAAGTAAGTAGAGTCTTTTTTGGTGCGTCTCTTTGGGCTGTGTTTCTCGTTGGACTGTTTGAGTCTTTTTGATCTGTTTGTGTCTCTTTGGGCTGTTTGTGTTTCTTTGGGCTATGTGTGTCTCTTTGGGGTGTTTGAGTCATTTTGCTCTTTGTGTGTTTCTTTCGGCTGTTTGTGTCTCTTAGGAGTCATGTGTGTCTCTTTGGAGGTGTTTGGGGGAATCTTTTTGGTCTGTATGTGTCTCTTTGGGCTTTGTGTGTCTCTTCGGGCTGTGTGTGTCTCTTTAGCCCGTGTGTGTCTCTTCGGGCTGTTTGTGTTTCTTTGGGCTATGTGTGTCTCTTTGGGGTGTTTGAGTCATTTTGCTCTTTGTGTGTTTCTTTCGGCTGTTTGTGTCTCTTAGGAGCCATGTGTGTCTCTTTGAGCTTTTTTGGGGTGTCTGAGTCTTTTTGGTCTGTATGTGTCTCTTTGGGCTGTTTGAGTCTTTTAGGTCTGTGTTTGTCTCTTTGGGTTGTGTTTCTCTTTGGGCTGTCTGTGTCTCTTTGAGCTGTTTGTGTCTCTTGAGGCTGTGTGTGTCTCTTTGGACTGTGTGTCTCTTTGGGCTGTTTGAATATTTTTGGTCTGTTTATTATTATTATTATTATTATTTTATTTATAACCCACTGTACAATAAATGTAAAATAGTGGAGTAATACAAACACAAAAAAAAAGAAAAAGAACAGCGACAATCTAACCACAAATATAAACACTAATAAAAAAAACGGATAAGACTGTGATGTGGGCCCAACCAAAAACTAGCATCCTGACTGATCTTCGCTTGCACCATTTCAAGCGAGGACAGAATTCTGTTGCACCATAACGACCAACAAGGCGCCTATTGCGCACAGCAAGCGGCAAATATAATAGGAACTTACAATATCTAAAATAATTAACCTTCATTTGTTTCAGATCATGCTTAGTAAAAAGCGGATACAGCCCAGAAGCGGATAAAATCGCATGGTCACAGAAACTACAGTAGAGTTTAGCAAGACCATGCCTATTAAAACGTCCACGGTTTGCAACAATTTTCCCATAACCAGCTTTAAGCTTATCCTTCGAATCACAAATAAATTTACGTCGGATACTTCCTACGGATTCACAAATGGAAATACCAAGCCATTTAATAACAGGGACCCTAGGTACCGTAAAGGTATTGCAAGCAAGGGGAGTAGCAGGGGGATTAACAGCGTTTAAAGAGTAAATATTCACATTTCAAAGTATTTAATGATAGGCCTATTTCACTAAGCACAGATCCCACCATGCTAACATTCCATTCAAGCCTCCTTTTGGAACGACTAATCAGGAGGAGGTCATCAGCATATGCTAAATAAGACACTTCCGAAAAAACCAAAAAAACAACTGGAGGGAATCTTATTAATCACACTCGAAATACAAGCATTAAAAATATAAGGCGAAAGAACTCCTCCTTGCTAACCCCGCTTTTAAACAGGAATATTTCCAAAAACACATCCATTCGATTTCAATCTAACATATGAATTCGAATACCAAAAAACGTAGCAGAGAAATAATCGATGGGTTTATACCAAGCTGATGTAAAGAATAAAAAGCCTGAGGGTGCACAACACTGTCGAAAGCTTTAGATATGTCTAAAGCACATATATGTAATGATTGACCTTTCGTTTGTGCATCCTTAAAAAGGAGAGCAAGCACCCGATGTGCATAATGACAAGAAATCCCCTTTCTAAATCCAAACTGATTAGCATCATAATTCACAAAATCAATAATATAAGGAAGAAGCACATATTCAAAAAGTTTGCTAATATTGCAGGCGACAGTAATAGGCCTATAAGAATCACATTTATTTACGTCTTTTCCTCTCTTTACAATTGAGGTAACAGTACCACATAGGAAACTATCAGGCACTAAAGAACAACAAAAGATACATTTGAAAAAGTAGCTGCAAATGTTTTACTAGTTCCCGAGAATCTTTCCGTAAATGAAAAACGCTTATACCATCAATATCAATAGACTGAGACTTCACCCGCCTGATCGATTCAGTAATTATATCAGCTGACACAGGAAGGGACGTGCTTTTGTTTGCATTTTTTCCGGGAAGGCACTTAGCAAGGAGTTTGGGAATATCGGCTATGTACAGCGAAATTAACACGGGAAAAAAATATTAGAATAATGTTGGATCCAAGCTGATTGCGGAATATTATCACTCTTATAATCAGTAAACTTAGAAGAATTCTTCACAAACTTCCACTCTTTCGAACTGTTTGGAAAATTAACTCCAGCTTCACGAACGGACCGCCAGTTGTCTTTTACAAGCCGTTTTCGTTTTACGTTTAATATCAAAAACAGTACCACGAGAGGGACCGCCCACAAGCAATCCAAATACGTAACCATAGCTTGGCCTGATTTTTCACTTTTTTCAAAAGGAGGGTCATAATTCCAAACAAACTTTCGCGTGTTGGACCGAATACGTTCAATTGGGACAGCTACTTGTTCGGTTTTTTTCAAACATAAAATGATTTGATGATAATAGGTATTCAATTGCAAACGAGCACTAGGTGAGCTAACTCCACAACAGAGGAGGTTATAAGGCACATTAATGGTACTCAGCAGGCTTGCAAGCGTGGCCACATATAAAGGCCAATCACAACGATTCCAATTTCGCCGTTGAAACCACTTTTTTTCTACGGATTGGGGAGCATTTATTACTAGTTTAGATTTGACTGACACACACAGAGAAATGGGTATGTGATCATAATCTCTTTCATCTTCATCAACATGGACAGTTGAAGTTGTAACACCAGCAGAGCATACACAGTGGTCAAGGTTAGACCGGGAGCCGCTGGCATGTATGTAAGTAAATGGAAGATCTTTGTCAAAATCCGGAAAACCAAGGGGGAGGCACTCGAGCAGTGAATCGGATCGGGGGGAGGACATTGTCATATCACAGTCATGTCACCCATTAGTAGCCAATCATAACCAAGTTTCTCAATACCCGATACCAAATTTTTCAGTTTTTTGCACGCTTTAACAAAATGGTGAATGACGCAAGATTATTCTTATTATGCGGCAAATAAACATTGACTAGTACAAGATCACCAATCCTGACGGCTAAATAAAATATCATCAGATCCGTAACACTGTGGGGAAAGGGAAGAGAGTTTCCGATTCAGCACGCAAGCCAAACCCACCGGAGGGACGACCACGAGTTCTTCGGGCATTTGTAGAAAAAACAATGTGACCGGGGCTACGTCGAAGGAAATTTACGCTCACAGCCGGCAATAAATGTTCTTGAAAAAGGACTACATCAAATGTATCAAGAAGATTATCAATAAAAATGTCCTTATCTTTGGTCCCATTAATATTAAAAGTTTGTGTGTCTCTTTGGGCTGTTTGAGTCTTTTTGGTCTGTGTTTGTCTCTTTGGGCTGTTTGTGTCTCTTTGGGCTGTGTGTGTTTCTTTGGGCTTTGTGTGTCTCTTTGGGCTGTGTGTCAATACGTTTAAGCAATAAATATCTTTAAGCTTAACCCGTCTTTATTCTTTAGAATAGTTCTATTGTAAGCAAGTAACAAACTCTTTCCTGAAGTCACCTGTTGGATACACAGAGCAGAAACTTCATTTAAGAAACTATGACAAAATTGTAAGTAAGTAAGTAACAAATTCTTTCTTGATGTCACCTCTTGGATACACAATACAGAAATTTCATTAAAGAAATTATGAAAAAATTGTAAGTAAGTAGAGTCTTTTTGGTCTGTGTTTGTCTCTTTGGGCTGTTTGTGTCTCTCTGGGCTGTGTGTGTTTCTTTGGGCTTTGTGTGTCTCTTTGGGCTGTGTGTCAATACGTTTAAGCAATAAATATCTTTAAGCTTAACCCGTCTTTATTCTTTAGAATAGTTCTATTGTAAGCAAGTAACAAACTCTTTCCTGAAGTCACCTCTTGGATACACAATGCAGAAACTTCATTTAAGAAACTATGAAAAAATTGTAAGTAAGTAAGTAACAAATTCTTTCTTGAAGTCACCTCTTGGATACACAATTCAGAAATTTCATTAAAGAAATTATGAAAAAATTGTAAGTAAGTTGCAAATTCTTTCTTGGATTCACCTGCTGGATAAACAAAGACATTTCGTTCAAGAAATTATGACAAAATTCTAAGTAAGTAACAAACTCTTTATTGTTTACACGACTTAGATACAAGATGTAGAAATTTAATTCAAGAAATTATGAAAAAATTCTCAGTAAGTAACAATTTCTTTCTTGAAGTCAACTCTTGGATACACAATACGGAAATTTCATTCAAGGAAAATATTTGTAAGTAAGTAACAAACTCTTTATTGATTTCACCTCTTGGATATACAGTACAGATACTTCATTCAAGAAATTATTAAAAAATCGCAAGTAAGTAACTTTTTTTTCTCTTATCACAAACAATTTTCACTTAGCTACATGATGTAGAAATTTAATTCAAGAAATTATTAAAAAATTCTCAGTAAGCAACAATTTCTTTCTTGAAGTCAACTCTTGGATACACAATACGGAAATTTCATTCAAGAAATTATGAAAAAATTGTAACTAAGTAGCAAATTCTTTCTTGAATTCACCTGTTGGATAAACAAAGACATTTCGTTCAAGAAATTATGACAAAATTCTAAGTAAGTAACAAACTCTTTATTGTTTTCACGAGTTAGATATACGATGTAGAAATTAAATTCAAGAAATTATTAAAAAATTCTCAGTAAGCAACAATTTCTTTCTTGAAGTCAACTCTTGGATACACAATACGGAAATTTCATTCAAGAAATTATGAAAAAATTGTAACTAAGTAGCAAATTCTTTCTTGAATTCACCTGTTGGATAAACAAAGACATTTCGTTCAAGAAATTATGACAAAATTCTAAGTAAGTAACAAACTCTTTATTGTTTTCACGAGTTAGATATACGATGTAGAAATTTAATTCAAGAAATTACGAAAAAATTCTCAGTAAGTAACAATTTCTTTCTTGAAGTCAACTCTTGGATACACAATACGGAAATTTCATTCAAGAAATTATGAAAATATTTGTAAGTAAGTAACAAACTCTTTATTGATTTCACCTCTTGGATATACAGTACAGATACTTCATTCAAGAAATTATGAAAAAATCGCAAGTAAGTAACTTTTTTTTCTCTTTATCACAAACAATTTTCACTTAGCTACATGATGTAGAAATTTAATTCAAGAAATTATTAAAAAATTCTCAGTAAGCAACAATTTCTTTCTTGAAGTCAACTCTTGGATACACAATACGGAAATTTCATTCAAGAAATTATGAAAAAATTGTAACTAAGTAGCAAATTCTTTCTTGAATTCACCTGTTGGATAAACAAAGACATTTCGTTCAAGAAATTATGACAAAATTCTAAGTAAGTAACAAACTCTTTATTGTTTTCACGAGTTAGATATACGATGTAGAAATTTAATTCAAGAAATTATGAAAAAATTCTCAGTAAGTAACAATTTCTTTCTTGAAGTCAACTCTTGGATACACAATACGAAAATTTCATTCAAGAAATTATGAAAATATTTGTAAGTAAGTAACAAACTCTTTATTGATTTCACCTCTTGGATATACAGTACAGATACTTCATTCAAGAAATTATGAAAAAATCGCAAGTGAGTAACTTTTTTTTCTCTTTATCACAAACAATTTTCACTTAGCTCCACGATGTAGAAATTTAATTCAAGAAATTATGAAAAAATTCTCAGTAAGTAACAATTTCTTTCTTGAAGTCAACTCTTGGATACACAATACGGAAATTTCATTCAAGAAATTATGAAAAAATTGTAACTAAGTAGCAAATTCTTTCTTTAATTCACCTGTTGGATAAACAAAAAGACATTTCGTTCAAGAAATTATGACAAAATTCTAAGTAAGTAACAAACTCTTTATTGTTTTCACGAGTTAGATATACGATGTAGAAATTAAATTCAAGAAATTATCAAGAAATTATGAAAAAATTCTCAGTAAGTAACAATTTCTTTCTCGAAGTCAACTCTTGGATACACAATACGGAAATTTCATTCAAGAAATTATAAAAATATTTGTAAGTAAGTAACAAGCTCTTTATTGATTTCACCTCTTGAACATACAGTACAGATACTTCATTCAAGAAACGTGATTAAACACGTTTTGAAACTACATGCTATTTGCATGCCTTTCCTTGGCACCTTTCCAAACGAGCATACAATAACTTGATTGGTGATTGGTTACACACCACGACGGCGCATACATAGTGAGAGAGACATGCAAAGTCGACATAGCTTTATTTCATTTTTTTTAAGGTTAATTTAGACGAGGTTACGTGCGCACGTTTTTCATAATTCGTCTTACGATTTTTTCATAATTTCTTTAATGAAATTTCTGTATTGTGTATCCAAGAGGTGACTTCAAGAAAGAATTTGTTACTTACTTACTTACAATTTTTTCATAGTTTCTTAAATGAAGTTTCTGCATTGTGTATCCAAGAGGAAAGAGTTGACTTCAGGAAAGAGTTTGTTACTTGCTTACAATAGAACTATTCTAAAGAATAAAGACGGGTTAAGCTTAAAGATATTTATTGCTTAAACGTATTGACACACAGCCCAAAGAGACACACAAAGCCCAAAGAAACACACACAGCCCAAAGAGACACAAACAGCCCAAAGAGACAAACACAGACCAAAAAGACTCAAACAGCCCAAAGAGACACACAAACAGACCAAAAAGACTCAAACAGCCCAAAGAGACACACAGCCCAAAGATACACACACAGCCTCAAGAGACACAAACAGCTCAAAGAGACACAGACAGCCCAAAGAGAAACACAACCCAAAGAGACAAACACAGACCTAAAAGACTCAAACAGCCCAAAGAGACACATACAGACCAAAAAGACTCAGACACCCCAAAAAAGCTCAAAGAGACACACTTGGCTCCTAAGAGACACAAACAGCCGAAAGAAACACACAAAGAGCAAAATGACTCAAACACCCCAAAGAGACACACATAGCCCAAAGAAACACAAACAGCCCAAAGAGACACACACGGGCTAAAGAGACACACACAGCCCGAAGAGACAAACAAAGCCCAAAGAGACACATACAGACCAAAAAGATTCAAACACCTCAAAGAGACACACATAGCCCAAAGAGACACACATGACTCCTAAGAGACACAAACAGTCAAAAGAAACAAACACAGACCAAAATGACTCAAACAGCCCAAAGAGACACACATAGCCCAAAGAAACACAAACAGCCCAAAGAGACACAAACAGCCCAAAGAGACAAACACAGCCCAAAAAAGACTCAAACAGCCCAAAGAGACACAAACAGATCAAAAAGACTCAAACAGTCCAACGAGACACACAGCCCAAAGAGACGCACCAAAAAGACTCTACTTACTTACAATTTGTTCATAATTTCTTTAATGAAATTTCTGTATTGTGTATCCAAGAGATGACTTCAAGAAAGAATTTGTTACTTACTTACTTACAATTTTTTCATAGTTTCGTAAATGAAGTTTCTGCATTGTGTATCCAAGAGGTGACTTCAGGAAAGAGTTTGTTACTTGCTTACAATAGAACTATTCTAAAGAATAAAGACGGGTTAAGCTTAAAGATATTTATTGCTTAAACGTATTGACACACAGCCCAAAGAGACACAACAGCCCAATGAGACACAACAGCCAATGAGACACAACAGACCAAAAGACTAAACAGCCAAAGAGACACACAGCCCAAAGAGACACACAGCCCAAGAGACACACACAGCTCAAGAGACACAAACAGCTCAAAGAGACACACAAACAGACCAAAAAGACTAAACACCAAAGAGACCACAGCCAAGAGACACACAGCCCAAAGAGACACACACAGCCTCAAGAGACACAAACAGCTCAAAGAGACACAGACAGCCCAAAGAGAAACACAACCCAAAGAGACAAACACAGACCTAAAAGACTCAAACAGCCCAAAGAGACACATACAGACCAAAAGGACTCGGACACCCCAAAAAAGCTCAAAGAGACACACATGGCTCCTAAGAGACACAAACAGCCGAAAGAAACACACAAAGAGCAAAATGACTCAAACACCCCAAAGAGACACACATAGCCCAAAGAAACACAAACAGCCCAAAGAGACGCACACTGGCTAAAGAGACACACACAGCCCGAAGAGACACACAAAGCCCAAAGAGACACATACAGACCAAAAAGATTCAAACACCCCAAAGAGACAAACATAGCCCAAAGAGACACACACGACTCCTAAGAGACACAAACAGTCAAAAGAAACAAACACAGACCAAAATGACTCAAACAGCCCAAAGAGACACACATAGCCCAAAGAAACACAAACAGCCCAAAGAGACACAAACAGCCCAAAGAGACAAACACACAGCCCAAAGAGACAAAAAACGCCCATTCAGACACATACAGACCAAAAGATTCAAACGCCCCAAAGAGACACACATAGCCCAAAGAGACACACACGACCCCTAAGAGACACAAACAGCCAAAAGAAAGACACACAGACCAAAATGACTCAAACAGCCCAAAGAGACACACATAGCCTAACATCCCAAAGAGACATAAACATCCCAAAGAGGTAAACACAGTTTTCTTGCCATCTACATCCCTCTTAGTATCAAATTCTTCGTATAGCATAACGTTAAACTATTTTAAATTGACAACACTGTTCAAGCACCACTTGCGTTTTATACAGAACACGTCGGAGAGGTAGAGCTATCCATTATTAAAATTCTTTTCTTGCCATCTACATCTCTCTCAGTATCAACTTTCTAGTATACTATAACATTAGACTCTATTTTAAACTGACAACACTGTTCAAACGCCATTGAGGTTACCTTAACTGCTAATCACTTTAACCCTTTTTCTCTATCGTCAAGTACATGCTCTGGAAAGGTACCTAGGAACATAAGGCAATTCAGGGACCAGAGGGGAATCCTCGCTCGTAACTGCTAATCACTTTAACCCTTTTTCTCCATCGTCACCTTAACTGTTAATCAGTTTAATCCCTTTTTTTTCTCCATCGTCATACAATCCAATCACTAATTAGAATCATTCACACTCCTATTATTCAAAACATTAATTAATATCCTTCATTGTCTAAGTAAATTAAGTTATCTCCTGCCCTTCAGAAATGAGGGAACAAAGGGAACGTTAGATCCTATTTTAAATTGACAATACTTATCAAACATCACTTGTGTATTATACAGATCACATATCTCATTACCCTTTTTAAATGTTAATCAAATAATTCTGATTATAGTGTCCAATTTTTTTTGTCTGCTTTTCAAATGATCGTATTTGGAAATCTGTCATTTAACACTAAGAAGTAAATTGGGTAACCCTTTCGCAATAACAATAGGCTTAGCAGTGATTAAATCTCATTGTCGGCGACAATTCAATCAGATCAGAGTTGTGCAAATGGAATACCCTTTCGCAAATTGAGTTAGCTTCTATTTCATAGACAAAATATTTGAATTCCTTTTATTCAAATCACCTATCAAGTTATCAAAAAAATATATGAACTAGAAATCTGGTCTGTAAATTGCGTCAGAAAAACTTGTCCTTCATAACACGTTATGCAAAGCCCTAACTAGTACAAGATGGAACATAGTATAACGCAATGTGAGGGAGCTCTGAATCTCTTTGAAAAGGTGTAATGCCCTGTAGAAATGTTTACCTATATGCATGGGGATAGTCACTCTCTTTGAAAAACCAAACCAGACTATACCCATCAAACCAGACTATACCCATCAAACCAGACTATACCCACCAAACCAGATTATACCTACCAGAAACCTGTTTGGTACAGGGGCGCACGCAAAGTAGTACCTTGGTTACTACTGGTGTCTGACCATAACTGTTAGTGAGCCTTTTCTATGTATTTTTTCACTAGTTTTTTCATGCAAATTTTAAATAAGTTATTTCAAACTTTTTAAATTAACAATACCGTACATCTAACTGTTAAATGAGAATTAACTGATAATGCAGTCTCCAGTTATTATTCTTCCTTTAAAAACGTCTGAAAAAAGCAATTTGGGCGTATGCTTACAGTAAGGGGTGGGCTGTATACTTAAAATAGGGGGCATAAAAACACGTAAATGTTGGTCGAAGGGATGTAATTAATGATTTTCAAACTAGAGGCGGGCAATTCCGTTTTTTCAATTTTTTTTTTATAAAAATACTTAAAAAAAAGTTTTTTTCAATGAAAATACCTACAAAAGGCATTTCGAAAACATATACTGACAACCCAGCAAACTTACACTTGTCATTTTCTGTACAATTCTTATTTCACTTTATTATTTTGTTAGGAATTTCTGTTGTTTTCTTTCCAATGCTTATGACCTATACTCTTTGCGAAGATTTATCTTATACATTTTAAATTATCTATAACATATATATTTAGCTATTCAATAGGAATTTTCATTAATGACTCTATAATTCTACAAATACAATCGCTCACCTCTTCCTGAAGAGTTTTTTTTTCTTGTGCAACCGTTTTTTGTTTGTTTTTTTTTCGGCCGGAAAAAAAAACATTCAAATAGGTACAGTGTTCACTCTGGCACTGACAACTGGACGGAAAAAAACGCCTAAGAGAGATTGCACCCCTTAAAATAATAAATATTAGGTTTTAGTTATAGATAGATAGATAGATTGATAATGTGTATTTCAAGCCAAAATGTGGCCATGTACACAAATAACATACAAGATTAACAAATTACAGCACTCGACAGAATAATAATAAAAAAATAAAAATAAAATAAAAACTACTCTCTTCTTTTTGCAAAAAACTCATCAAGATATCTTCCCACTAGACAAATAAAGTGTGACGACGTGCTTTTCAAGGCATCAGGAAGCAGCACTCCATCATTCCCAAATAAATTTTCCCTTACCCCCAAAAGACCTCGACAACGACTCAGACAATGCTCCAAAATCTCCTCCTCTTCTTGGCAGAAAGGGCAAGCAAACCTGCCGTCCGGGACACTTTTCCTCCTCTCAAAAACTTTCAATCTCCAACGAATCGGAAGGCAATTAGATCGTAGCTGCATCCAATATGTAAGGTATCTAGACGGTAAATTTAACTTAAAGTAAAATTCCTGACCATATATTATCTTAACCTCTTTATAATACCTTAAAGTTTCTGAGTCCTTAATCTCCTCACCCCATTTCTGTATCGTCTGGTCCTCCAGCACCACGCTTGATTTCCTTGTCCAACTGTAATTGTTGACTAGTTGGTCCAAGGCCATCATTCCATGCGAAAGAAAAACCTGTCTTATCCAGTACCTCTTTAACTTTAAAAAGCTAAGATCTTTTCCTATGCATCTTAAGTAACTCATCATATGCAGCCTTCAGTAGCCGCTCACTGGGTAACTGTACAACCCTTAGCCAAAATTTTATCATTTGGACTGTCCTATAACTTTTAAGAGACCACAGTTCAAGGTCTCCTTTAAGAAACTGGGTATGGGTCAGTGTATGCAACCCGCACAATCTCTTAAAATAACCTAGCTGAACGCTTTCTAACTGGGCAGCGTTCTCATGTCCCCAGATCTCTGCCCCGTAATGGAGAATCAGCATAATCTTAGATAAAAAAAAACCTCTTATACAAAGACAAATTCTTTATTCCACTAATTTTATTCCTGAAAACTGAAAATGTTGCAGCTCTTCCCCTATTTAACACTTCTTTAATTTGAGAACTCAATCCACCATTACTTTGGAAAATATAACCAAGATACTTTATGTTTTCAACTACTTCTATTTGTTGTGCTCCAAATACAAATATATTATCTATTTTTTCATTCCTTTTACTGAAAACAACCACTTTAGTTTTCATAACGTTTTTTCATAACGTTAAGCTGTAACTTTTTCGTTTGTAAATATTCCTCAATTAAATCAAGTAATATCTGAAGCTCCCTTGCCGACTTCGCCACCAATGCAGTGTTATCCGCAAATAATAACACCGAAAAATTAATTTTTCCAAGACAAAGCTTTGGAGCCCATTTTTTTCCAGAAACTCTACCATATCATTCAAAAACAAACCGAACAGTCTCGGGGACATGGCGCTGCCCTTCTTCACTCCTTTCTTAAGGTCAAATAGCCTGGAAAATCCCGAACCTGCAACCCTGACCATAGGCTTAGTCCCAGAATATATACCAACAAATAAACGAATAAAACTTAAAGGTACACCTACATCTCTTATACACTTTTCAAGAAGAGCTCTGTCTACATTGTCGAATGCCTTTCTTAAGTCTATAAACGCAACATACAGCTTTTTTCTACCTGATCCATACTTCTCTATCAGTGGACGTAACACAAATGCTCTATTAGTACAGGCAAATGGAGGTTTGACCCGAAACAAATTGCAACAGAAATGATTCTCACACCATCATGTAGAGAAAACAAAACTGAACAACATATCCATTTTCGCATATTCTGAGTTGACGCAAAATAACCGTTTTTGGCTTTTAATGCGATTTTTTTTACGTTTTCCGAAAAAAAAATACAATTTTAGTATCCGACCGTTTTTCTTGAAATGAAGTATGATTCTGATGCAGAATGACAAGCTGAGACAGAAAATGAAGTCAGATTAGGTTTCTGGTGCAAAACAAAAAAGTTTCACTATCATCAATATGCGTTGCGGTAATTTTTGTAAAGACAATCAATCGGCACTTGTTATTCAACAAATGATCGGTTGTTCGTAAAAATACCAGAACTAGGCACTAGTATAAGACACTTCGAAGGCTACGTAATGCAATAAAAATGAAAATCGTCACATTCATCACTCAGTATTTTAAAGATTTCAAAGTTTATTCCCAAGATTTGACTGAGAAATCAATTAGACGAAGACCTCAAGTAATGCCAGAAAGTCGAGTAGAAAACTAATTCCGGTCAGTGACAGTCATAACCTTTATTTAAATTCGCCATCTACCCCGAGAAAATTTTTTATTTGAAATTCCGCCATCTAACAGTCGAGTAATACTTTCCGGTGAATCTGCTAGTGTTCTGATGAATGATTAGCGCAGGTAAGGAGTCGGTTTTTATAATGGTGGTTCGGAACTGAATACTTTAAAAGTTTAAAGGATAAATTATTGTACTTTACTGCTTTGTGTCAAATTCTTTGATGTTTCATGTCAGTTTAAGTTTTTTGTTTTTTTTTTGTTTTACAGCGACATCTATTGAGAAGACAATCGTCCCCTGAAATACACCTTGTATCAACAGGTGACCTCATCATCACGACAGGTTAGCTTGTATTATGAGCCTTTGGTATTCTTCAGAGCTGTGAGGGACCAAACGATTGACGGATTAGGCACACAGGGCTGCCACAAAGTCCCTAAAAGTCCCTAAAACCAAATGAAGGTCCCTATTGGTCCCTTAAATTTATAAAGGTCCCTAAAGTCCCTTTTCTTGCTTTGGTTTAAAGCTCCGTATCCTTCCTGTTGGGAACCTCTTCCCCCTTCCCTATATTTTTCTTTTTTCGTTCACTCCTCGGCTCAATTATTATTGATTGAGTAAAATATTTTTCAGAGGTTTATCATGATCGCGTTTATCAAATCTTTTTCAGAGGTTTATCAAGATTGCGAAAAGGATCAATCTTACGGAAACTGAGTACTTTCATCACGAACTGTGTTCCTACCTAGCGTCACTGTTTGACAGCTCCTGCATGCTCCGGACTGCGAACAAACCAGAACTTGCGAAGGCCGTAGCCCAGGCGTGTAACCTTGAGAAGTATTCATTCCTCCTCCCCGAAGGCACTCGATACATCCTAGACGAAGGAGCTCTGCTGCACAGGATATCATGGACAAAAATGAAAGATACCTGGAGATTCTAGACCATTATGCAACTTACGTGACAGGAAAGTACCCTTCTGCCACTATCATTTTCGACGGCTACGATGGTGGGGCTTCCATATAAGATATGGCTCACTCGCAGAGGAGTCGTACAGTTGGCCGTGAGATCTTCTACACAGCAGATATGCAGCCCAAGGTGAAGAAAGAAGAGTTCTTATCTTGCAAGAAAAACAAAGCCAGGTTTATCTGCGCTTTGGCTGATCATCTCCGTGCAAAGGGTGTCTCTGTCTCCCAGGCATCAGGTGACGCAGATGTCCCGATTGTGGAAGCTGCTGTTGCCTCTTCACGGTATCATGACACTGCCGTAGTTGGGGACGATACCGATCTATTGGTTCTCTTATGCTACCACTGTGACTTGTCAAGCAAGAAACTATTCTTCGCACCTGAGCCAAAGTCGAATAAAGCTCCCCAAATATGGGACATACACACCCTGAAAGAGAATCTGGGACAAGATACTTGTCATCTGATCGTTTTTGCTCACGCCCTGTTAGGCTGTGACTCTACTTCGCGAATCCACGGTGTGGGAAAAGGTCTTGCACTTAAGAGGCTGATAGAAGACAATGATTTCCGAACATCAGCTGCAGTGTTCATGCAGAAGTCCGCTTCGAAGGAGGAAATCAAGACCACTGGTGAAGACGCCCTGCTGATCATATACGGTTCGTCGAAAGGAGGGAGTTTGAACAAACTCCGCAGAGAAGTTTTTGAAAAGAAAGTGACAACGGCAAACTCTTTTGTTCACCCAGAACATCTGCCACCAAGTTCTGATGCAGCCAAGTTTCATAGCTATAGAGTTTTTTATCAAGTTCAGGTATGAACTGGAGAGCCTGATCCGGAACTGAAAGCCGAGAAATGGGGATGGACGAATAAAGATGACTTCTTGTACCCATTAACAACTGACCTCCCACCAGCCCCGCGAATGCTCCTAAGGATCGTGAAGTGCTCCTGTCGTGTACAGTGTAGTTCAGCGAGGTGCAGCTGCTTTAAAAACGGCTTAGTTTGTACTTCAGCATGCAGAACCTGCAAGGGAACAATGTGTTCCAACTCCCCAAAAATCGACAGCAACAATGATGAAGAGAACCTAGAACCCTAGTCGTTAATCCATTCCAAATGAAGAAGTTGTGAAACTAGTCGGAATCTGATTCTCTATTTTGTATTTTTTATAAGATTGATTCTATTTAATAGACTGTGAAGATTAGATACTATGGGTTGACCCTAAATAGTATACGAAGAGTGTTTTAAGTGTGATTTACGATACTGACCACTGAAAACCAGTTCGGTTTGTAATTCACTTTCCCT
This sequence comes from Artemia sinica, assembly GCA_027921565.1. Taxonomy (NCBI): domain Eukaryota; kingdom Metazoa; phylum Arthropoda; class Branchiopoda; order Anostraca; family Artemiidae; genus Artemia; species Artemia sinica. The sequence continues at coordinate 30,423,206 of CM051262.1, forward strand.
AGTTATTTTCTCAAAAATGTAGATCATTCATTAATGATTACGATTTTTTTTTCTGGTTCAGTGAACAACCTATTTGATTCTATTTTCGGTCTCAGCTCGTGATTCTACGTCAGAACCACACTTTCGTTCAATAAAATCGGGCTACAACGAGAATTGTATTTTTTAGGCGAAAAAAGTCGAAAAATACAGTTACTTTTTGTATGGTGCTTCTTACGCTAAATCCGACTTCGTTTTCGGTCTCGCCATGTTATTTTGGGTTAGAATCATACTTCAGTTCAAGAAAAACCGATGTCCACGAAAATTACGATTTTTATTCGAATAACGGAAAAAAATAGCATTAAAAGCCAAAAAACGGTTATTTTGCGTCGACTCAGAATATGCGAAAATTGATATGTTGTTCAGTTTTTGTTTCTCTACAAGATGGTGTAAAAATCATTTCTGTTGCAATTTGTTTCGGGTCGACCTCTTTTTGGATCTCATTTTCCTGTACTATATCCGACGTACTATACCCTTTCCTGAAACCCCCCTGCTCCTCTTTAATTACCCCATAACCTTTCAACCATTCATTCAACCGATTGTCCGTGCTGGCGCTAATGCTATCAACCTATAGCTATCATGGTCACTAGGACTACCTTTCTTAAATAGAGGTACCATAATCGATACTTTCCATAGGGAAGGCCATACACCACTACTTATAATTCTATTAAAAATATTCACTAAAACTAGCAGAAAACACAAAGAAACCTCTTTAACAAAACTGCTGGTATACTATCTATTCTTGGCCCTAATCCTCCCTTCATCTTCTTAACTACTTTCCTAACTTCTTCTGAGGTTACCTCCTTCACTAACTCATAATCTTTTTCTTTCATTGGAAACTGGGGAGTAACACTTGATTCTTCACTATCAAGGCCACTAGAATCTTCATCTATACTCTCAAGAAAACTAGGCCAAGTACCAGCTTCAGGGATTTGTAATTGGCCTTTTCCTTGTATATTCTCCTGGCTTATTCCTGACCAAAATTGCTTTGTATCCCCTACCATATAAGCCTTCTCTATCTCTTTCTGTTCCACTATAATTTTCTCCCGTTTTTTCCTCCGTTTTAGCCTATTATATTCCCTTCTCCTTTCCTTAAACCATAAAAACAAGCTCTGCCTTTCTTCCTCTACAGAGCAAGCATTTACCAAATCTAATAACTCCTCCAACTCCTTTTTAAAAGAACTACATTCATCATCAAAAAATCTATTTTCCCTTTTCATATTTGGTTTCTCTGACACACGAGCACACTCATAAATCACAAAACCCAAATCTTCCAAAATTTCATCTATATCTCATGTTTCTTCGTGCAGACTCTCAACTTTCTCAATTATTTCAGGCCTCAAAAACTCCTTTTTCATCAACTCCAGCTCCTCATTACTCCATTCACTCTTTAAAAACTTCCCTTGAAAACAAAGATCCTTTGTAACCCTACTAGTAGGACTGTCACCTTTTTTATTCCTTGGAACTCCTCTTCCAAGGCAAAGTTTAATCTCAACTGGTAATTAGTCAGATCCTACGACCCTAAGAACCTCAACATCAACTGTCAGGGCCACGAGCTCAATACCAACCAAAACATAATCAATTACACTAGGGTTTGTCCCCTACAGACAGGTAAACTCACCCTCCTCCCCATCCTTCCCAAATCTTCCATTTCCAATCACTAATGCATTATCTGAACACAGTTCCAGAAGCCTTTTACCCCAACAATTAACCCTTCTTTCAGTATCTTTGCTCCTTCTAGATGTCTTATAAATATCAGGTATCAGGTCCGTCGTTGCGTATCAACAAATGAAACTTGATTAATCTCCTACATATTCCCGTATAAGCATTAAAGTCCCCCACCACCAAAAAATAATCCTTATCAAAACGTGATCGCAATTGCCTAAGCTCCTCCTCTAATAAATCCCATGTCACTTCTACTAAATACGAACTATTCTGGGGGGGGGGAATATACACGGCACCTAAAATCAAACTTTTACCGCTAACAAGATGAATCCGAACCCATATTCTGCAATACACTAGAAATTCGAGAATGTTTACGGAAACGACCTTGTTTAATTAACAACAAAATACCTCCATAATATCTCATATTCTTTGCTGGTTTACGCGCAACATTTTCTACCCAGTATCCTTCAAAATAAGGCACTGTATCGTCACTATGCCACGAATCCACAAGAGCAATAATATCAACACCACCTAGGTCTTTCAGTACTTGTTCAACCTTATTTCTCACACCCTGGACATTCATTCCATGTGATCAAACAGTTCGTGTTAACGAACAGTAAGTAAGGAGCGACTCGGCTCAATGGTAACCGAAACTGTAGAAAACGGAATTTTGATACCAATAGATACATCAAAAGAATCAGATTTTAATGCTGATTTCAAATAAATAGGTTTCATCAAGTTCAGTCCTACCTATCAAAAGTTACGCGCCTAAGAAAATTTGGCTGATTTTCGAAAAAAGGGGGAAAGACCCCCTAAAAGCTATAGAACCTTAATGAAAATCTCACCATCATATTCAGCGTATCAGAGAACCCTACTGCGGAGGTTTCAAGCTCCTATCTACAAAAATGTGGAATTTTGCATTTTTTGCCAGCAGAAAGATCACGGATACGTGTTTATTTGTTTGTTTTTTTGTTTTTTTTTTCCCCAGGGGTGATCGGATCGACCCAGTGGTCCTAGAATATCGTGAGAGGGCTCATTCGAACGGAAATTAAAAGTTCTAGTGCCCTTTGTAAGTGACCGAAAAAATGGAGGGCAACTAGGCCCCCTCCCACGCTCATTTTTTTCCCGAAGTCACCCGATCAAAATTTTGAGATAGCCATTTTGTTCAACATGGTCAAAATATGATAACTATGTCTTTTAGGATGACTTAGTCCCCCGAAGTCCCCGGGGGAGGGCTGAAAGTTATGAACTTTACCCAATGTTAACATATATTATTGGTTATTGGGAAGTATACAGACGTTTTCAGAGGGGATTTTTTCTGGTAGTGGGGGGGGAGTGGGTCGGGGGTTATGTGGAAGGATTTTACCATGAAGGAAGTTTTCATGGGAGAAGGGACATTGCTATGAAAGGGGCGCCGGATTTCCCAGCATTATTTAAATAAAGATCAGAAATTATATATGAAAAAAAACAAGTTTTTTAACTGAAAATAAGGAGCAAAATCAAAACTTAAAACGACAGAAAACATTACGTATTGATTGGGTTCATCCCCTAGTCAATACCTCGCTCTTTAAGCCAAAGATTATTTAGTACTTACATAAGAGCTATTTATTTTAATTAACAGCATTTGTGATTAAGGGGTCATTTTTAAAGAATTGGAACAAAATTCGAGCTTTAGCTTAAAGAGCAAAGTATTGACTAGGGGGGGGGGCGAACCCTCTAATATACGTGTTAAAAATATAAGAATATAGAGGTTCGTTGCGTAAGTTAATTCGTAAGTTACGTATATTTATTACTAATAAAAACGTTCGTAAATAAAATTAAACAGGTTTCGAAAAAGCCATTTAACCAAATAAAAGTAAAATTAATATTCAATTTTTTTTTAATTATTCATGTACGGTGAGCCAAAATCAAAACCTGCATTAATTCAAAAACGTTCAAAAATTAAATAAAAAAAACAAGTTTTTCTAACTGAAAGTAAGGAACGAAGTTAAAACTTAAAACGAACAGAAATTATTCCGTGTATCAAAGGGCCTGTCCCCTCCTCAACGCCTCGCTCTTTACGCTAAAGTTTGACTTCTTCACAACTCTATTTTTTTAAACAATGAAAAACTTTAGCGTAAAGAGCAAGGCGTTGAGGAGGGGACAGCCCCTTTCATATATGGAATAATTTCTGTTCGTTTTAAGTTTTAACGTCGTTCCTTACTTTCAGTTAAAAAAACTTTTTTTTTTATCTAATTACTCGCATAGGGTGAACATGGCCACACTGTCCCTATTCACTTTGAACAAGCTGGTCATGTGTCGGCAGGACAAAGGGCGTTTCTGGCTCATCCGGTAAGTATGAAAGTCTATAATAATCTTTTGATGACGCAGCTCTGGTGCTCCTCGACTGACCTCTGTAGTTAGCGCCACCAGATCTAGAGTCCTTTCTTGCAATTATTTGAAAAAAAACTACGTTTTCTAAAGAGTTAAAGAGGCTGAGTTACAAGGTCGAACCTTAAAACGTACAGGGATTAGGAGGCACAGTTGGGGGGCTGCCGCCCCCCAAACCCCCGCTTTCGCAGCCTTTAAATAAAAAAAAAAAGTTTTTAAACTGAAAGTAAGGAGCGACATTAAATCTTAAAACAAACAGAAATTATTCCGTATATGAAAGAGGCTGTGCCCTCCTCAACGCCTCGCTCTTTACGCTAAAGTTTGACTTTCTCACAACTCTTTTTTTAAACAATAAAAACTTTAGCGTAAAGAGCGAGGCGTTGAGGAGGGCACAGCCTCTTTCATATACGGAATAATTTCTGTTCGTTTTAAGATTTAATGTCGCTCCTTACTTTCAGTTTAAAAACTTTTTTTTTATTTAAAGGCTGCGAAAGCGGGGGTTTGGGGGGCGGCAGCCCCCCAACTGTGCCTCCTAATCCCTGTACGTTTTAAGGTTCGACCTTGTAACTCAGCCTCTTTAACTCTTTAGAAAACGTAGTTTTTTTCAAATAATTTCTGCACGTTTTTGTACAGTTTATTACTTATTATTGCTTGACTAACTGTTAGCTGATCGTGTCAGGAGTTGAAGTTGGGGGGCTGCCGCCCCCCAAACCCCCCGCTCTTGAACATTCTTGTGTTAAGGCTTTTAATTCCTGAATACTCAAATCACGTCGTACAGGGTGCCTCCTAATCCCTGTACGTTTTAAGGTTCGAACTTGTGACTCAGCCTCTTTAACAGCCCCCCCAACTGTGCCTCCTAATCCCTATACGTTTTAAGGGTTGACCTTGTAACTCAGCCTCTTTAACTCTTTAGAAAACGTAGTTTTTTTCAAATAATACACATAAACAGGTTAGACATGCTTTGTTATGAAAATTGACGCGCAGATATTTTCATAACAAAGCATGTCTAACCTGTTTATCTGTATTATTTGAAAAAAACTAAGGTTTTTCGTAAATGTAAATTCGGGGGATAATTTTTTCGGTCTGAAAATATCAAAAGGCCCTAACAGGTCGAATTCTGCTTCGAATGAGTCCTCATTCAACCGGATCCGTTGCCAACTGTGGCCTGTAGGCGTGGCTAAGAAAAAAAAAGAAATGAATTTTAAGTGGCTATATTTGGTTTTTTGAAAACAGGGAAGGAGTGATCGGATTGAGCTGAAATTTCGAGGATAAGCTCCCGGGCCCTAGGAAAGCTTAACCTCTAAATTTCAGCCCAATCGGACAACGTTAAAGGGGGGCTGTGGTGGGAGGGTCCAAACTTCCGGCCCAGTTTACCCCATGAAGATAAAGTCGGAGGAGGATGAAATTTTGCAAGTTTCTTAGTTTGAGCTTGGGCTACAAAATGCGATTACCGCCGTCTCTCTGCGACCTCTAGGACCTGAAATCGCTTAACATTGTGGTGGGTCGCCTCTTTATAGAGGCACAAGTGTGCCTCCTTGACTTTATAGAGGCACAAGTGTGCCTCCTTGATATAGAGGCACAAGTGTGCCTCCTTGATTACTTATTATTGCTTGACTAACTGTTAGATGATTGTGTATTATTCTTTTCTTTCTCGACAGGGTGTTTTAAGGGTCGACCTTGTAACTCAGCCTCTTTAACTCTTTAGAAAACATAATTTTTTTCAAATAATTTAAAAAAAGAAACTGAATTTTTTTTTTTAATTTAAATTCAGTATATAAAAAATTTGATCTAACGGTGAATCGAACTCGGGTTTTCCGCCTGACTGCCAGAAGTCTCACCGCTACACTAAAGAGACATAATTGAAAATGTTTTTTAGTGAGGTGATGAATCTTTTTGACGCAAGCAAAACTTGATATTGTGGTTTTTGGAAAACAGGGAAGGAGTGATCAGATTGAGCTGAAATTTCGAGGATAAGCTCCCAGGCCCCAGGAAAGCTTATCCTCTAAATTTCAGCCCGATCAGACAACGTTAAAGGGGGGGGCTGTGGTGGGAAAAATTAACATGGGCTAATATAGGAAAACGAGGTTTTTCGTAAATGTAAATTCGGGGGATAATTTTTTCGGTCTGAAAATATCAAAAGGCCCTAACAGGTCGAATTCTGCTTCGAATGAGTCCTCATTCAACCGGATCCGTTGCCAACTGTGGCCTGTAGGCGTGGCTAAGAAAAAAAAAGAAATGAATTTTAAGTGGCTATATTTGGTTTTTTGAAAACAGGGAAGGAGTGATCGGATTGAGCTGAAATTTCGAGGATAAGCTCCCGGGCCCTAGGAAAGCTTAACCTCTAAATTTCAGCCAATCGACAACGTTTAAAGGAGGGCTGTGGTGGGAGGGGTCCAAACTTTCCGGCCCCAGTTTACCCCATGAAGATAAAGTCGGAGGAGGACGAAATTTGCAAGTTCTTAGTTTGAGCTTGGCTACAAAATGCGATTTCCGCCGTCTCTCTGCGACCTCTAGGACCTGAAAAATCGCTTAACATTGTGGTGGGGTCGCCTCTTTATAGAGGCACAAGTGTGCCTCCTTGACATTACGGGCATCAATACGATTTTGATCATCCGGGCTTATGACCTACCAGGCTTTTCGCTTTTCAGTATTTTTCGCAACTATTGGAGAATTCCGGACAGGACGCGGAGCACCCTTCGAGGAATGCAGTTTCGGATCACGTATATTAAATTCGATCACCGTCTCGATATCACTCTCGGCTTGACTATCACTCTCAGAGCTTTCAGACACCACTCTGTCAGCGACGGAAATGTCCATTTTTTCGCTAGCCGGTTCTTTAGCTAGTTCGACTTATATTGTTTCTGCTGGCCCTTTTCGAGGAGGCCCCTGTTTATTCACTTCACTGGAGCTGGTGGTTATTTCCTTAACACATTCTGAAGGAAAGTCATAAACAAACACTCTGCCGTCGATGTATAACTTTTCTCCCCTCAGCCTAGCTTGGTGGTGTTTCGACAAAGCGTCCTCTAAGACCGGTTTAAGGTTTTAATGGGCTACCCTTTGCCTGGCACTATAATCAGGGGCAGCCGACAGCCCATTCCTCTTCAAAAGGGGATTAGACTTAAGAATTATCGCGCAAAATTCAACAGAGTTCATCTTTAGTAAAATTGGTCCCGCACGTATTCTGAACACGCCTTTGACGTCACAACGGTTCAGATTTAAATCTGGTATACACTTATTAAGAACCATAATTATTTCTTGCTTCAGCGTATGTATAGCAGGATTAATAGGTTCGAAGTTATATAAGACAACGTTAAATCTTCTCAGTTCTTCATCAAATGCGTCAGCCCGGATGATAGCTGCTCGTAAATTCTTCCGAAGCATCTCAATTTCTCCTTTCATCTCTTCACAAGCTTTGGCATTGTCAGATAGTTTTTGGTTCAAAGAAGAAAACTGGCTTTCACTGATGTAACCTTCACTAAAACTTCCGGTGAAGTCTTTTCAGTAGCCTCAATTAATCGTGGTAGCAGATCTAGCTTGAAATCAATTTCCTGAAAAAACTGAGCACTGGCTGTACCCTCAGGCATAGCTTCAGTTAAAGCTATAGTCGCTCCGTTTGAGCTATTCATTTTTCAAAAATTTCAGTCCTCCCACACACTGCTTACGTATTCCTGCTTCAGTAATCCAAATCACGATCAATTAACATATATAAATAACAGTCCAGAGTCATTATCACAAGAGTTTAAATTCTATTTCGTATTTCACTTGCAAGCAACGCTGAATGAAAACTGATTTTCAGTCAGCGAAATGATTCATACTTATTTCCGGAATGTCACATTAAATACCAATTGCTTAGTTAAGTATCTGGTTTCAGGGTTATCCTTATGAAAAAATATGTAAATAAAAATCCTCTATTACAGATTTAAATTTCTAGATATATACACACTGCTTACGTATTCCTGCTTCAGTAATCCAAACCACGATCAATAATCATATATAAATAACAGTCCAGAGTCATTATCACAAGAGTTTAAATTCTATTTCGTATTTCACTTGCAAGCAACGCTGCCCGAGGCGATGTTCATCAGACGAGCGCTGAATGAAAACTGAATGAAAACTATATATAAAATGTCTTTATTTATATTATTTATGTGCGTGACGTAGGACAAAGGCTAGAAAAGTTAAATTTTAGATGAAAAATAGCTTGAGCACTTATACTACAACCATTAACCATTACCCAAAGAACCTTGTTCCCTGTGCCACCGTGTTTTATTCAGGCGGAAAAACATTCAAGTTGGCATAGTGTTTGCTCTGACAACGATAAGGAAAGAACGCTTAAGAGAGATTGCACCCCTGAAAATAACAGATATTGGAATATTAGTAATTTCCCGTTATTGTCTTTGTTTGTACTATTTACGTAGGCGAGTTTAATTGGTGAGAATAACGTTGCATAAAGACTAGAAGAAATTACATTTTAGCTAAGAAATAGGTTGAATACGTCCTGGCCTACAAAGTTTGTGGCCGATTGCGGTTCTACACGCCATCTATTCTTTTCGTCGTTTCTTGTATCTTGTGATAAGTTCCTTTGGATAACACTAGAGTCATTCGTAATATCATATTATGTTGTAGCTCAATCCAGTACGGAAGATGGACTGCGGCAGCTGCTGCAAGAAGGCTTTGTAAGAGCAGTCCGGAATTGGGCGATTTTCTCCTAAATCGATCATTTCATAACATTCCATCCTTGAATACGAGTCAAAGCACAATAAAGGAAAAAAGGTAAGGTCTTCATTTCTGGGTTCCTACAAATAATTTTGTGATCGCCAAGCTCTTAGAATAATATACCGTGCTTCAACTAATTCTTATGAAATTGAGTAAAAAAAAAGATGGTTCAACTAAAGTAAGGAGTAATATTAAAACTTAAAATGAACAGAAATTATTCTGTATATGACTGGAGCCAAACCCTTCTCCACCCCGCTCTTGACGCTGAAGTTTTTTAGTGTTGTAAAAAGCTTTTTGTTCAAATTCAACGGCCCTTTTGTTTCAGCAGATGTTCTTAAGGAATTGGGACAAAAAGTCAAACTTAAGCACAATTGTGCATCACTAAACATAATTTCATGAAAAATCAAGTCAATCAACTTAGTTAAATCAAGCATTAAGACAAATGCCCAAATTAGCAATCTATCTTGCATGGACGGCGTTATATTTTAGGAAGGAATGCACCACCGTGCCACAATACTTCCTCTTCAATTGGGAAACTGAATCTACAATTTTATTAATACTTTAAATAGATTTGCTATCTCAGAATGTTAGTCGATAACAACTTGGTCCTCTTTGGGCCAAAATCGTTCACTACCAGAAAATGCCAAAAAACGCCACTTTCTCGTGACACAATCTCTTTGGTCGTATAAAAGGGGCACTAGAACTTCTGATTTTAATTCGAATGATTTTCTTCCAGATCTTCAACGACCATCGGTTCCATACACTCACCCCTGAAAAAAAAGGTAAAATAAACTCGCAACCGATATCTTTTTCCTGGAAAAAAAATACGTGCAAATTTCCACTTTTTGTAGATTTCTAATGATGTGACTCTTTTCAAGATCCTCCTTTCAAAAATTAGGCAAATTTTTGCAGACTCGTGGCTTTTCAGGCGTATCGTTCGCCTTAGTGAATTTTATATATTTGTAATTAGCCTACAAAGCCATTTTTTTATGCATTGATTTTTATCACAATTCCCTTTTTTTAGAGCTTTGGTTACTCCTGAGTCGCTCCTTACTAATAGTTCATATCCACAAACTATTGGAAAAGTTGGTAATACTAACATTCAGTAATAGAAGTTAGTTTTTACAAAATAAAATCAGAAGGTAAGGAGATGTAGCTAGAAACTATTTGAAATTTAGCGAGAAACTTGTATATTGAAATGATCATGATATCAAAATCTGATAATACCTTTGCTTTTTCAGTAAAAATCTAATTCGATGTCGATTTTGTTTGTATTTAAGAATTATAGTAGATCTAAGTACTGATTAGGACAGAGGCGTACATTTGGCGGTAACGGGTTATCAAGGCCGTACCAAGGTGGGGGATTCAGGGTTGGACCTCACCGCCCAAAGTCCGATTCGTAAAAACGTAAAAGCCTTTTCATGAAAGCCTTTTTTATTGTGGCAATGGTAAAAAATACCTTTTTTAGGGTATTTTAATGAAAAATGCCTTTTTTTGTGTTGCCATTGAAAACTGATGAACTTTCCCCCAGGATTTCAAGAATACAGTCCCCCAAAGTTTTCTTGATTTGCGCCTCTGAATCAGAGCTAAATAAGCCTACAGACTATTTTCATCTATAACAACAATTTATTTTAAGCCTCAATATAAAGAAAATTTGATGTTAGAACAAAACCTATCTCACAAAAAGAAATTGGAAACGAACAAAACAGGTTCTTGTTTGCACTGACAAAATTTGTTTATGATTTGTCAAAAAAAGGAATTAACATTGTTGGTCAGACACGCCCATGGAATATTTCCTTCTACAGCAATGATTAGTTTTAACCTTTTTACAAAGCAAGCAACACTGTAATTAGAACAAAACTAGAATTGTAATTAAAAATAATTGAAACTATTAATAAAATGTATCAGACATGTCTCAAATTATCTTATATTGTAAAAATTAGACTCGCCAGATATTACGCAACGCAATTAAGCTAAAAATGAATGCCCCTTTTTCGTCTCTCCTTGAGCCTATTAGCCTACGGCTAATATAGCCATATGGCTATGGCTTATCCATTTTCGAACAAAATCGAAGATCTTGTGCCTCCTCAAAATATAACCGTTTCGAACCCAAATTGAAACTTTTCTAGCTAAAAAGAAGAAATAAAGACTTCGGTTGCTCTTTTTCAGTTTGGCCTTATAGAAAACATCGACCCCCCACTGAAGTTCAATCAGATCCGCAGACGTATTTAATCTTCAGATCCTGAATGCTTATTACCTGCGATTTTTTTTTGTATCAAGGCCGTATACAGGGGGGGGGGCACCCGGTTTGAACCCCCTCCCCATGAAATTGAAAATTTTTGACTGAGTCAGAAATTAGTAAAACCTTAGTAAAAATTCGCAAAATTAGTCGAAAACCGAGTCGAAAATTAGTACCCCCCCCCCCCCGAACAAAAATCCTGGATCCGCTCTTGTTTTGTATGTGTGTCTTTAACGTTCTAGATAGTTGTGTATAATTATACTGAAGTACATTTTTTGCTTGAGTAAGTCATGCATAGGCAATTAACTTGGTTTAAGTCCAACACATACAAGGAAATAAAAATTACATAATTCCTTTTGACGGACTGGCAAAGTTAAACATATTTTTGTATTATAAATCATTTCACGATTGTGTGAAAATCGACACAAATTGATTAGTTTTCTTACACGGCGTATTGATTAAAAAAAAAAAAAAAAAAAACTTGCGGAAAATAAAGAGCGAAGTTGAAACTGGTAGTGAATAAAAGTGACCGATTCGTAGATTGCGCAAGACATATCCATAAAAATAGCTCAAATAAACTGACTCAAATATTTGCCACTATCTTTAGATTTTTTAAAACTAGCGCGGTACTTACGTATTATACGGGCCCATCGTTATATACTGTATAAGGAAACCGCACATGGAGACCCGTCAAACGGGTATTTGCTATCTAAATTGATTGCAAAGCGTGGTTTCTTACCGAGTTTACAATATCTAAACGATTGTTTTTTGGGGCTTAGGGGGGGGGGAGGTACCTAGGTTAGGTTACGTATTTAGATACTTATGCATTATGCGGGCACCACTGCTATATACTGTATAAGGAAACCAGACATGGAAACCCGTCAAACGGGTATTTGGTATCTAAATTGAATGCAAAGCGTGGTTTCTTATCGAATTTGCAATGTTTAAACGATTGTTTTTTGGAGTTTAGGGGGGGAGGAGGTACCTAGGTTAGGTTCCGTATATAATATATGCTATCCTCTACCCCCCACCCCCCCCCCCTAAAGTGTAAATATACAGCCCAAATTTGTTTCTAAGTTATCATATACTCAGCCTATTTTATTTTATTTCACTAGCATTAACCAAACTTGACTTCTTTCGTGGGGCCCGTATAATGCATAGGTAACCGCATCTAATATACGCTATGCTTTACCCCCCTCCTAATGTGGAAATATATAGCCCAAATTTGTTTCTAAACTATTATATATTTATCCTATTTTATTTCATTAGCATTAACCAAACTTGACTTCTTTTGTGGGCCCGTATAATGCGTAAGTACCACTAGCGCTTTACTGAAGACACCCAAACCAACCCCAATAAACAAGATATATTCTCTTAGGAGTAGAATAAGTAGCCTTCATAAAATGAATGACTGATTTATAAGGATCTTTCTCTTGTCTTTCACTGGTGTCTGGATAGTCTATCACTGGTAATGATATCGTTAGTTTTTGTGATACAATTTTAATTCCCTATGACCACACTTAAGCTCAGTTTTTATTAAAGAGCGAGTACTCAAAAATATACTAATAATGAAAAGTATCCGAGTCAGTTTACTTTAGATAGTTTTGAAGATATATCTTGCGTTATCTGCGAATTACTAGTTTTTGTTTGCTTTATATTTCAACTTCAGTCTTTACTTCCGTAATTTTTTTTTAACTTAATTGTTAACGTACAAAATAAAGCTTACTATCAGGTCTATGTTTAACTTAGGTGATGAAAATAAAGAAGTTAACATGATTCTCTTATGAACGGCAATATATAGGTTTTACTCCTTAAATTTCTTAATTTTTTCACAACACATGCGCAAATTTGTCGCTGAAATATAGACTCAGAAGTGTATGTAATTATCAGTGTCTTTTTAACTTGAGCATAAAGAAATTAGTTACTTTCATAAGAAGTAAATGAGAACAAAATAAATAATAAGAAGAACATAAATGGTATTTTATTCATTAGGTGGTTTTCTCAAAGCGCTTTTTTTTTAAATTCTCACTTACTATGGGGGGTAGGAAAAGGAGTATAAAAGAGGAGAATTGTAAGCATCCAGTGAAGGGTTTTCAGCCATGGAGGTTACAATAGTGCCCTTGTTATGCATCCCAGTAGTTTCTCTTCAGAAATGGCACCAAGAATTACCACATGACAGTTAACAAAGGTGTTGTTAAGACGAATTCAAATGAGGCGGTAGCTTTTAATCGAGCCATTAGCCATTAGTCTCTGTGCTCTTGCGGTAGTATGCTAGCCGTAGCAAAAAACATAAATAGTATAAACCTAACTAACTAGATAATGGTGACGATTAAAGCTACATATCGTTTTCAACTTAGGATTCTTCACCACGATCTGTTTTTCAGTCTGTTTGATACTTCATCTAAATCCATTACAAGCACAGAATTATTCGTGCGTTTTCAAACTCTGTCTGCTCATGCTTAAAGCTTTTAAGCTTTAGAAGTATCTAATTTCAAATTGAGGCATTTTATTAAAACTGTTCTGGTCTTGAACAGTCCTTGGAAAGAAACTAATAAAATTAAACTGAATATTTGATATATAATGCAATTAATTTCTGGAAGCTCAGATGTTCAAGATTTTATTTCAATGTAAATATATTTTGTTATTTTCACTGTTATAATAAGTAGGCTACAAAAGAAAATATTTGTAATATAATTCGTTTTCAGTAAAGCACAAACGACGCAGTAGGTTTTAGACTTTTACAGTTAGGGAAGGAGGAAGTTGCCAAACTCTTGTTTGTAGTGATTTTTGCTTGTTTTAAGTTTGAATTGAACATTAGAATTTAAAATTCGCTCGTTTTGAGATTTATTTATTCATTCATATTAGTACCTATTGTGTGTTTGTTTGCCATGATTTTTTATTTAATTTTGTTTGTTTTGGGTTTCATTTATTCTTTAATAGCAATTTCTGTGTTTTGAGTTTTAATTATCTTTTTTGGAAGGTTTATTTCTGTTCGTTTTTTATTGCCAAAGTGTCAAGTCTTTAAAATTTCCCCATTTCAACATCAATTTTTTTTTTTAACATCAAAGTTTCATCAAAGTATCAAAACATCAAAGTTGTATTTTTTCAGTATTATAGTTTCAAAGTTCAATATTTCCCCTCAACATTCCCTCAAAGTAGTCATAAATAGATGTAGTAGCAGTTGCAAGTGGTCATAGTCATAGTTGCAAGTTGTCGCAGTTGGAGGTCACAGTTGCAGTCACAACCCGTCTCATTTCCGGCCACAATAGTAGCAATAGTAATAGTGACCCTGAAAGTTTCAAGTTAATACCCTTACCTGTTCCTAACATATTGCAGATAGGCCTTATTGATAACGTGGGTAAATATAGTTCCTTTTGATTTAGCTCCACATACCCCTCAACATATCCCAACATTTTGCCTCAATACCTTAGCCTTTTTAGACACATTCTACCCTTTCCTAATGATAAATTCTGCATTTAAAAAGTGGGACAAATTGTATAATTTACACTCCTTGCCCTGGGGGTTGCGGAGGTATGGCAGCCTTAGAAGCTAGCTATTAGACGTTTTGACTATTTCGAATACACTGGCTTTTTAAGATCTCTATCAGTGTTAAGGAGAGAATCTAAAAGGGTAAGAGGAGGGAGGGATGGCTGCCCTTCGTTCCTTTTTCATCATGCCTCCCAACATGTCTTTAAAGTTTCACGTTAACACCCTTAGCCGTTCCTTAGATACTGCTGTTGTGTCCTTTCGAAAAACCCTCCTGCATATACCGTGCTTTGATTTTCTTTGATATCCCTCTCTACATTTTCTTAAAGTGTTACCTTAATATTCTTAGCCTTTTTGAGAATCAGGATCAAACATGTCACCTCTCCCTAGTAGCCAGCCTTGTATATGAAATTATGAACAATGGGGAACTTATATAACATACAATATTCCCCCAGGGGCTGTGGGGGTCAAGCTATCCTTTAACGGAGATATAATTATTTGATTTTATCGACCATTTTCAACAACATGACTATACCAAAATCTGATAAGATATCTTTGGAGGGAGGGCTGCTAAAGAGGGAGTAGAAAGGGTACTGGTTACCTTCTGACCACTTTTTAATATCTTACTCAACATACACTGACAGTTTGAACTTAATAGCCTCAGCTGTTCTTGTGATATTGCAAATACTCTTTTTTGATAAACAGGTTACACACAGCATCTTTAGATTTAGTTTAACATACCCCTCAAATTCCCCAAAGTGTCACCTTAATACCCTTAGCCTTTCCGAACACACCTCAAAACAAAAATTCGTCCTTTTTTCTAATGATAAATCCCGCTTGTGAAAAAGGGCAAATTGCGTAATTTAAAATCCTTATCCTGGGGACTTTTTTTTGGGGGGGGGTGCATTGTATCACTGCATGCAATACATGAAATTACATAGTTACTAGAGGTTTTGACTGTTTTGAACAGAATCGTTCACGATTTTGAACAGTGATAAGGAGAGGGAGCGTCACAAAATGGCAAGGGGGATTGGTTACCCTCCAATAGCTCTTCAATATTCTCCTCAGAATCCCATGAAAATTTTCAACTTAATACCCTCAGACGTTCATTAGATATTGATGATGCATCCTTCTGACAATCAGCACACACGCTATGTGTTTTATTGTGTTCAGCATCCTCTCCATACTTTTGGGGGGTATGTCATCCCCATAGGCATAATTATTGGAGTTTTTGACTATTTGGAACAAGATGTCGTTTTGAGTTTGAATTTTAACAGGTATTTATATCTACTGAGCTTAATTTTAAAATGGCCTTTACTTTTCTTTGAAAAACTAATTTTTCGGAAAGTTTTTTTTAATAAATATAAGAGGAAGACCATCGAAATTATTGAATGCAGTTTGAGCGGCCACATATCATATTCGTTTAAGTGGGCCCATCTAGTCTTATCGCACTTTTGCTTCAGTAACGAAAGAAACAACAACATGGAATCAGAGAGCAGAGTCTCTCAAACCTCATAAAGCTCTTTTAAAGGATACAAGAATTATTTACTTGACAAAATATAGTCGTTTTTTTAATGAACGCCAAGTAAAGAAAAAAACCACATGGGATTAGGGAACAGAGTATCTCAAACCTCATAAAGCTCTTTTAAATGATACGAGAATTATTTATTTTAAAAAACCTCGTTTCATTAATAAACACCAAGTAAAGATAAAAAACCCACCTGGAATCAGGGAACAGAGTGTCTCAAACCCGTAAATATCTTTTAAAGGATACAAGAATTACTTATTTGACAGAGAAAATCTTTGTTTTTCAATAAACGCCAAGTAAAGGAAAAAACCCACATGGAATCAGTGAACAGAGTCCCTCAAATCCCTGTAAAGTTATTTTAAAGGATACAAGAATTATTAATTTAACAGAATATCTTCGTTTTTTAATAAACGTCAAGTAAAGAAAACCCCGTAAAGCTCTTTTAAAGGATACAAGAATTATTTATATAACAATAATATCTTCGTTTTTTTAGTGAACGCCAAGTAAAGAAAAAAACCACTTGGAATCAGGAAACTGAGTCTCTCGAACCCTGTAAAGTTCTTTTAAAGGATACAAGAATTATTTATATAACAGAAAATCTTGGTTTTTAATGAACGCCAAGTAAAAAAAAAAAAAAAAAAAAAAAAAACAAAAGAAAAAAAAAAAAAAAAAAAAACATGGAATCCGGGAACATAGTCTCTCAAACCCTGTAAAGCTATTTTAAAGAATACAAAAATTATTTATCTAACAAAAATATCTTCGTTTTTTAATGAACGTCAAGTAAAGAAAAAAACACACATGGAATCAGGGAACTTAGTCTCTCAAATCCTGTAAAGCTAATTTAAAGAATACAAAAATTATTTATTTAACAAAAATATCTTCGTTTTTTAGTGAACACCAAGTAAAGAAAAAAAAAACTCACATGGAATAAGGGAACTTGGTCTCTCAAATTCCGTAAAGCTCTTTTAAAGGATAAAAGAAGTATTTATTTAACATAAAACATTCGTTTTTTTAATGAACGTCAAGTAAAGAAAAAAACCCACATGGAATCAGAAAACAGGGTCTCTCAAACCCTGTAAAGCTATTTTAAAGAATACAAAAATTATTTATTTAACAAAAATACCTTCGTTTTTTAGTGAACGCCAAGTAAAGAAAAAAAAAACTCACATGGAATAAGGGAAACTTGGCCTCTCAAACCCTGTAAAGCTATTTTAAAGAATACAAAATATTATTTATTTAACAAAAATATCTCCGTTTTTTAATGAACGTCAAGTAAAGAAAAAAACACATACGGAATCAGGGAACTTGGTCTCTCAAACCCTGTAAAGCTATTTTAAAGAATACAAAAATTATTTATTTAACAAAAATATCTTCCTTTTTCAATTAACGTCAAGTAAAGAAAAAAACACATATAGAATCAGGGAACTTGGTCTCTCAAACCCTGTAAAGCTAATTTAAAGAATACAAAAATTATTTATTTAACAAAAATATCTTCGTTATTTAGTGAACGCCAAGTAAAGAAAAAAAAACTCACATGGAAGAAGGGAACTTGGCCTCTCAAACCCTGTAAAGCTATTTAAAGAATACAAAAATCATTTATTTAAAAAAAATATCTTCGTTTTTAATGAACGTCAAGTAAAGAAAAAAAACACACATGGAATCAGGGAACTTGGTCTCTCAAACCCTGTAAAGCTATTTTAAAAAATACAAAAATTATTATTCAACAAAAATATCTTCCTTTTTTAATTAACGTCAAATAAAGAAAAAAAACACATGGAATCAGAGAACTTGGTCTCTCAAACCCTGTAAAGCTATTTTAAAGAATACAAAAAACTATTTATTCAACAAAAATATCTTCTTTTTTAATTAACGTCAAGTAAAGAAAAAACACACATGGAATCAGAAAACTTGGTCTCTCAAACCCTGTAAAGCTATTTTAAAGAATACAAAAATTATTTATTCAACAAAAAATATCTTCCTTTTTAATTAACGTCAAGTAAAGAAAAAAAGAACACATGGAATCAGAGAACTTGGTCTCTCAAACCCTGTAAAGCTATTTAAAGAATACAAAAATTATTTATTTAACAAAAACATCTTCGTTTTTAATGAACGTCAAGTTAAGAAAAAAACACACATGGAATCAGGGAACTTGGTCTCTCAAACCCTGTAAAGCTATTTTAAAGGACACAAAAATTATTTATTTAACAAAAATATCTTTTTTTTAGTGAACGCCAAGTAAAGAAAAAAAAACTCACATGGAATAAGGGAACTTGGTCTCTCAAATTCCGTAAAGCTCTTTTAAAGGATAAAAGAAGTATTTATTTAACATAAAACATTCGTTTTTTAATGAACGTCAAGTAAAGAAAAAAACCCACATGGAATCAGAAAACAGGGTCTCTCAAACCTGTAAAGCTATTTTAAATAATACAAAAATTATTTATTTAACAAAAATATCTTCGTTTTTTAGTGAACGCCAAGTAAAGAAAAAAAAACTCACATGGAATCAGGGAACTTGGTCTCTCAAACCCTGTAAAGCTATTTTAAAGAATACAAAAATTATTTATTCAACAAAAATATCTTCCTTTTTTAATTAACGTCAAGTAAAGAAAAAAAAACACATGGAATCAGAAACTTGGTCTCTCAAACCCTGTAAAGCTATTTTAAAGAATACAAAAATTATTTATTCAACAAAAATATCTTCCTTTTTTAATTAACGTCAAGTAAAGAAAAAAAAAACACATGGAATCAGAAACTTGGTCTCTCAAAACCAGTAAAGCTATTTTAAAGAATACAAAAATTATTATTCAACAAAAATATCTTCCTTTTTAATTAACGTCAAGTAAAGAAAAAAACACACATGGAATCAGAAAACTTGGTCTCTCAAACCCTGTAAAGCTATTTAAAGAATACAAAAATTATTTATTCAACAAAAATATCTTCCTTTTTTAATTAACGTCAAGTAAAGAAAAAAAAAACACATGGAATCAGAGAACTTGGTCTCTCAAACCCTGTAAAGCTATTTTAAAGAATACAAAAATTATCTATTTAACAAAAATATCTTTGTTTTCTAATTAAAGTCAAGTAAAGAAAAAAACACACATGGAATCAGGGAACTTGGTCTCCAAACCTGTAAAGCTACTTTGAAGGACACAAAAATTATTTATTAACAAAAATATCTTTTTTTTAGTGAACGCCAAGTAAAGAAAAAAAACTCACATGGAATAAGGGAATTTGGTCTCTCAAATTCTGTAAAGCTCTTTTAAAGGATAAAAGAAGTATTATTTAACATAAAACATTCGTTTTTAAATGAACGTCAAGTAAAGAAAAAAACCCACATGGAATCAGAAAAACAGGGTCTCTCAAACCCTGTAAAGCTATTTTAAAGAATACAAAAATTATTTATTTAACAAAAACATCTCGTTTTAATGAACGTCAAGTAAGAAAAAAACACACGTGGAATCAGGGAACTTGGTCTCTCAAACCCTGTAAAGCTATTTTAAAGAACACAAAAATAATTTATTTAACAAAAATATCTTCGTTTTTTAATGAACGTCAAGTAAAGAAAAAAATACATATGGAATCAGGGAACTTAGTCTCTCAAACCCTGTAAAGCTATTTTAAAGAATACAAAAATTATTTATTTAACAAAAATATCTTCGTTTTTAGTGAACGCCAAGTAAAGAAAAACAAACTCACATGGAATAAGGGAACTTGGTCTCTCAAATTCCGTAAAGCTCTTTTAAAGGATAAAGAAGTATTTTTTTAACATAAAACATTCGTTTTTTTAATGAACGTCAAGTAAAGAAAAAAACCCCACATGGAATCAGAAAACAGGGTCTCTCAAACCCTGTAAAGCTATTTTAAAGAATACAAAAATTATTTATTTAACAAAAATATCTTCGTTTTTTAGTGAACGCCAAGTAAAGAAAAAAAACTCACATGGAATAAGGGAACTTGGTCTCTCAAACCCTGTAAAGCTTCTTTTAAAGAATAAAAGAATTATTTATTTGACAAAAAATCTTCGTTTGTTTATGGAACGCCGAATAAAGAAAAAAAACACATGGAAACAGGAGCAGAGTCTCTCAAATCCCGTAAAGTTCTTTTAAAGGATACAAGAATTATTTATCTAACAAAAAATGTTTGTTCTTTTATAATGAACGCCAAGTCAAGAAAAAAAAAAAACTTACATGGAATCACGGAAAAGAGTCTCTCGAACCCCGTAAAGTGTTTTTTAAGAATTGTTTATTTAACATAAAATCTTGGTTTTTTAAATGAATGCCAAGTAAAGAAAAAAGACGACCTGGAATCAGGGAGCATAGTCTGTCTAACTCCGTAAATGATGCATGTCGCATTTTAAATTATACATGAATTATTTAGTTTACAGAAAATCTTTTTTTAATGAACGCATAGTAAAGAAACAAAAACCATATGGAATCAAGGAACAGAGTCTCTCAAATCCCACAAAGCTCTTTTAATGATAACAAGATTTTATTATTTAACTAAAAATCTTAGTTTTTTTTAGGAGAAGGCCAAGTATAGAAAAAAACAACACATGGAATCAGAGAAACAGGTCTCTAAAACCTGTAAAATTCTGTGAAAGGATACAAGAATTATTTTTAAACAAAGAAATCTTCGTTTTGAGTAATGAACGCCAAGTAAAGAAAAAAAAAACCCCATTGAATCAGGAAACAGAGTTTCTCAAACCCCATATAGTTTTTTTAAAGGATACAAGAATTATTTATTTAACAAAAATATTAGTTTTTTTTAATGAACACCTAGTAAAGAAAAAAAACTTGGAACAAGAGACCAGAGTCTCTCAAAGCCTGTAAAGCTCTTTTTAAGGATACAAGAATTATTTTTTTAACCAAAAAATCTTCATTTTTTTTAATGAAAGCCAAGTAAAGAAAAAAAACTTACATGGAATCATGAAAAAGAGTCTCTCGAACCCCGTAAAGTTCTTTTAAGGGATACAAGAATTATTTATTTAACAGAAAATCTTCGTTTTTTCAATGAATGCCAAGTAATGAAAAAAACCACTTGGAATCAGAGAACAGAGCCTATCTAGCTCCGTAAAGCTATTTCAAATTATGCTTGAATTATTTATTTTACAGAAAACCTTCGTTTTAAATGAACGAAGAGTAAGAAAGAAAAACCGAAATGGAATCAGGGAACAGAGTCTCTCAAACCCAATAAAGCTCTTTAAAGGATACATGAATTATTTATTTATCAGAAAAATCTTCCTTTTAATGAACTCCAAGTATAAAAAAAAACCCACGTAAAATCAGGGAACAGACTCTCTCAAACCCCACAACACTCTTTTAAAGGATACAAGAATTATTTATTAACAAAGAAATCTTTGTTTTTTTTAATGAACGCCAAGTAAAGAAAAAAAAAAACACATGCAATCAGAGAAGAGAGTCTCTTCACACCCCTTAAAGTCTTTTAAGGGATACAAGAATTATTTATTTAACAAAAAAGGGGGTGGCAAAAATTTGGGGGGACTGGGACCCTGGATGGGGACTCGGAACCCTGGATGGGAATATGGGGGCCAAAACTCATGCACAAGCCCGGTAATGGAAAACCGACGTGCACAGGGCCATTACATCACAATAATGATACATGCCCTGTTGTACTCATAAGCAATTATCAATAGTTAATAATCAATAACTAGTTCGATAGCATTAGAGTACAAAAGGTTCTCATGCAATGTTTATTAGAATCCATATCAAAAACTTCGTTTATTAGTAATAATGGCACTTCAAACTCACTTCTTTATTGAACAGAATACTGGCAAACGAAAACTCAGATAATAATGTTTCCAATAATTTTACTTATTAAGCGGGAAGTACGATGAGACCAGATGGGCCCAATTAAACGAATATGATATGTGGCCGCTTAAACTGCATACAACAATTTGGACGGTCTTCTCTTATATCAGAATATTTGGCTGAGATAAAGTTGTATTCATCTCTCGTGTTCACAGAGAAAACCTCACTGAAAAGAATTTTCCATATCAAGTGGAAGTACAATAACGCCGTATGTGTTGTATGGTGGTACTGGCCACTTAGAATGTTAAGATTGGGCACCACTCAGAATGATAGGCTATTGTGGGAGTACTGGCCGCTTGTATGGTGGGAATACTGGCCGCTCGGAATGTTAAGATATGAGTGCACTTGTAATGGTAGGATAGGGCTGTTGTTGGAATGATAGAATATGTGAGTTGAACAAGTAATTTCCTATGGGCCCCGTTAAAGTGCATACAGGGCATACTGTCCTCTTGTATCCAAAGGGAGTTACAGGGGCACCGGCCTCTTGGAATGACAGGGATACTGGGCTTTTGTATCCAAAGGGGAGTTACAGGAGTACTGACATCTTAAACTGCATACACCCTTGCTACTATTGAAGAACTTATAGCCCTTACCCGGAGACTGGGGAGGTGCGTCTACCCCAGAGCTATTTGGTGTAGTTATTCGACTTTTGAACTATTTTGAACAAAATGGCTATCTTAAAACTTTGATCTGATGCATTTGGGAAAAAATGGCGTGAGGGAGGGGGGGGGGGGGGCTGGGTGCCCTTTAATCACATTTCACTTTTAACAAGGGCGCTAAACTCATGATAAACAATCAAAGTTATACGGAACCCGTTCCATAAAAACCTTATATGTAACAAACAGGCAACTTGCATAGCTACAGGACCATCCCCTGGAGTCGAAAGGGGGGGGGGGTTCAAACCCGAAAACATAGCTACTTGGCCTTTGGACTATTTAAAAAAATGGCTATCTCAAAATTTTGATTAGATGCATTAGGACAAAATGGTGCAAGGGGGGGGGGCACTGGCCTCTGATCACTTTGGACTCTTAAAAAAGAACTAGAATTTCGCATTCCCAATCGAATAAGCCTCCTCAAAAGTTTATACGGCCCCCTTCCACAAAAATCTTATATGTCAACAATGGGCAACTTAAGTAAGTTTTAGTCCTTGCCCTGGAGGCTGTGGGGGATTGTCAACCCTGAGTTAGTTATTTGACTTTTGGAATATTTGAACAAAATGGCTATCCCAAAATCTTGACTTGATGCATTCGGGACAAAATGGCGTTATGGGGGTTTTGCACCCTCCAATCACTTTCGACTCTTAAAAAGGCCCTAGAAACTTCGATTTCTAAACGAATGAGCTCCCTCAAAGTTGTGTACGACCACCCCTTCCATAAAACCATAAATGCCAACCAGTGGTCAGCTAGCATAACTTGAAGCCCTTGCCCCATGGACTGGGTGGGTTATCACACCCGCAATCATAGTTATTTGACCTTTAGAATTACTTTGAACAAAATGGCTATCCCAAATTCTGGTTGGAAGCATCTGGGGAAGAAAGAGAGAGAGAGAGGGGGGCTAGTTTCCCTCCGATCACCTTGCTTCTTAAAAAGGGAAGTAGAACTTCGGCTTCAAGTCAAATGAGCCTACTCTGAAGTTTTTACGGCCACGCCTTCCATAAGAACCTTAGCAATGGACAACTTGCATAGCATATATGCCTTGCCCTGGGAGCTGTGGGGGCTTTGTCAACCCCTGAGTTGTTTTTTTCTGACTTTCTGACTATTTTGAACAAAATGGCTATCTCAAAACTTTGATCGGATGCACTTTGGGAAACCAGGGTGTGGAGGGGCTTTTTGCCCATTCATCACTTTTAATTCATAACTAGGGCACTAGAACCTTCGATTTCCAGTCGAATGAGCTCCTTTCAAAGTTTATAAAGCCACCTCTTCCATATGAAGTGACTCTGGGAAAAAATAATAATAAAACTCTGGAGGCTTATTGCCTTTACTATGGGCTATGGGCAACGTTATAGCATTACTTCTGATCTCAGTTTTGACAGAATATCCGGTAGTTTAGTATAATATTCAGCGTAAAGAATAATGTTCTTCAACATTCATACGTTACATTTTGTATAGACACATATACGTATATATACAAATGTTTGTTTCAAGGTCAAAATTAGAAGCAGTTTCACCCAGATTTCATGACTTGATTTACCGATTATCTCTACTTCTCATTGTCAACAAGGCGAGAATCCCAGCCAAGGCTCTTATAAGAGTAAAGACGAAATTCACCCCAGTAGTAAATTGCGAGACTTGATTGAGCCCAATCGCTTAAAAGCATCTTATTCATCATTACATGAATTGAGACGGAAAACAGTAAGTATTTTCTTCTAAAGCAGAGACGCTTTATCGTGTTACACTAGGGAGAAGAGGACGGTAGGGTAAAGGACAGAGCTCTCAGTTTGTGAAGCTTATTATCATTTTTGAGGCACATCCACAAACCAGCCCCCCCCCACAAAATCAAAATACGTTTCAAGCATAAGCAGAGTTTCGTTAATTGCAGCTTGAAGTTACTAGATTGCATAGAAAATAATAGCGAATTTTGTCTTGATAGAGAACAAACAAGGGAGGTGAATTCCAAGAATTTTGTAAGTGTAACCAGTTGAGTAGAATCGATTTTAAACAATCGAACCACTGACACAAACAGCTTTGTTTGCTGTCAACTGTCAAATCCTATTCCTTGCAGAATCGGAACTTGAAATGAGTCAATTCCCAAAAATTGATGGCACTGATGTATGTTCTAGAGTGAAATCAATCTATTTTTCTGACAAACAGCATTTTCCCGCAACTCCTGAAAACCAGAGAGGGGTCGCCTCTTAAGAGCAATCAAGCAAAAAACAAACCTTGTCCCATAATAACAGTAGTAGGAAACCCATTATTTACTCTAGTACGAACAATGTACATGCGCACTCCAACGAGGTAAAATATAGGGGGGACAAGATTATTTATCTACTAACTGTACAAGACCAACCTCTTCTAGACCAATCAGAGATGTTTCTAAGTGTATTGATTACAGACGGGTATGATGTTGGACCTACTGTTTCTAAGAAATTTTTGCCTAGATTACGTAATAGGCTATGGTGGAAATCTGACGGGGAATTCTAATGTATCATGAGCGGAATTAAGAAACTAAAAGGCTTCTCTGCTTAAGTTAAAGATAAATTCTGGAATCAATATTCTTTCGAAGCCATTATAGTGTAACTAGGACACTTAGGTAATTTCAGAAATTCAAACGAGATTAAGACAGACTTGAATATAGTTGACTCGGAGTTGTTTCCTGGGAATTTGAATGTGACAGTGCAGGGATACCAAAAAAAGGGACATTCAGAAATTACGTTTAGGGGATTAGTTGGGTGAAACAAATTAATTGACTTTTTAGGGATTATTTGGGCGAAACAGATTGAGACATTTTAGAGGACGACTTGGGCAAAACAGATGAGAGGGACTGAGAGAGATAAATCGGATTCTTCTTAGGGTTAGAGACATATGAATTGGGAATTTATCAAAATTGAGTCAAACACAGAAGCTACTATCAGCTTACAAGTGATATACTAGAGACTGAAATAGGTGAATTAGGTTTTTACCGTAGTCTGAGAGATGAATTGAATTCTTTTTAGAGTTAAAGACATATGAAGTGGAAATTTATCAAGATTCAGTCAGACAAAGAGACTACTAAAAGTCTGAGAGAGATGAAACGGATTCTTTTTCGAGTAAGAGACATATGGTGGGGAATTCATAAAGATTTAGTTAAACACAGACACTACTATCAGCTCACAAGTGGTATACCAGAGTCTGAAATAGGTGAATTAGGATTTTACCATAGTCTGAGAGAGATAAATTAGATTCTTCTTAGGGTTAGAAACATATGAATTTGAAATTCATCAAGATTTAGTCAAACCAGAAGCTACTATCAGCTTACAAGTGATATACTAGAGACTGAAATAGGTGAATTAGGTTTTTACCGTAGTCTGAGAGATGAATTGAATTCTTTTTAGAGTTAGAGAATATGAAGTGAAAAATTATTTTCCACTGAAATAGGTGAATTAGGTTTTTACCATAGTCTGAGAGATGAATTGAATTCTTTTTAGAGTTAAAGACACATGAAGTGGAAATTTATCAAGATTCAGTCAGACAAAGAGACTACTAAAAGTGCTGAGAGAAATGAAACGGATTCTTTTTCGAGTAAGAGACATATGAAGTGGGAATTCATCGAGATTTAGTTAAACACAGACACTACTATCAGCTCACAAGTGGTATACCAGAGTCTTGAAATAGGTAAATTAGGATTGTAACATAGGCTGGAGAGAGATGAATCGGATTCTTCTTAGGGTTAGAGACATATGAATTGGGAATTTATCAAGATTTAGTCAAACACAGAAGCTTCTATCAGGTTTAAAAGTGATTTATTAGAGACTGAAATAGGGGAATTAGGTTTTTACCATAGTCTGAGAGATGAATTGAAGTCTTTTTAGAGTTAGAGACACATGAAGTGGAAATTTATCAAGATTCAGTCAGACAAAGAGACTACTAAAAGTCTGAGAGAAATGAAACGGATTCTTTTTCGAGTAAGAGACATATGAAGTGGGAATTCATCGAGATTTAGTTAAACACAGACACTACTATCAGCTCACAAGTGGTATACCAGAGTCTGAAATAGGTAAATTAGGATTGTACCATAGGCTGAAAGAGATAAATCGGATTCTTCTTAGGGTTAGAGACATATGAATTGGGAATTTATCAAGATTTAGTCTCTTAGGAGTTATAGGTTTTTATATATCTTAACATTGGACGTGATCGTCTTTTACTAGGTTGCTAGCTACCGCTGCAACCCGGATAAAAATAATTTATTTTAATTACAAAGGTTTTTAACCCCATTAATTTCCTTTAAAATAAGCCATTGAACAGCTCTCTAATATGTTCCAGTGCTACGCTATTTTTTGAATAATCTTAAAATTGGACGTGATCGTCTCTTACTAGGTTACTAGCTACCGCTGCAACTCGGATGCTAGCTACCACTGAAAACCCGAATATTCTTTACTACATATTTTAACACTTAGGTTACTATTGATTATAGTTCGTTCTTTAATATAACCTGATTACAAACAGGAAAAAGCTTACGACTTTTTCTTCTTTGAAGTAGTAAGAGACGACTCTCAAAGAATCAGGCAGCTAACTAAGTCCAACGTAAGCAATGGTTTGTTCTTCTAATAATCTTCTTTTAATATTATTTTACCACAGGCTAAGGTTCTTTCTTTACTATGCGTCTCTTACTAGGTTGCTAGCTACCACTGCAACTCCGGAAAATGATCGTCTTTTAATGTAATTTTACTATGGGCTAAGGTTCGTTCTTTACTGTAAAATTACTTTAGTATATACTATGGGGCGTGATCGTCTCTTACTAGGTTGCTAGCTACCGCTGCAGCTCGAATCGTCTCACTAGGTTGCTAGCTACCGCTGCAACCCGGATAATTGAAGTTATATTGTCAATAGGTTTTACAGTTAACATGGACATGTCGCTCTTTACTGTAACTGTAGTTTACTTACACCAACATAAAGGTTTCTGCCGTAATTACTTCTTTTCAAAATTAAATTAATTACTATGGGTTAGAGTTCTTTACCATAGCCTAGCTACCACTGCAACCCAGATCTTCACTGAAAAATGGATCATTTACTATAGGCAACAGTTCGTTCTTTAATATTAAAGAAGATGGATGGAATAATTTTCGGAAAATACTTTATGAAGTTGCTGATGGTATTTTAGGGAAGAAAGTTAGAAACACAGCTAGGTTTTTTTAGTGAAAAAGCTTTATGTTTAACAGAGAAGAGAAGGGCCTTGTACAAGGATTATCTGAGTGATAGATAGTACGGAAATAAGAGGAGTGTAAAGAAAGTGGAGAAAGGATTAAAATATGAACTAAGGAGGTGTGAAATGAAGATCATAGATAAAATCGCCGAGGATCTGGAAGATGCAGTTAGAAGGCATAATAGTAAAATACTGTACTGGCATGTGCGAGGGAGTGGTTAATCTGAAAAGGAAGTGGTCAATCTGGATTGAAATTTGTGGAGAATAACGTGGTTAAAGTCAATTTTCTTGATTTTCAAGCCAATATATTTCCCTTGCAGTTCAAGCCAAAGGGCGGTAAGTTTCCTTTCAAGGGGTTTCGGACAAGGCGGTTCTAATGGTGTACTTTTTGTTTTGATCTGACTCCTTTTTTAGGAACTATGGGTTTTTACATTTCTTAACATTGGACGTGATCGTCTCTTACTAGGTTGCTAGCTACTGCTGCAACCCGGATTATTTCATGACGTCATGGCGCAATGGTATTATTTCATGACGTCTTCAGAAACAACAATATAATTTCGTGTATTTCTATTCACGTCATAGCTCTAATATAAAACTATGATGACATTCATTATTTATCTAGTAGGATTTCAGACAAGGTAATTCTAATGATGTACTTTTGTTTTGATCTGACTCTATTTTTAGGAGTTTTGGGTTTTTATATTTCTTAGCATTGGACTGATCGTCTCTTACTAGGTTGCTAGCTACTGCTGCAACCCAAATTCACATATATATTTATTTATGAGAGGCAGCCTGGCCGAGTGGTCCAAGGCACTGGTGTTAGCCACCAGTCTCTTCCGAGGCGTGGGTTCAAATCTTACCGCTGGTATACGATTATGTTTGAAAGACTGCAGTGTGAAAAGACATCAAAAATGCAGTTTTTGGTGGAAAAATGTATTCTCTTTTAGAAATAATTTATTTTAGTTACTATAGATTTTTAACCCAATTAATTTCCTTTAAAATGAGCTATTGAACAACCCTCTACGATGTTCCAGTGCCAAGCTATCTCTGGATACAAAAGAAAAAAAGAAAAAAAATATCCCGTTTAGGCAAAATGTTGTAGTAGCTGCCACTTTTCTTGATCTTCAAGCCAATATATTCCCTTACTGTTCAAGCCAAGGGACAGAAAGTTTCCTATACAGGGGTTTCGGACAAGGCGGTTTTAATGGTGTATTTTTTGTTTGATCTGACTCCTTTGTTAGGAACTATGGGTTTTTATATTTCTTAACATTGGACGTGATCGTCTCTTACTAGGTTGCTAGCTACCGCTGCAACCCGGATTTTTAACTTGCGTGTAGCTTGCTTTGATCTAACCATTATGTATTCATGAATGAGACCATTTACAGTTTTGACGTTTCTTATATAGTAATCATGACGTCACGGCGTAATGATTTTATTTCATGACGTCATGCGCATGGTATTTCATGACGCTTCAGAAACAACAATATAATTTCGTGTTTTTCTATTCACGTCATAGCTCTAATATAAAAACTATGATGACATTCATTATTTATCTAGTAGGGTTTCAGACAAGGTAGTTCTAATGATGTACTTTTGTTTTGATCTGACTCTATTTTTAGGAGTTTTGGGTTTTTATATTTCTTAGCATTGGACTGATCGTCTCTTACTAGGTTGCTAGCTACTGCTGCAACCCAAATTCACATATATTTTATTTATGAGAGGCAGCCTGGCCAAGGGGTCCAAGGCACTGGTGTTAGCCACCAGTCTCTTCGGAGGCGTGGGTTCAAATCTTACCGCTGGTATTATGTTTGAAAGACTGCAGTGTGAAAAGACATCAAAAATGCAGTTTTTGGTGGTAAAATTTATTCTCTTTTAGAAATAATTTATTTTAGTTACTATAGATTTTTAACCCAATTAATTTCCTTTAAAATGAGCCATTGAACAACTTTCTACGATGTTCCATTGCCAAGCTATCTCTGGATACAAAAGAAAAAAAAGAGAAAAAAATATCCCGTTTAGACAGAATGTTGTAGTAGCTGCCACTTTTCTTGATTTTCAAGCCGGGAAATACAGCACAAAAGATACTCACTTTAGAAGTTCAGCCAAGAAAAGTTTGGTTCAAAGAGACTACTCTAATTTTGAAGTGAGAGATGAAAGAAGACGTTTGCTGATTAAATCGGACAAAAACAAAACTAGTTTTAAAATCAAATTAAAAGACGATCATTGAAATAACAAACCATTGCATACATAGAACTTAGTTAGCTACTTGATTGTTTGAGGTTTGTCTCTTACTACTTCAATACAAAGAATAAAAAGCCGTAGGCTCTTTCCTGTTTGTAATCAGGTTTGTTTTTGTTAATTATAGTTTATATCTTATATATTCGTTTTAGACAAGGGGGTTCTAATTGCCTACTTTTTGTTTTGATTATCCATATAAGAAATCCATATATACAGCAGCGCGTGCCGAGGGCACTCAGATATCAAATATCTTTGAATAGACTTCAGTATGAAAAGAAATTTAAATTTGTAAAGAGCGCAAAAACTAGTAATTGCAAAAATATCTGCATGTATTTTAACACGGGATTACGAAAATTCAAAAATCTTATAAAATAGAACCAAAAATTTGAAGCTTAGTAAAAATCATTGTTAGAAATCGGACTTCCTGTAATAATCAAACATCTTTTAAAAGACTCAGTATGAAAATAAACTGAATTTCGTAAAGAGAAAAAACTGGTAATTGCTAAAGTGTTTGTATATAATTGAATTGAGGACTACAACGATTCAAAAACCTTGAAAAATAAAACAAACAGTTTGAAACCTTGTAAAAATCGTTGTTGGAAATCGGACAAGCTGTAATAATCAAATATCTTTGAATAGATTGCGCTAGGGTATCCAGCATCAGCCTCTAGACTAACCATAAACGAAGCACAACCCATAGAATGAAATTACGTAAAGAACAAACCACGGCCCATAGTCACATATTTTTGTTCTGGTCATTACAACCTAAAATTATGACGTCATTCATCAAACTTGTACATGAAAATACAGTTTTTTGCAAATCCTGGTTGCAGCAGTAGCTAGCAACCCGGTAGTCAGAGACGATCATCGCCCATAGGAAAAATTAAAGTAACCAATAACTCCTGAAAATAGATTCAGATTGAAGCAAGAAGTGCACTATTAGAACCGCCTTGTCCAAAACCTCTGTACAGCAAACTCACCGTCCCTTGGCTTTAATAACAAGGAAAATATATAGTTCGTTACCACGAACTGTTTGATATACGTTGAAACTTGCATAGTCCTCATTTATAATGAACTATATCGATCCAATATGTATGTCCTATATTATCTTTTCGAAATATAAGCGCGTATAAATATTACATTCACTTAAAACTTCATATATGGTTACTACCTACGATTATAACGTCATTCATCAAGATTGGCCATAAAAATGCAGTTTTTAGTGGAAAAATTGATTTTATTAAAAAATAATTAAATTCAGCTTTATGCGATGATCGAGCCTTTATATACTAACTACATCCAACGACTATGACGTCATTGATCACTATTGTACGTAACAAATTAAGTTTTTTGTAAAAAGTTGATTTTATTTAAAAAAAAAATTAAGTACAAATGGCACTAGATCTAGAGATTTCCTTTAAATGAGCCATTGAACAACTCTCTACGATGTTCCAGTGCCAAGCTATCTGTGGAAAAGAATAAGAAAGAAAAAAGATGCTGTTTGTGGAGAATAACGTGGTTAAAGTCAATTGTCTTGATTTTCAAGCCAATTTATTTCCCTTGCTGTTCAAGCCAAATGACAGAAAGTTACCTATACAGGGGTTTCAGACATGGCAGTTCTAATGGTGTATTTCTTAGGAGTTATAGGTTTTTATATATCTTAACATTGGACGTGATCGTCTTTTACTAGGTTGCTAGCTACCGCTGCAACCCGGATAAAAATAATTTATTTTAATTACAAAAGGTTTTTAACCCCATTAATTTCCTTTAAAATAAGCCATTGAACAGCTCTCTACTATGTTCCAGTGCTACGCTATTTTTTGAATAATCTTAAAATTGGACGTGATCGTCTCTTACTAGGTTACTAGCTACCGCTGCAACTCGGATGCTAGCTACCACTGAAAACCCGAATATTCTTTACTACATATTTTAACACTTAGGTTACTATTGATTATAGTTCGTTCTTTAATATAACCTGATTACAAACAGGAAAAAGCTTACGACTTTTTCTTCTTTGAAGTAGTAAGAGACGACTCTCAAAGAATCAGGCAGCTAACTAAGTCCAACGTAAGCAATGGTTTGTTCTTCTAATAATCTTCTTTTAATATTATTTTACTATAGGCTAAGGTTCTTTCTTTACTATGCGTCTCTTACTAGGTTGCTAGCTACCACTGCAACTCCGGAAAATGATCGTCTTTTAATGTAATTTTACTATGGGCTAAGGTTCGTTCTTTACTGTAAAATTACTTTAGTATATACTATGGGGCGTGATCGTCTCTTACTAGGTTGCTAGCTACCGCTGTAGCTCGAATCGTCTCACTAGGTTGCTAGCTACCGCTGCAACCCGGATAATTGAAGTTATATTGTCAATAGGTTATTACAGTTAACATGGACATGTCGCTCTTTACTGTAACTGTAGTTTACTTACACCAACATAAAGGTCAAAAATGGATCATTTACTATAGGCAACAGTTCGTTCTTTAATATTAAAGAAGATGGATGGAATAATTTTCGGAAAATACTTTATGAAGTTGCTGATGGTATTTTAGGGAAGAAAGTTAGAGACACAGCTAGGTTTTTTTAGTGAAAAAGCTTTATGTTTAACAGAGAAGAGAAGGGCCTTGTACAAGGATTATCTGAGTGACAGATAGTACGGAAATAAGAGGAGTGTAAAGAAAGTGGAGAAAGGATTAAAATATGAACTAAGGAGGTGTGAAATGAAGATCATAGATAAAATCGCCGAGGATCTGGAAGATGCAGTTAGAAGGCATAATAGTAAAATACTGTACTGGCATGTGCGAGGGAGTGGTTAATCTGAAAAGGAAGTGGTCAATCTGGATTGAAATTTGTGGAGAATAACGTGGTTAAAGTCAATTTTCTTGATTTTCAAGCCAATATATTTCCCTTGCAGTTCAAGCCAAAGGGCGGTAAGTTTCCTTTCAAGGGGTTTCGGACAAGGCGGTTCTAATGGTGTACTTTTTGTTTTGATCTGACTCCTTTTTTAGGAACTATGGGTTTTTACATTTCTTAACATTGGACGTGATCGTCTCTTAATAGGTTGCTAGCTACTGCTGCAACCCGGATTATTTCATGACGTCATGGCGCAATGGTATTATTTCATGACGTCTTCAGAAACAACAATATAATTTCGTGTATTTCTATTCACGTCATAGATCCGGGTTGCAGCGGTAGCTAGCAACCTAGTAAGAGACGATCACGTCCAATGTTAAGAAATATAAAAAACCCATAGCTCCTAAAGCAGGAGTCAGATCAAAACAAAAAGTACACCATTAGAACCGCCTTGTCCGAAACCCTGTATAGGAAACTTTCTGTCCCTTGGCTTGAACAGCAAGGGAAATATATTGGCTTGAAAATCGAGAAAATTGACTTAACCACGTTATTCTCCCCAAACGAGATATTTTTTTCTTTTTTTTTTCTTTTTTGTATCCAGAGATAGCTTGGCACTGGAACATCGTAGAGGGTTGTTCAATAGCTCATTTTAAAGGAAATTAATGGGGTTAAAAATCTATAGTAACTAAAATAAATTATTTCTAAAAGAGAATAAATTTTTCCAATAAAAACTGTATTTTAATACAGTGACGTCATAATTACTATATAAGAAACGTCAAAACTGTAAATGGTCTCATTCATGAATACATAATGGTTAGATCAAAGCAAGCTACACACAAGTTAAAAAATCAGTACTAAAAAATCAAGAAAAGTGGCAGCTACTACAACATTCTGCCTAAACGGGTATTTTTTTTCTCTGTTCTTTGTTTCCAGTATACTAAACGGATTTTTCCACCAAAAACTGCATTTTGATGTCTTTTCACACTGCAGTCTTTCAAACATAATCGTATACCAGCGGTAAGAATTGAACCCACGCCTCTGAAGAGACTGGTGGCTAACACCAGTGCCTTGGACCACTCAGCCAGGCTGCCTCTCATAAATAAATCTAATATAAAACTATGACGACATTCATTATTTATCTAGTAGGGTTTCAGACAAGGTAGTTCTAATGATGTACTTTTGTTTTGATCTGACTCTATTTTTAGGAGTTTTGGGTTTTTATATTTCTTAGCATTGGACTGATCGTCTCTTACTAGGTTGCTAGCTACTGCTGCAACCCGGATTCACATATATATTTATGAGCGGCAGCCTGGCCGAGTGGTCCAAGGCACTGGTGTTAGCCACCAGTCTCTTCGGAGGCGTGGGTTCAAATCTTACCGCTGGTATACGATTATGTTTGAAAGACTGCAGTGTGAAAAGACATCAAAAATGCAGTTTTTGGTGGAAAAATTTATTCTCTTTTAGAAATAATTTATTTTAGTTACTATAGATTTTTAACCTAATTAATTTCCTTTAAAATGAGCCATTGAACAACTATCTACGATGTTCCAGTGCCAAGCTATCTCTGGATACAAAAGAAAAAAAGAGAAAAAAAAATATCCCGTTTAGGCAGAATGTTGTAGTAGCTGCCACTTTTCTTGATTTTCAAGCCAATATATTTCCCTTGCTGTTCGTTAGGAGCTATGGGTTTTTATATTTCTTAACATTGGACGTGATCGTCTCTTACTAGGTTGCTAGCTACCGCTGCAACCCGTATTGCTAGCTACCGCTGCAACCGTATTTTATTATATTCTATACGGTCTAGTGGTTAGGATCGCTGGCTCTCACTCAGTTGGACCAGGTTCAATTCTCGGCATAGGAAATTTTGCCATTGATGATTTCTTCAGGAAAGGTTATAACTGTACCGATCCTATATATAAATGGGTTCAAATCTTACCGCTGGTTTACGATTATGATTTAATTACAAAAATCAAATATCTTTGAAAAGACTGCAGTATGAAAAGACATCAAAAATGTAGTTTTTAGTGGAAAAATTTATTCTCTTTTAGAAATAATTTATTTTAGTTATAAAAGATTTTTAACCCAATTAATTTCCTCTAAAATGAGCCATTGAACAATTCTCTGCGATTTTCCGGTGCCAAGCTATCTGTGGAAAAGAAAGAAGAAAAAAGAAAAAATATACCGTTTGGCGAGAATAACGTGGTTAAAGTCAATTTTCTTGATTTTCAAGCCAATATATTTTCTTTGTTATTCAAGCCAAAGGACGGTTAGTTACTATGGGCTATAGTTTGTTCCTTAATGTAACTTACTAGGTTGCTGGCTAGTAGCTACCGCTGTAACCCAGACTAGGTTGCTAGCTACCGCTGCAACCCGGATAATTGACAAACACCATTTATGATGAGCTATATTCGTCCTTTATGTAACTACACCTGGAACCACCATATATAGGTTAGTATGGGAGAGCGATCGTTCTTTACTGTAATTTTTTGGAACTATGGGTTTTTATATTTCTTAACATTGGACGTGATCTCTTACTCGTTTGCTAGCTACCGCTGCAACCCGGATACATCAAAAATGCAATTTTTGGACAAAATTGATTCTACTTTAAAAAGTATTTTATTTTTAATTACAAAAGTGACTAGATGTAGCAATTTCCTTTAAAATGAGCAATTATACAGCTCTCTATGATTTTCCAGTGCCCAGCTAGCTGAGGAGAAAGAAAAAGCGGAAAGAAAAAAATATCCCGTTTGTGGAGAATAACGTGGTTAAAGTCAATTTTCTTGATTTTCAAGCCAATATATTTTCTTTGTTATTCAAGCCAAGGGGCGGTAAGTTTCCTTTATAGGGGTTTCGGACAAGACGGTTCTAATGGTGTACTTTTTGTTTTATTCTGACTCTTTCTTTTTTTTAGGAGTTAGGGGTTTTTATATTTCTTAACATTGGGCGTGATCGTCTCTTACTAGGTTGCTAGCTACCGCTGCAACCCGGATGATCTAACCATTATGTAATCATGAATGAGACTATTTACATCTATGTCGATGAACCATGTCGATCCTCTTATGCACTTGTAGCTACCCCTGGAGCCACCGTATATCAGTTACTATTGGCGAGAGATTGTTCTTTACTGTAAAACATGAAAAGTTCTTTACTGTAATAATATAAATACTGTAATCTTAACTATAGTGAAGTTGCCTATGCAAGTTAGTATAGGGAAGAGTTTG
This sequence comes from Artemia sinica, assembly GCA_027921565.1. Taxonomy (NCBI): domain Eukaryota; kingdom Metazoa; phylum Arthropoda; class Branchiopoda; order Anostraca; family Artemiidae; genus Artemia; species Artemia sinica. Next base: position 30,459,224 of record CM051262.1, read on the forward strand.
ATCTTTATTATAAAAATTTCAGGAATTAATCAAGTTTTATTTGACAAAAAAGATCTTTTACAAGGAATCAGGCAGATAACAAAGTCCAATATATGCGATGGTATGTTCTTTGAATGATCGTCTTTTAATGTAATTTTAAACATAATTTATTTTATAATTAGAAAAGGTGTTTAACCCCATTAATTTCCTTTAAAATGAGCTATTAAACAACTCTCTACGATGTTCCATTGCCAAGCTATCTGTGGAATTACTAACCTATACTATAATTAAGTGGCGTATAAAATTTAGTATAGGCAAAAGGTCGTTCTTTATTATAATGGACTAAAGTTAATTCTTTAATGTATTTTTGTTTTGATCTGACTCCTTTTTTAGGAACTATGGGTTTTTATATTTCTTAACATTGGACGTGATCGTCTATTACTAGGTTGCTAGCTATCGCTGCAACCCGGATTAAGTTGAGTATGCAATTTAGTATAAGCAAGAATTTGTTCTTTATTATACTACATGAGATCCACTTAACTGACAGATTTTATGATGAGCTATGTCGATCCTTTATGTAAACTTTACTAACCTATACTTTACAATTCAGGAATTATTCTAGTTTCAGTTGACGCATTCGTTCTTTATTGTAAAATTACATAATTACATGTAAAATTCCCGGATCTGTGGAAAAGAAAGAAAAAAAAATATGCCGTTTGTGGATAATAACGTGGTTAAAGTCAATTGTCTTGATTTTCAAGCCAATATATTTCCCTTGCTGTTCAAGCGAAATAACAGAAAGTGTACTATACAGGGGTTTTGGACAAGGCGGTTCTAATGGTTTACTTTTTGTTTTGATTTGACTTTTTTTAGGAGTCATGGGTTTTTATATTTCTTAACATTGGACGTGATCGTCTCTTACTAGGTTGCTAGCTACCGCTGCAGCCGAGATTAAAAAATTATTATCATATCTTATATGTAACTTTCATTTTATAAGTCTTCGATAGTCTTATGGTAAGCATGCCTACTTGTTACCTGGTAGAAGGGGGTTCGATTCCTCGTCGGGGAGAACTTTTAATATGTTGAATTAAAAGCACTATCTTTTCACTGTAAAATTTAAAAAAGTAACTTGTTTATTTACATTTTAGCTAAAATAATGAAGATAATATGAATGAACCACAGGGTTCAGTTTCTTTGGGCTTGAGTTCATTTTTAACTATAAATACAAACAGGAAAAAGCCTATGGGTTTTTCTTCTTTTAAATAGTAAGAGACGAAACTCAAACAATCAAGTAGCTAACTAAGTCCAATGTATGGAATGGTTTGTCATTTCAGTGATCGTCTTTTAATGTAAATTATCGTCTCTTACTAGGTTGCTAGCTACCGCTGCAACTCGGATGATAATGTTAGTTGCAACTGGGGTTCATTCTATGCTATATGATTACAAACAGGAAAAAGCCTTTGGCTTTTTCTCCTTTTAAGTAGTAAGAGACGAACCTCAAACAATCAAGTAGGTAACTAAGTCCAATGTATACGATGGTTTTTTATTATTCTAATGATCGTCTTTTAATGTAATATGATTTATGTACAAAAATCAAATATCTTTGAAAAGACTGCAGTATGAAAAGACATCAAAAATGCAGTTTTTAGTTGAAAAATTTATTCTCTTTTAGAAATAATTTATTTTAGTTACAAAAGATTTTTACCGTATTAATTTCCTTTAAAATGAGCCATTGAACAACTCTCTACGATGTTCCAGTGCCAAGCTATCTGTGGAAAAGAAAAAAAATATAATTTTAGGCAGAATGTTGTAGTAGCTGCCATTTTTCTTGATTTTCAAGCCAATATATTTCCCTTGCTGTTCAAGCCAAGGGATAGAGAGTTTGCTATATACGGGTTTCGGACGAGGCGGTTCTAATGGTGTACTTTTTGTTTTGATCTGACTTTTTGTTAGGAGCTATGGGTTTTTATATTTCTTAACATTGGACGTGATCGTCTCTTACTAGGTTGCTAGCTACCGCTGCAACCCGGATTTTACATATGGGCTAAGGTTCGTTCTTTACTGTAAAATATGAGACGAACCTCGAAGAATCAGGCGGCTGACAAATATATGCAATGATTTGGTATCCTAATGATCGTCTTTTAATATAACCACTTTTCTTAATTTTCAAGCCAATATATTTCCCTTGCTGTTCAAGCCAAGGGTTAACACGGTTAACACGGGCTAGGTGTCGTTCTTTATTGTAATCAAGCCAAAGGGCGGTAACTTTCCTTTATACAGGGGTTTCGGACAAGGCGGTTCTAATGGTGTACTTTTTGTTTTGATCTGACTCCTTTTTTAAGGAAATTTGGGTTTTTATATTTCTTAACATTGGACGTAATCGTGTCTTACTAGGCTGCTAGCTACCGCTGCAACCCGGACAAACATGAAAAAGCCTATGACTTTTTCTTAATTGGAATAGTAAGAGACGACCTGGCTACAACCTACGATTATGACAAAATTGATCAATCTTTAACATGAAATTATAATCTTATTCTAGTTACTATGGGCTGGAAGTTTGTTCTTTACTGTATTGCTATATAGAAGTTTTGAACAAGGCGGTTCTAATAGTGTACTTTTTGTTTTGATCTGACTCTTTTTTCAGGAGTAATGGGTTACATTAGTTTTTACTATGGGGCGTGATCGTCTCTCTACTAGGTTGCTAGCTACCACTGCAACCCGGAAAATCTCTTACTAGGTTGCTAGCTACCGTTCAACCCGGAATACTGTAAAATCAAGTAGATAACTAAATCGAGTGTATACAATGATTTTTTATTCCAATGATCGTCTTTTAATGCAATTTAGTTTGTAATTCAGCTATAAATAAAACCATGATAACGATGATGCTTACAAAATTCCAGTTTATAGTATCTATCCTTTATGTAATGTTGTAGTAACCACCACTTTTCTTGATTTTCAAGCCATTATATTTCCCTTGCTGTTCAAGCCAAATAACAGAAAATTTACTATACAGGGGTCTCGGACAAGGCGGTTCTAATGGTGTACTTTTTGTTTTGATCTGACTCCTTTTTTAGGAACTATGGGTTTTTATATTTCTTAACATTGTAAGTGATCGTCTCTTACTAGGTTACTAACTACCGCTCTAACCCGGATAATTAATACGGTTTTTGGTCATAAAATGGCCCATGAGTTGACTTGATATTCACGTGATGGCAAGACAGCAAACCATGTTGATTATGTTATTGTATTACAAACAGGAAAAAGCCTATGGCTTTTTCTTAATTGGAATAGTATACTCTCCAGCGGTTAGATTACCAGCGATATACCAGCGATATACCAGAGATGCTTCCATAATATATGGAAGCATCATGAGTCAATTTATTTAAGCTAGTTTTATCAATATATGTTGACGAGGCTGCGAAGTAATAAATTCTGTTTGTTTTAAGCTTAAATTTCACTACATACTTTCATCAGAAAAATTTCCCTAATTTATTTGTTGTCGTTTTCAGTTTTCTTAATATGCACAAAAGCTGACCCATGGACACTCTCCGAAAAAAATAAGTCCTAATCTGGTGATAAGACAAGTCAACTTCAAGCTGCTAATCTAAACGACACCAAAACGACCTACATATACGGTTTAACTCAGTACAGAAACAAATTAAGTACGGACTGTTCAAGAATGACCCAAGTTTGGATTCAGCGTAAAATAAGCTAACTCCTGGCCAGAAGCGAAAACGAACTAGGTCCTGGTTCGGTGGAAAATGAGCTCCGTACTGACTCGACACAAAGCGAGCTAAGTCATGATTCAGCATAAACACATGGTTCTTAGACAAAAAGATGACTCGTGAAAACTTGGTACCAACACAGAGCAAATCCTGATTGTTATTTCTTAGCGAATAAAACAAGCTAGGTCCTGAATCTGTGCAGAAACAAGCTAGATTCTAATTCGATACAACAATCAACATATTTTCTGATTCGCTAACAAAAACAATTTGCCCAAGTCCCGCGGTGGGATAAAACCAATTTAGTTGAAACAGCATCTAGTCCTCTATCACTTCAAACTTTTTAGCAATAAGGTAGACTTCTTGAAATCGAAAACACTTCGCGGTTTCACTCAAACTGGAGGTAAAAAAGCTTTCTTCCGACCTCTCTAACACCCCCCCCCACCCCAATCTTCCTCCTTATCGAAAACAGTGAAGCAGGAAAATAGGTATATTGCACCAGGTTTGAACTGGAATCTGTCCAAATTCAATCTGTATGATCATGCAACCAAGCCTGGCCCGTGTATCCTCAAAATTTTCTTACCCAAATTTTCAGTGCCACAAACAGATCTGGTCAGCGGGCCAGAATGAACTATTGGCTCTCCTCACAGTAAAAGTAATATACAGTAGCAAAAAGTCCTATACTCTCAATTAAACATTTTTGACACAGATCTAAAACCACACAAGCCTCATGACCCTGCCAACGCTCAAACGTAATGACAAATGTTTCCGTTGGAAAACGAAGTTGCAACTGAAGTAGTGATGTAGTAATATAAGGTAGTGCGCCCGTGGTAATCCAGACAAGCGGGCCATAGTGTTATATCAATTAAAGAGAGCGGGCTCATAGGACATTACTGTGTCAATTAAAGGAAGCGGGTCCACAGGATATTACTGCGTCAGTTAAAGGAAGCGGGCCCATAGGACATTACTGTGTCAGTTAAAGGAAGCGGGCCCATAGGACATTACTGTGTCAATTAAAGAGAGCGGGCCCATAGAACATTACTGCGTAAATTAAAGAGAGAGGGCTCATAGGCAAGCCATACAAGCGGGCCCACCATACAAGCCGACCCATAGGCGAGCCATACAAGCTCACAGTACTCCCACCATACAAGCGGGCTGTCATTCCTGGCAGACATATTTTTGTGTGACTGATGTTTTATTTAAAGTTTTTTATGGTATGGATGTTTATGTTTATATATGTTAGGATTTTTATTTTTCATTATATTGCTGTTTTATCCATACAAGCAGGCTATCATTCCAAGGAGACACATAGACAATCCATACAAGTGGGCTATCATCCCAATCGGACACATAGCCAATCTAATAGGATGTTTTAAGTTTATGGATGTAACGATTTATATTATTCATTATATTGGTGTTTTATTTGATGTTTATTGTATAGATGTACGGAATCAATCATATTGTATGGATGTTTTATGTTTATGGATGTAAGTTTTTTATTGTTCATTATATTGGTGTTTTATTTGATGTTTTATTGTTTGGATGTTTTATGTTCGTAGATGTAAGGGATTTTATGGTCCATTATATTGGTGTTTATTTGATGTTTTATTGGACATTACTGTGTTAATGATAGGTCGAGGGCAGGTGAGACATTACTGCGTCAATTAAAGCAAGCGGACAGGTGGGACATTACTGTATCAATCTAAGAGAGCGGGTCCATAGGACATTACTGTGTCAATTAAAGGGAGCGGGCCATAGGACATTACTGTGTCAATTAAAGGAAGCGGGCCCATAGGACATTACTGTATCAATTAAAGAAAGCGGGCTCATAGGATATTACTGTGTCAATTAAAAAGAGTGAGCCCATAGAACATTACTGTGTCTATTAAAGAGAGAGGGCAGGTGACATATTACTGCTTCAATCAAAGGAAGTGGACAGGTGGGACATTACTCTATCAATCTAAGACAGCGGGCCCAAAGGATATTACTGTGTCAATTAAAGAGAGCGGGCCCACAGGACATTACTGTGTCATTTAAAGAGAGCGGGCCCATACGACATTACTGTGTCAATTAAAGGAACCAGGCCCATAGGATATTACTGTGTCTATTAAAGAGAGCGGGCCCATAGGCAAGCCATACAAGTTGGCCCACCACACAAGCGGGCCCATAGGCAAGCCATGCAAGCGCACAGTACTCCCACTATACAAGCGGGCTATCATTCCTGGCAGACATATTTTTTGTATGACTGATGTTTTATTTAATGTTTTTTATGGTATGAATGTTTATATTTATGGATATAAGGATTTTTATTGTTCATTATATTGCTGTTTTATCCATACAAGCAGGTTATCGTTCCAAGCAGACACATAGACAATCCATACAAACGGGCTATCATTCAAAGCGGACACATAGCCAGTCTAATAGGATGTTTTATGTTTAGGGATGTAAGGATTTATATTATTCATTATATTGGTGTTTTATTTGATGTTTATTGTATGGATGTATGGAGTCAATCATATTGTATGGACGTTTAATGTTTATGGATGTAAGGATTTTATTGTTCATTATATTGGTGTTTTATTTGATGTTTTATTGTTTGGATTTCTTATGTTTATGGATGTAAGTATTTTTATGGTTCATTATATTGGTGTTTTATTTGATGTTTTATTGGACATTACTGTGTCAGTGATAGGTAGAGGGCAGGTGGGACATTACTGTGTCAATTAAAGGAAGCGGACAGATGGGACATTACTGTATCAATCTAAGAGGGTGGGCCCATAGGACATTACTGTGTCAATTAAAGAGAGTGGGCCCATAGGACATTACTTTGTCAGTTAAAGAGAGCGGGCCCAAAGGCAAGCCATACAAGCGGGCCCACCATACAAGCGGGCCCATAGGCAAGCCAGACAAGCGCAAAGTACTCCCACCATACAAGCGGGCTATCATTCTTGGCAGACATATTTTTTGTATGACTGATGTTTTATTTAATGTTTTTTATGGTATGGATGTTTTATGTTTATGGATGTAAAGATTTTATTGTTCATTATATTGCTGTTTTATCCATACAAGCAGGCTATCATTCCAAGCAGACACATAGACAATCCATACAATCGGACTATCATTCGAAGCGGACACATAGCCAATCTAATAGGATGTTTAATGTTTAGGGATGTAAGGATTTTTATTGTTCATTATATTGGTGTTTTATTTGATGTTTCATTGTTTGGATGTTTTATGTTTATGGATGTAAGGATTTTTATGGTTCATTATATTGGTGTTTTATTTGATGTTTTATTGGACATTACTGTGTCAATGATAGGTAGAGGGCAGGTGGGACATTACTGTGTCAATTAAAGGAAGCGGACAGATGGGACATTACTGTATCAATCTAAGAGGGTGGGCCCATAGGACATTACTTTTTCAATTAAAGAGAGCGGGCCCATAGGACCTTAGTGTGTCAGTTAAAGAGAGCGGGCCCAAAGGCAAGCCATACAAGCGGGCCCACCATACAAGCGGGCCCATAGGCAAGCCAGACAAGCGCAAAGTACTCCCACCATACATGCGGGCTATCATTCTTGGCAGACATATTTTTTATATGACTGATGTTTTATTTAATGTTTTTTTTTGGTATGGATGTTTTATGTTTATGGATGTAAAGATTTTATTGTTCATTATATTGCTGTTTTATCCATACAAGCAGGCTATCATTCCAAGCAGACACATAGACAATCCATACAATCGGGCTATCATTTGTAGCGGACACATACCCAATCTAATAGGTTGTTTTATGTTTATGGATGTAAGGATTTATATTATTCATTATATTGGTGTTTTATTTGATGTTTATTGCATGTATGTATGGAGTCAATTATATTGTATGGATATTTTATGTTTATGGACGTAAGGATTTTTATTGTTCATTATATTGGTGTTTTATTTGATGTTTCATGTTTGGATGTTTTATGTTTATGGATGTAAGGATTTTTATGGTTCATTATATTGGTGTTTTATTTGATGTTTTATTGGATATTACTGCGTCAATGATAGGTAGAGGGCAGGTGGGACATAACTGTGTCAATTAAAGGAAGCGGACAGATTGGACATTACTGTATCAATCTAAGGTAGAGGGCATCAAGGACCCCATTTCCCCCATACCCCCACACCCTCCCCGAACCCCCCAACACACCCCCTTCCTCCAGAGCCGACCTTCAGTTTTTTTTTACAGTTTTCTTTCAACTTTTTTTTATATGTCTAAAAATCAGCACTCAACATGTTCCATCTACAAATTAATTTCACGAGGAAAAAAAATCAATGTACAAAATTCACGAAGAAAAAAAAACTAATTTAATTTTGAAAAGAAAGAATTACGGCGGAAACCTAAATGGTAGCATAAGTAAGCTACATTTCTTAAGAACTGCCCACCGGAATTTGAACTCAGATCGCCGGATTCAAAGTCTTATGTTTTAACCACTACACCAAGAAACGTTCATTTAAGAAAGAATTTTAACGGTATATGATAACTTAAATACCGAACTAAGTTTACAATAAAGAACGACACCTAGCCCGTGTTAACTGAGACATAAATAGGGAATTTTACATGTAATTATGTAATTTTACAATAAAGAACGAATGCGTCAACTGAAACTAGAATAATTCCTGAATTGTAAAGTATAGGTTAGTAAAGTTTACATAAAGGATCGACATAGCTCGTCATAAAATCCGTCAGTTAAGTTGATCTCATGTAATATAATAAAGAACAAATTCTTGCTTATACTAAATTGCATACTCAACTTAATCCGGGTTGCAGCGATAGCTAGCAACCTAGTAATAGACGATCACGTCCAATGTTAAGAAATATAAAAACCCATAGTTCCTAAAAAAGGAGTCAGATCAAAACAAAAATACATTAAAGAACTAACTTTAGTCCATTATAATAAAGAACGACCTTTTGCCTATACTAAATTTTATACGCCACTTAATTATAGTATAGGTTAGTAATTCCACAGATAGCTTGGCAATGGAACATCGTAGAGAGTTGTTTAATAGCTCATTTTAAAGGAAATTAATGGGGTTAAACACCTTTTCTAATTATAAAATAAATTATGTTTAAAATTACATTAAAAGACGATCATTCAAAGAACATACCATCGCATATATTGGACTTTGTTATCTGCCTGATTCCTTGTAAAAGATCTTTTTTGTCAAATAAAGCTTGATTAATTCCTGAAATTTTTATAATAAAGATCAAACTCTTCCCCATAATAACTTGCATAGGCAACTTCACTATAGTTAAGATTACAGTATTTATGTTATTACAGTAAAGAACTTTTCATGATTTACAGTAAAGAACAATCTCTCGCCAATAGTAACTGATATACGGTGGCTCCAGGGGTAGCTACAAGTGCATAAGAGGATCGACATGGTTCATCGACATAGATGCAAATAGTCTCATTCATGATTACATAATGGTTAGATCGTCAAGGTTGCAGCGGTAGCTAGCAACCTAGTAAGAGACGATCACGCCCAATGTTAAGAAATATAAAAACCCCTAACTCCTAAAAAAAAGAGTCAGAATAAAACAAAAAGTACACCATTAGAACCGTCTTGTCCGAAACCCCTATAAAGGAAACTTACCGCCCTTTGGCTTGAATAACAAAGAAAATATATTGGCTTGAAAATCAAGAAAATTGACTTTAACCACGTTATTCTCCACAAACGGGATATTTTTTTCTTTCCGCTTTTCTTTCTCCTCAGCTAGCTGGGCACTGGAAAATCATAGAGAGCTGTATAATAGCTCAGTTTAAAGGAAATTGCTACATCTAGTCACTTTTGTAATTAAAAATAAAATACTTTTTAAAGTAGAATCAATTTTGTCCAAAAAATTGCATTTTTGATGTATCCGGGTTGCAGCGGTAGCTAGCAAACGAGTAAGAGATCCCGTCCAATGTTAAGAAATATAAAAACCCATAGTTCCAAAAAATACAGTAAAGAACGATCGCTCTCCCATACTAACTGATATATGGTGGTTCCAGGTGTAGTTACATAAAGGACGAATATAGCTCATCGTAAATGGTGTTTGTCAATTATCCGGGTTGCAGCGGTAGCTAGCAACCTAGTCTGGGTTACAGCGGTAGCTACTAGCTAGCAACCTAGTAAGTTACATTAAGGAACAAACTATAGCCCATAGTAACTAACCGTCCTTTGGCTTGAATAACAAAGAAAATATATTGGCTTGAAAATCAAGAAAATTGACTTTAACCACGTTATTCTCGCCAAACGGTATATTTTTTCTTTTTTCTTCTTTCTTTTCCACAGATAGCTTGGCACCGGAAAATCGCAGAGAATTGTTCAATGGCTCATTTTAGAGGAAATTAATTGGGTTAAAAATCTTTTATAACTAAAATAAATTATTTCTAAAAGAGAATACATTTTTCCAGTAAAAACTATATTTTTGATGTCTTTTCATACTGCAGTCTTTTCAAAGATATTTGATTTTTGTAATTAAATCATAATCGTAAACCAGCGGTAAGATTTGAACCCATTTATATATAGGATCGGTACAGTTATAACCTTTCCTGAAGAAATCATCAATGGCAAAAATTTCCTATACCGAGAATTGAACCTGGTCCAACTGAGTGAGAGCCAGCGATCCTAACCACTAGACCGTATAGAATATAATAAAATACGGGTTGCAGCGGTAGCTAGCAATACGGGTGCAGCGGTAGCTAGCAACCTAGTAAGAGACGATCACGTCCAATGTTAAGAAATATAAAAACCCATAGCTCCTAACGAACAGCAAGGGAAATATATTGGCTTGAAAATCAAGAAAAGTGGCAGCTACTACAACATTCTGCCTAAACGGGATATTTTTTTCTTTTTTTCTTTGTTTCCAGAGATAGCTTGGCACTGGAACATCGTAGAGAGTTGTTCAATGGCTCATTTTAAAGGAAATTAATTGGGTTAAAAATCTTTAGTAACTAAAATAAATTATTTCTAAAAGAGAATAAATTTTTCCACCAAAAACTGCATTTTGATGTCTTTTCACACTGCAGTCTTTCAAACATAATCGTATACCAGCGGTAAGATTTGAACCCACGCCTCCGAAGAGACTGGTGGCTAACACCAGTGCCTTGGACCACTCGGCCAGGCTGCCGCTCATAAATATGTATGTGAATCCGGGTTGCAGCAGTAGCTAGCAACCTAGTAAGAGACGATCAGTCCAATGCTAAGATATATAAAAACCAAAACTCCTAAAAATAGAGTCAGATCAAAACAAAAGTACATCATTAGAACTACCTTGTCTGAAACCCTACTAGATAAATAATGAATGTCGTCATAGTTTTATATTAGATCTATGACGTGAATAGAAATACACGAAATTATATTGTTGTTTCTGAAGACGTCATGAAATAATACCATTGCGCCATGACGTCATGAAATAATCCGGGTTGCAGCAGTAGCTAGCAACCTAGTAAGAGACGATCACGTCCAATGTTAAGAAATGTAAAAACCCATAGTTCCTAAAAAAGGAGTCAGATCAAAACAAAAAGTACACCATTAGAACCGCCTTGTCCGAAACCCCTTGAAAGGAAACTTACCGCCCTTTGGCTTGAACTGCAAGGGAAATATATTGGCTTGAAAATCAAGAAAATTGACTTTAACCACGTTATTCTCCACAAATTTCAATGCAGATTGACCACTTCCTTTTCAGATTAACCACTCCCTCGCACATGCCAGTACAGTATTTTACTATTATGCCTTCTAACTGCATCTTCCAGATCCTCGGCGATTTTATCTATGATCTTCATTTCACACCTCCTTAGTTCATATTTTAATCCTTTCTCCACTTTCTTTACACTCCTCTTATTTCCGTACTATCTATCACTCAGATAATCCTTGTACAAGGCCCTTCTCTTCTCTGTTAAACATAAAGCTTTTTCACTAAAAAAACCTAGCTGTGTTTCTAACTTTCTTCCCTAAAATACCATCAGCAACTTCATAAAGTATTTTCCGAAAATTATTCCATCCATCTTCTTTAATATTAAAGAACGAACTGTTGCCTATAGTAAATGATCCATTTTTTAGTGAAGATCTGGGTTGCAGTGGTAGCTAGGCTATGGTAAAGAAACTCTAACCCATAGTAATTAATTTAATTTTGAAAAGAAGTAATTACGGCAGAAACCTTTATGTTGGTGTAAGTAAACTACAGTTACAGTAAAGAGCGACATGTCCATGTTAACTGTAATAACCTATTGACAATATAACTTCAATCATCCGGGTTGCAGCGGTAGCTAGCAACCTAGTGAGACGATTCGAGCTGCAGCGGTAGCTAGCAACCTAGTAAGAGACGATCACGCCCCATAGTATATACTAAAGTAATTTTACAGTAAAGAACGAACCTTAGCCCATAGTAAAATTACATTAAAAGACGATCATTTTCCGGAGTTGCAGTGGTAGCTAGCAACCTAGTAAGAGACGCATAGTAAAGAATGAACCTTAGCCTATAGTAAAATAATATTAAAAGAAGATTATTAGAAGAACAAACCATTGCTTACGTTGGACTTAGTTAGCTGCCTGATTCTTTGAGAGTCGTCTCTTACTACTTCAAAGAAGAAAAAGTCGTAAGCTTTTTCCTGTTTGTAATCAGGTTATATTAAAGAACGAACTATAATCAATAGTAACCTAAGTGTTAAAATATGTAGTAAAGAATATTCGGGTTTTCAGTGGTAGCTAGCATCCGAGTGGCAGCGGTAGCTAGTAACTTAGTAAGAGACGATCACGTCCAATTTTAAGATTATTCAAAAAATAGCGTAGCACTGGAACATAGTAGAGAGCTGTTCAATGGCTTATTTTAAAGGAAATTAATGGGGTTAAAAACCTTTTGTAATTAAAATAAATTATTTTTATCCGGGTTGCAGCGGTAGCTAGCAACCTAGTAAAAGACGATCACGTCCAATGTTAAGATATATAAAAACCTATAACTCCTAAGAAATATACCATTAGAACTGCCATGTCTGAAACCCCTGTATAGGTAACTTTCTGTCATTTGGCTTGAACAGCAAGGGAAATAAATTGGCTTGAAAATCAAGAAAATTAACTTTAACCACGTTATTCTCCACAAACAGCATCTTTTTTTTCTTTCTTATTCTTTTCCACAGATAGCTTGGCACTGGAACATCGTAGAGAGTTGTTCAATGGCTCATTTAAAGGAAATCTCTAGATCTAGTGCCATTTGTACTTAATTTTTTTTTTAAATAAAATCATTTTTTTACAAAAAACTTAATTTGTTACGTACAATAGTGATCAATGACGTCATAGTCGTTGGATGTAGTTAGTATATAAAGGCTCGATCATCGCATAAAGCTGAATTTAATTATTTTTTTAATAAAATCAATTTTTCCACTAAAAACTGCATTTTTATGGCCAATCTTGATGAATGACGTTATAATCGTAGGTAGTAACCATATATGAAGTTTTAAGTGAATGTAATATTTATACGCGCTTATATTTCGAAAAGATAATATAGGACATACATATTGGATCGATATAGTTCATTATAAATGAGGACTATGCAAGTTTCAACGTATATCAAACAGTTCGTGGTAACGAACTATATATTTTCCTTGTTATTAAAGCCAAGGGATGGTGAGTTTGCTGTACAGAGGTTTTGGACAAGGCGGTTCTAATAGTGTACTTCTTGCTTTAATCTGAATCTATTTTCAGGAGTTATTGGTTACTTTAATTTTTCCTATGGGCGATGATCGTCTCTGACTACCGGGTTGCTAGCTACTGCTGCAACCAGGATTTGCAAAAAACTGTATTTTCATGTACAAGTTTGATGAATGACGTCATAATTTTAGGTTGTAATGACCAGAACAAAAATATGTGACTATGGGCCGTGGTTTGTTCTTTACTTAATTTCATTCTATGGGTTGTGCTTCGTTTATGGTTAGTCTAGAGGCTGATGCTGGATACCCTAGCGCAATCTATTCGAAGATATTTGATTATTACAGCTTGTCCGATTTCCAACAACGATTTTTACAAGGTTTCAAACTGTTTGTTTTATTTTTCAAGGTTTTTGAATCGTTGTAGTCCTCAATTCAATTATATACAAACACTTTAGCAATTACCAGTTTTTCTCTTTACGAAATTCAGTTTATTTCATACTGAGTCTTTTAAAAGATGTTTGATTATTACAGGAAGTCCGATTTCTAACAATGATTTTTACTAAGCTTCAAATTTTTGGTTCTATTTTATAAGATTTTTGAATTTTCGTAATCCCGTGTTAAAATACATGCAGATATTTTTGCAATTACTAGTTTTTGCGCTCTTTACAAATTTAAATTTCTTTTCATACTGAAGTCTATTCAAAGATATTTGATATCTGAGTGCCCTCGGCACGCGGCATGCTTGTATATATGGATTTCTTATATGGATAATCAAAACAAAAAGTAGGCAATTAGAACCCCCTTGTCTGAAACGAATATATAAGATATAAACTATAATTAACAAAAACAAACCTGATTACAAACAGGAAAGAGCCTACGGCTTTTTATTCTTTGTATTGAAGTAGTAAGAGACAAACCTCAAACAATCAAGTAGCTAACTAAGTTCTATGTATGCAATGGTTTGTTATTTCAATGATCGTCTTTTAATTTGATTTTAAAACTAGCTTTGTTTTGTCCGATATAATCAGCAAACGTCTTCTTTCATCTCTCACTTCAAAATTAGAGTAGTCTCTTTGAACCAAACTTTCTTGGCTGAACTTCTAAAGTGAGTATCTTTTGTGCTGTATTTCCCGGCTTGAAATCAAGAAAAGTGGCAGCTACTACAACATTCTGTCTAAACGGGATATTTTTTACTCTTTTTTTTTCTTTTGTATCCAGAGATAGCTTGGCAATGGAACATCGTAGAAAGTTGTTCAATGGCTCATTTTAAAGGAAATTAATTGGGTTAAAAATCTATAGTAACTAAATAAATTATTTCTAAAAGAGAATAAATTTTACCAACAAAAACTGCATTTTGATGTCTTTTCACACTGCAGTCTTTCAAACATAATACCAGCGGTAAGATTGTGAACCCACGCCTCCGAAGAGACTGGTGGCTAACACCAGTGCCTTGGACCCCTTGGCCAGGCTGCCTCTCATAAATAAAATATATATGAATTTGGGTTGCAGCAGTAGCTAGCAACCTAGTAAGAGACGATCAGTCCAATGCTAAGAAATATAAAAACCCAAAACTCCTAAAAATAGAGTCAGATCAAAACAAAAGTACATCATTAGAACTACCTTGTCTGAAACCCTACTAGATAAATAATGAATGTCATCATAGTTTTATATTAGAGCTATGACGTGAATAGAAAAACACGAAATTATATTGTTGTTTCTGAAGGCGTAATGAAATAATACCATTGCGCCATGACGTCATGAAATAAAATCATTACGCCGTGACGTCATGATTACTATATAAGAAACGTCAAAACTGTAAATGGTCTCATTCATGAATAAATAATGGTTAGATCAAAGCAAGCTACACGCAAGTTAAAAAATCCGGGTTGCAGCGGTAGCTAGCAACCTAGTAAGAGACGATCACGTCCAATGTTAAGAAATATAAAAACCCATAGTTCCTAACAAAAGAGTCAGATCAAAACAAAAAATACACCATTACAACCGCCTTGTCCGAAACCCCTGTATAGGAAACTTTCTGTCCCTTGGCTTGAACAGTAAGGGAAATATATTGGCTTGAAGATCAAGAAAAGTGGCAGCTACTACAACATTCTGCCTAAACGGGATATTTTTTTTCTTTTTTCTTTTGTATCCAGAGATAGCTTGGCACTGGAACATCGTAGAGGGTTGTTCAATAGCTCATTTTAAAGGAAATTAATTGGGTTAAAAATCTATAGTAACTAAAATAAATTATTTCTAAAAGAGAATACATTTTTCCACCAAAAACTGCATTTTGATGTCTTTTCACACTGCAGTCTTTCAAACATAATCGTATACCAGCGGTAAGATTTGAACCCACGCCTCGGAAGAGACTGGTGGCTAACACCAGTGCCTTGGACCACTCGGCCAGGCTGCCTCTCATAAATAAATATATATGTGAATTTGGGTTGCAGCAGTAGCTAGCAACCTAATAAGAGACGATCAGTCCAATGCTAAGAAATATAAAAACCCAAAACTCCTAAAAATAAAGTCAGATCAAAACAAAAGTACATCATTAGAATTACCTTGTCTGAAATCCTACTAGATAAATAATGAATGTCATCATAGTTTTATATTAGAGCTATGACGTGAATAGAAAAACACGAAATTATATTGTTGTTTCTGAAGACGTCATGAAATAATACCATTGAGCCATGACGTCATGAAATAAAATCATTACGCCGTGACGTTATAATTAGTATATAAGAAAAGTCAAAACTGTAAATTCTCTCATTCTTGATTAGATAATGGTTAGATCAAAGCAAGCTATAGGCAAGTTAAAAAAACAGTACTAAACAAACAACAGAGATAGTAACTTGAAAAGAACAAAACAAAGGTATTCAACCGACCAGGCGTATTGAGAAGTAATAATTGAGAGAGCAAAACAAAACAGCAAGATGTGTTATCATAATGATGAAGATTATAGACATGCAAAAATTGAGACAGCCAAACAAAAGATCAAGGAACGGTATGGTAATGATGAAGATTACAGAGAAGCAACAATTGAGTGGGCTAGACAAAAGAGCAAGGAACGGTATGATAATGATAAAGATTACAGAGAAGCAAGAATTAATCAGGCTAGACAAAAGATCAAGGAGCATTATCACAATGATAAACTTTATAGAGAAGCAACAATTGAGCAGGCTAGACAAAAGATCAAGGAGCGTTATCACAATGATAAACTTTATAGAGAAGCAACAATTGAGCAGGCTAGACAAAAGATCAAGGAGCGTTATCACAATGATGAAGATTATCGAAAAATATATAAGAAAAAAGTTGCTACCAGAATAATGGGTAGATACTGGGGTGACAAAAGCTATAATGAAAAAATTAAATTCTCTGCGAGGTTGTACCGAAGAACGCATAAGGACAAAGGGAAAAATTACATTCAGAAATACAAGAAGATGGCAAAAATGCAGGCTGATCTTCGTAAATTGAGAAACATTTTACGCATGTTTACCAGGATCACGAAAAGTATTCAAAATTACAGATTAAAATTCTCTTTGAAAGAGCGGATGCTGTTGAAAAGTCGGCTAGAAATGCTTTGGCAAAGCTTCATAGTAATATCCAAAAGAAATGTTGTCAGTTTAATGAAAAGCTTCCAAGGTATGGACTGGCAACTGCGGAACAGTTTATAGATGCAATGGAAAATGTTTGACAACACAGTGAATATACAGAGGCGTACTTCTTAGAAAATTCGTATATTAATTTTGGAAGGAGCAATTGCAGTTTATGTAGCAGTAATAGAAATATATATACAAGTATACCTATCAGCAGTGAAGGAAAAGCAATGTTTTTCAATTATGGCGAAAACGAGCCTGTTAGGGTTATTAGTATATGTGTTTGTAAGACTAATGATTTAGAACAAACTCCTGGAACACCGACTCAAGAAAAAAGTATTTCTAACTGTGTTTTAAACAGTTCTTTTAGTTCTACTGAATATTTGGCAAAAAATTCTCTGTGTAGTAGAACAAACTGTCCTGAAAAGTACGAGACAACTATTGAAAAATGCTCTGAAACTAGATCTGACAAGGAAATTATGATGGCTGAAGTCACGTATAACAATCTGAGTAAACATTCAAAACCAAAAAACTGGGCAGCAGGTTACTTGGCAATGTCACCCTGATATCTGCAAACTCTATCCGACGGATATTGAATTATGTCAAATTCTTTTTGATATCCTTGAAAATAATATAGCATTAAAATTTTCAACTGACAAAGTGGTTAATTTCTACCTTGGCGAATTGGATTATTGTGAAATCAATTACAGGGACACAAGAAAGCATGGGCATTCGTTATACTGTAGCCCAAATGAGGGATGTCAGAGCTATTTGCGTTGTCTAAGGGCACTAGCTCCACATTTTCCTGTCTTGACCTGTTCATTAATAGCGTATATAAGGCAGTATCAAAATATAAGATTATACAACATATTAATCTACTAAAAGTCGAGGGCTCGTACAAGGAATTAAGTCATTATTTAAAAGAAGTGTCAAGTAGACTCTGTCGTAATAGTCAAGACGTCATCTACGGTGATAGCAATATTAGAGTTTCTGTGGATGAAAATACAATAATAAAATTATTTGGTGAGAGCCTTGATAAGGTAGCTAACATCAGGGATGTATACCCCACAATGCATTTTGACAGTTGCGAGCAGATAAAGACAAAATACCAATTGAAGAGTCTAAGATCCCTTTCAAATAAGAAAGGTTTTGATGTAATGTTGGCCACGATTTTAGAACACCTCCAACAGAACATACCCAAAGATGACAGAGAACAGCTAATTCATTGTACAGGTTGGAAAGAGGATGTCATAGATTCATTCTCTGTCTGTGATTACTGTGCTGGGAAAATGTTGAAAAGTCAGGAGAATGTCCGATCAGTATTAAATAACCTTGATATCGACTGTACACCGGAATGCATAAAGTGTTTAAGTAATTTTGAAATGGCAATGATTCGATTTGTAATGCCTTGTCTTACGATCGTCAGATTAGGGCAAGTAACTGCATTGAAGAGACCTAGAACAGAACTTGTTGACGCTCTTAAGGGTAGAATAGTATATATACCTGTTGATGTGCAAGCAAATGCAGATATTCAGCCTGAAAAACTTCTTATCCGGGTTGCAGCGGTAGCTAGCAACCTAGTAAGAGACGATCACGTCCAATGTTAAGAAATATAAAAAACCATAGCTCCTAAAAAGGAGTCAGATCAAAACAAAAAGTACACCATTAGAACCGCCTTGTCCGAAACCCCTTTATAGGAAACTTTCTGTCCCTTGGCTTGAACAGCAAGGGAAATATATTGGCTTGAAAATCAAGAAAATTGACTTTAACCACGTTATTCTCCCCAAACGGGATATTTTTTTCTCTTTTCTTTGTTTCCAGAGATAGCTTGGCACTAGAACATCGTAGAGAGTTGTTCAATAGCTCATCTTAAAGGAAATTAATTGGGTTAAAAATCTATAGTAACTAAAATAAATTATTTCTAAAAGAGAATAAATTTGTACAATAAAAACTGTATTTTGATGCAGTGACGTCATAATTACTATATAAGAAACGTCAAAACTGTAAATGGTCTCATTCATGAATACATAATGGTTAGATCAAAGCAAGCTACACGAAGTTAAAAAATCAGTACTAAAAAATCAAGAAAAAAGGCAGCTACTACAACATTCTGCCTAAACGGGATATTTTTTTCTCTTTTCTTTGTTTCCAGAGATAGCTTGGCACTAGAACATCGTAGATAGTTGTTCAATAGATCATTTTAAAGGAAATTAATTGGGTTAAAAATCTATAGTAACTAAAATAAATTATTTCAAAAAAAGAATAAATTTTTCCACCAAAAACTGCATTTTCGATGTCTTTTCACACTGCAGTCTTTCAAACATAATCGCATATCAGCGGTAAGATTTGAACCCACGCCTCCGAAGAGACTGGTGGCTAACACCAGTGCCTTGGACCACTCGGCCAGGCTGCCTCTCATAAATAAATATATATGTGAATTTGGGTTGCAGCAGTAGCTAGCAACCTAGTAAGAGACGATCAGTCCAATGCTAAGAAATATAACAAAACTCCTAAAAATAGAGTCAGATCAAAACAAAAGTATATCATTAGAACTACCTTGTCTGAAACCCTACTAGATAAATAATGAATGTCATCATAGTTTTATATTAGAGCTATGATTACAGTAAAGAACGAACCTTAGCTTGAATAACATTACAGTAAAGTATAATAAAGATCAAACTCTTCCCTATACTAACTTGCATACGCAACTTCAATATAGTTAAGATTACAGTATTTATATTTTTACATTAAAAGACGATCACTGAAATAACAAACCATTCCATACATTGGACTTAGTTAGCTACTTGATTGTTTGAGTTTCGTCTCTTACTATTTAAAAGAAGAAAAGCCGTAGGATTTTTCCTGTTTGTATTTTTAGTTAAAAACGAACTCAAGTCCAAAGAAACTGAACACTGTGGTTCATTCATATTATCTTCATTATTTTAGCTAGAATGTAAATAAACAAGTTTCTTTTTAAATTTTTTACAATAAAGAACGAACTCTAATTACATTTTGTAATCATGAAATATAAAATATAGTAATATAAAATATTACTAAAGGCCATATATGACGTAATGAGCGACTTGACGTAAAAATTGAAAAAAATTATAGTCAAGAACGAACTCTAGCCCTTATTAACTGAAACATTAAATTAAAATAAATCATTATATAGATGATGAATTTTCCTTAGTCATCATAATAGAGAGTTGTGTAAAGGCTCATTTTAATTACGATAAGGTACGAACTGAACCCATAGTAACTTAAGTATTAAATCAAACAGTTCGTGGTCCTAATGAAGAGCTGTGTAATGGCTCATTTTAAAAGAAACTGGTGTATATAGAAACCTTTTGTAATTAACAAAATCAATTATCTTATAAAACGAATTGTTACAATATGGTAAAGAACTAACTCTAGGCGATAGTAACTAATTTAATTTTGAAAAGAAAGAATTACGGCAGAAACTTAAATGGTAGCATAAGTAAGCTAAATTTCATAAGAACCGTCCACCGGGATTTGAAATCGGATCGCAGGATTCAAAGTCTTAATCCGGTTATAGTAAAGAACGACATATAGCCAATGTTAAATGGAAAATAAATGGGGATCATGTAATTTTCATTGGTATCATAAACCTAATAAAGAACAAACCATGGAACATATTAGGTTTAGTTTTTTACAGTAAGGACCGAAGTCTATCTCATAGTAACTGATGCAACAGGGAAAAGAAAAAGAGGTCTATGGTGTATATGACGTCATTATAATGATGAACTAACTCTTGCTTATGCTAACTTGCATGGGCAACTTAACTATAGTTAATATTACAGTATTTATATTATGATAAGGCAACAGGTATGAGAAATTATAATAAAGAACGAACTCTTGCCTATACTAATTATAGTAAAGAACGAACTCTTGCCCTTAGTTACCTATGTCTTGTCAAATTAGGTAATTAATTTCACCTGATTTTGTTTTAAAAATAATTCCCACGCCGGGATTCGAACCCAAGCTAATTGGTTGAAAGCCAACTATCCTAAACCACTAGATCATATGATATATGTGTAAAGAGCTAATTAATTGTTTTATGATATCTTATATAACCCAAATTCACATATATATTTATTTATGAGAGGCAGCCTGGCCGAGTGGTCCAAGGCACTGGTGTTAGCCACCAGTCTCTTCGGAGGCGTGGGTTCAAATCTTACCGCTGGTATGCGATTATGTTTGAAAGACTGCAGTGTGAAAAGACATCGAAAATGCAGTTTTTGGTGGAAAAATTTATTCTCTTTTAGAAATAATTTATTTTAGTTACTATAGATTTTTAACCCAATTAATTTCCTTTAAAATGAGCTATTGAACAACTATCTACGATGTTCCAGTGCCAAGCTATCTCTGGAAACAAAGAAAAGAGAAAAAAATATCCCGTTTAGGCAGAATGTTGTAGTAGCTGCCACTTTTCTTGATTTTTTAGTACTGATTTTTTCACTTGCGTGTAGCTTGCTTTGATCTAACCATTATGTATTCATGAATGAGACCATTTACAGTTTTGACGTTTCTTATATAGTAATTATGACGTCACTGCATCAAAAATACAGTTTTTATTGGAAAAATTTATTCTCTTTTAGAAATAATTTATTTTAGTTACTATAGATTTTTAACCCAATTAATTTCCTCTAGGATGAGCTATTGATACAACCCTCTACGATGTTCCAGTGCCAAGCTATCTCTGGATACAAAGAAAAGAGAAAAAAATATCCCGTTTGGGGAGAATAACGTGGTTAAAGTCAATTTTCTTGATTTTCAAGCCAATATATTTCCCTTGCTGTTCAAGCCAAGGGACAGAAAGTTTCCTATAAAGGGGTTTCGGACAAGGCGGTTCTAATGGTGTACTTTTTGTTTTGATCTGACTCCTTTTTTAGGAGCTATGGGTTTTTATATTTCTTAACATTGGACGTGATCGTCTCTTACTAGGTTGCTAGCTACCGCTGCAACCCGGACTAACTAAGTCTAATGTGTGGAATGGTTTGTTATTTCAGTCATCGTCTTTTAATGTAATACCGTTCCTTTCTCTTTTGTTTGGCTGTCTCAATTTTCGTATGTCTATAAACTACATTATTATAATAACGCTGTTTTGCACTATCAATTTTTACTTCTCAATACGCCTGGTCGGTTGAATACCTTTGCTTTTCTCTTTTCAAGATGCTATCTCTGTTTTTTTTTTGTAGTACTGTTCTTTAACTTGCGTGTAGCTTGCTTTGATCTAACCATTATGTAATCATAAATGAGATCATTTACAATCTTCGTCATTTTTTATATAGTAATTATGACGTCATGGCGTACTGATTTTATTTCATGACACCATGGCGTAATGATATTATTTCATGACGTCTTTAGAAACAACAACATAATGTCGTGTGTTTCTATTCACGTCATAGCTCTAATATAAAACTATGACGACATTCGTTATTTATCTAGTAGGGTTTCAGACAAGGTGATTCTAATGATGAACTTTTGTTTTGATCTGACTCTATTTTTAGGAGTTCTGGGTTTTTATATTTCTTAGCATTGGACTGATCGTCTCTTACTAGGTTGCTAGCTACTGCTGCAACCCAGATTCACATATATAGTTATGAGAGGCAACGTGGTCGAGTGGTCCAAGGCGCTGGTGTTAGCCACCAGTCTCTTCGGAGGCGTGGGTTTTACTAGGTTGCTAGCTACCGTCAGCGTGGCCGAGTGGTCCAAGACGCTGGTGTTGGCCACCAGTCTCTTCGGAGGCGTGGGTTCAAATCTTACCGCGGGTATACGATTATGATTTATATACAAAAATCGAATATCTTTGAAAAGACTGCAGTATGAAAAGACATCAAAAATGCAGTTTTTAATTGAAAAATGTATTCTCTCTTAGAAATAATTTATTTTAGTTACAAAATATTTTTAACCCAATTAATTTCCTTTAAAATGTCCAGTGCCAAGCTATCTGTGGAAAAGAAGAAACAAAAATGAAAAACAGAAAAAAAATATCCCGTTTCGGCAGAATGTTGTAGCAGCTGCTACTTTTCTTGATTTTCAAGCCAATATATTGGCTTGAAAATCAAGCCAATATATCCTGTGAACCTAACAATAGCACCAGAAGTAAACAAAGCCATATAAAGGCCGGAAATGTCGCCTTTCTATTGTTATCGTAGAGTGACTCGAACTTCTATCTTCCTTGTCAGGAGGAGAGCTCACTAGCCGCTTCGCTACAGTAACTGGTAATACATAAGTAATTATGGGTTAGTTGATGTATCTGGGCATTCCTCACGCAGTCACATCGGCAGGTTTTTTTAAATTTAGTACAAAAAATTATACTCAATTCTTTGTTGGGGATTAACAGTACATAGGAGTATATTGGTCAACTTCTGAGGTGAACCACAATCCATATCAAACAGATCGCGGTAACGAACTGTACAGTAAGAGCGACTCGGCTCAATATTAACCAAAACTCTAAAAACCGGAATTTTAATATCAATAGATACATCAAAAGAATTGGATTTTTATGTTGATTTATTCAAACAAGAAACCAACCTATTTGAGGCTTTATCTGCAGAGATCCGTGTATCAGATGAAACTAGACTGATAATGGTCAAGAATGCTGCAGAGGAATGACCTTGATTTAGATATGAGTGTGTAGGGTAGTTTTGTCGAGGAGATGTTTTCTAAGAATTTTTATGGGGCATTGAACTCCGGCTTCGTATTACCAAATCGAAGAAACTTTTGTCAGTAATGTAACAATGTGTAGGGTAATTGGCGACTCCAAAGTGCACCATTGGAATCACCATGGCCAAAAATCATATTCAGAAAACGTGCCCTTTGGGTGGGACAACAAAGAAAATCCCTTGGCTTGAACAACAATGAATTATTGTCAAGGATATTGTTAAGTTGAGTGCCTCTTGTAATTAATTAAATAAAAAAAACAAGTTTTTTTAACTGAAAGTAAGGAGCGACATTAAAAGTTAAAACGAACAGAAATTATTCCGTATATGAAAGGGGCTGTCCCCTCCTCAACGCCTCGCTCTTTACTCTAAATTTTTTTATTGTTTAAAAAAAATAAAGCTGTGAGAAAGTCAAACTTTAGCGTAAAGAGCAAGGCGTTGAGGAGGGGACAGCCCCTTTCATATACGGAATAATTTCTGTTCGTTTTAAGTTTTAATGTCGCTCCTTACTTTCAGTTAAAAAAACTTTTTTTTATTTAATTTTGAACGTTTTTGAATAAATGCAGGTTTTGATCTTGGCTCACAGTACATGAATAAAACAAAATTTTCATATTAATTTACTTTTATTTGGTTAAATGGCTTTCTCGAAACTTGTTTCATTTTATTTACGAACGTTTTTATTAGTAATAAATATACGTAACTTACGAATTAACTTACGTAACGAACTTCTATATTCATATATTTTTAATACGTATATTAGGGGGTTCGCCCCCTAGTCAATACCTTGCTCTTTAAGCGAAAGTTCAAATTTTGTTCCAATTCTTTAAAAATGACCGCTTAATCACAAAGGCCGTCAATTAGAATAAATAGCTCTTATGAAAGTACTAAAAAATCTTTGGCTTAAAGAGTGAGGTATTGACTAGGGGGTGAACCCAATCATATATGTAATATTTTCTGTTCGTTTAAAGTTTTGATGTTGCTGCTGTTGCAGTTGAAAAACTTGTTTTTTATATTTAATTTCTGATCTTTTTTAAATAATGCTGGGAAGTCCGGCGTCCCCTTCATAGCAATGTCCCTTCCCCCATGAAAACGTCCTTCATGGAAAGATCCTCCCACATAACCCCCGACCCCCCCCCCCTCACTACCAGGAAAAATCTCCCCTTAAAACGTCTGTATTGTATACTTCCCAGTAACCAATACTATAAGTTAACATTGGGTAAAGTTCATAACTTTCAGCCCTCCTCCCGGGAACTTCGGGGGATTAAGTCATCCTAAAAGACATAATTATAATATTTTCGAACATGTTGAACAAAATGGCTATCTCAAAATTTTGATCAGGTGACTTTGGGAAAACAATGAGCGTGGGAGGGGGCCTAGTTGCCCTCCGTTTTTTTGGTCACTTAAAAAGAGAACTAGTACTTTTAATTTCCATTCCAATGAGCCCTCCCACGATATTTTAGGACCACTGGGTCGATACGATCACCCCTGGGGAAAAAAACAAATAAACACGCACCCGTGATCTTTCTTCTGGCAAAAAATACAAAATTCCACATTGTTGTAGATAGGAGCTTGAAACCTCTAAAGTAGGGGTTTCTGATACGTAATATGATGGTGCGATTTTCATTAAGGTTCTACATTTGTATCAAAATACCGTTTTCTAGAGTTTCGGTTACAATTGAGCCGGGTCCCAATAACCAATACTATATGTTAACATTGGGTGAAGTTCATAACTTTCAGCCCTCCCCCTGGGGGCTTCGAGGGATTAAGTCATCCTAAAAGACATAGTTATAAAATTTAATATTTTCGATCATGCTGAACAAAATGGCTATCTCAAAATTTTGATCGGGTGACTTTGGGAAAAAATGAGCGTGGGAGGGGGCCTAGTTGCCCTCTATTTTTTTGGCCACTTAAAAAGGCCACTAGAACTTTTAATTTCCATTCCAATGAGCCCTCCCACGATATTTTAGGACCACTGGGTCGATACGATCACCCCTGGGGAAAAAAACAAATAAACACGCATCCGTGATCTTTCTTCTGGCAAAAAATGGAAAATTCCACATTTTTGTAGTTAGGAGCATGAAACCTCTACAGTAAAGTTCTCTGATGCGCTGAATATGATGGTGTGATTTTCATTAAGGTTCTATAACTTTTAGGGTGTCTTTCCCCCTTTTTTCGAAAATCAGCCAAATTTTCTCAGGCGCGTAACTTTTGATAGGTAATATTAAACTTGATGAAACTTATACATTTGAAATCAGAATTAAAATCTGATTCTTTTGATGTATCTATTGGTATCAAAATTCCGTTTTTTAGAGTTTCGATTACCATTGAGCCGGGTCGCTCCTTACTTACAGTTCGTTACCACGAACTGTTTGACAACATATTTTTATTAAAGAACGAACTGTAGACCATAGTAACAAAAATATTTAGATAAAATGCCAAGTTTGACAAAACTGAATCATCATATACATGATGGCGCAACACATTTATCTTTTGATAAGATAATATAACACAAGTATCTTTTGGAAAGTTGCTTCTCTGGGGTAAGCTATAGGGGCATTGCAACATCAGAGAGAGCTGTCTAAGGAATCATTTAAAAGGAAATTGCTATATCTAGTGCCCTTTATAATTAAAACAGGAAAACATTGAAAATGAAATACAATTTATTTTTTACAAATTACATCTTCGTATAAAAGATGATGCTATATTGGGTATGATGTCAAGTTTGATTGACTCTGCTGCCTGATTTCCTTGGGTTCGTTCGTATTACTCAAGTCGTCCCTTAAAATGCTACGATTATGTTTTTTTTTTTAATACAAAAGGCACTAGATTTAGCAATTTCCTTTAAATGAGCCGTAAAGCAGCTCTTTGCTGTGTTCCAGGGCCCGGCTTGCTGCAAAGAAAGAATAAGAAATGCTTCCCATGCAATTAAAGTGAATTTCCATGTTGTTCAAGCCAAGGGATTTTCTTTGTTGTTAAATCCAAGAGACTGTTAGTTTCCTAAATAGGCTTTTGGCATAGGCGATGGTGTACTTTTGTTTCGGCCCGACGCCATTTATAGGGGTTTCAGGCTATTTTTTTGGTTACTATGGGCCGTGTTAGTCCTTTACTAGATTACAGCTACCGCTATACCTATGATCCAGCTAAAAAATCCGAATCCTTTTTCCTGTGTGTTATATACGACTCGAGTAGAAAGCTATCTTATAGTCCCAGCAGGGCTCCATATATGGGCATAGAGTCCCTAGGGAGAACTCCTGTGCTGTCAGTTCGACGGGGCACCATATATGGGCATGGAATCCCCAGGGAGAACACATTTCCGAGAAATTGATGGCGTAACCTAGGCTAACCTCATGAGCTCGTGACGGGGCACCATGTATGGGCATAGCCTCCCTAGGGAAAATGGATTTCTGAGAAATTGATCGCGTAATCGATTGGGAAGTGGATTTCCGAGAACTTGATTACGTAATGGATTGTGAATTTTATTGATCCGATAACGAGAAACAGGATAACGTGTCTCCTTCTAAGCCAATCAGAGGGCTGGTTACATATTGGCGGGAGAGGATCGCAGAGAATATAAGGAAAGGATTTTTGCTATAGTTTTTATTAGTCTGTGAATAGAATTCAAAGGAGTGAGAACAGTTTGACTTTACTCATTTGGATATATATTTGTGTGTTGATGATGACGAGTGGAATGTTTACCCTATTATAAGTTGATAGTGGAGTTGATGGCAATAATACAAGAGCACCAAACATTGCGGTGGAAATCACGAGAGGATCACGACTTTGTCTGGAATGGGATGAAGTATATGCAAGATATGTGATATCCTTGAGCGAATTTAAAATGGAGGATCAATTATGTTTCGCCGCAAAAGTTGATATAGCACATATGAATAGACTTCAATGTGCTTTAACTGCATTAGTGAAACATATCGAAGACAATAAACTGTATCGCTAATTGTACATGCTTAGTATTTTAGTTGTTGTAATTATTCAATAAAATTGTTTCGAAATCGAAAATGTTCCCTTTCTTTTTTGGTCAGGTTAGAATGCTAGGGCTAACGATTCATGGTCAGTCTAGAGTCAGCAGTCAGAGTGAAAGGATTGAAAAATGAATAAATTAGAGAAAGAGAGAATTAGATCAAATCTAGTGTTTATGGAAAAACATTTGATTTTGGATGATGATTTTCTCGAGTTATCTCTTCAACGCAGAATATTCTCTCGTCAGGGAACACTTGACAATATAATGAGGAGTGATTCTCCCCCATTGGACTATTGTATGAAAATTTTAAGATGTGACTCAAATGCTTATACTCAATTTATTGATATATTAATTGGAACAAAGCAGAATCATACTGTGGATACACTTTTGAAAACATTGCCAATGGATTCAATGTAGATGGCTCCTCCTTCGAAAGAGGTGACGTCACAGAGCTACTCCTCTCCCCATTCCTCCACCTTGAATTTATCCGTCGGCAGGGACGATCAGTTTCGTTTTAGCTGTGAGAGAGTTGACATCGGAAACCAAAAAAAAAAATGTTCTATACATGTCCATTGTGCATGTACACTCTTGGCAGTTGGACTCAATGTGAGAATTGTACAATTATTGATGACTATAGTGAAAAGTGTAAATTATGTAATCCTTTTAAATTACATAGAGGCTATGTAGTACAAATTAAAGGATGTAATTCATGTCTTGAGGAGATTTGTGACTCTCACCCTAGAGGACATCTCTGCTCCAATTGTCACTATGATAAATGTGATCAGTGGGAGAATACTTACCCTGCTATGATTGGAAAGAATCCCAAACGTGATTTTAGTTTATTTCTACGAGATTGGTATCGTCGTGGATTTAAATTATTCTGGGAAGAGGAGTCAGGTCTACGATTCAACTGTTGGGGTAGTAAGACAGTTTGGTTTCTACGTCATCGTTGTGACGACACTGCCTATTATGACTATAAACCAAGTGATTTTTATTTGGCAGTTACCGAATGTGATTCACCATTCGAAAACACTGTATGTGATATTGCTTCAAATAGACAGATTGAAACTAGCGAATTTCATAATATGAATGCAAATAGCATCATTGACTATACAAAGAGATATGACAAGAGTGAAGTTACATTGTACTGTAGAAAATGTGACCCTGACTTTGCAGTCAATCAAGATCAATATACAGTGAATCCAAATGATTTACCAGCATTAGTGGTTCACTACAGTTGCCTATACACCGATGAAGAAATCTAAAGTGAAGATTCAAAGACATTGTTGTATATATATGTATTTTATTAATAAACCAATTCACAAACATTTTTTAAGCACTTTACTCTTAGGGCACTGAAATCAATATTATATAGGTCTGAGAGGATATGTTCCACTAGAAAGTCGTTCAGACGTGGATTGTCACCATAAATGTGGAGAAACTGCTTGTAAGTATAGCCGCGACATCGGAACGCAAAATATAGTAGTGCATGGAAGCCACAGCTTTTAGTCGTTAGATCCTGCACTCTCTTTCGATTTTGAATAATAGTTTCCCCACTGCTCTCAATATAGTTGCTGATGTGGGGTGTGTAGAATCTATAGGGTAGACCAAGAGGATCAAAAAATTCAATCGTTTTCATTGTTTGAAAGATGCACAGCCAATGACCCGTCAGCACAGTCGATGGACTGCTATTAACAATAATTAAGCTATTATTCGCTCTTTGAATTTTTCCAAGAAAGTCCGAAGACAGACAATAGGATTTGTACTGGGACATGTATGGATCCATATTAAATACATTGATTATTTGACTTGTGTTCATGGCGCCAAGTCTAGTCATTTCAGCTCGAGAAGCAACAACTTCTCGGCCAATTTGGGAATAATGTTATAGGTAAATGAATTATTTACCCATGGACTGTCTACTCCCCCTCCCTCCCTGTGCATACGTGCCAGTGCCGGTAAAATAAATTTTAAATCATAATTTGCATTGTGGATGAAAATTGGGATAAAAAACTGGCTAACATTTAAGTTACACGATTGATGCGCTACCCCTCTAAAATTACTACCCCCAGAGGATATTTCCTGCCACAAGTGATTATGGTCTCTGACTTTCCCCTCCCCCCTCTTTTCCCTTTAGTCCCCTTATCCCCCTCTTCAAACTCCCCCTTACAAACCCAACATATTTTTTGATTTTTAATCGCGAGACGATCCTCTGCAGACAACACCATGGGATAATGCGTATTTCTCAAACGAGAAATAGCGCCATTAGCTGTGCCAATTAATTTAGTCAGTGCCTTGATCATGCACTCTCCCTCATCCAATGTTTCTACTATTTCTAACAACTGCATGGTGTTAGAATTGTCTCTTTGCGCGTGGGCATAGGACACTGCAATAGCTTGATGTTCTTTGATTCGGTTTGGAAATCGAGGATCGTTCACTTCTACCAGCTTAGCTTCACAGTCCAAAGATATTTTGTTGCACTGGAGGAGGGTGTTTTGAAAATTTTTAAAACGTAAAATGGCCCTATCCCCTGAAACCGTTTCCACTGACTGGTAGCCATGCCGTCTACAGTGCTTCATATGATTTTGCAACATTAATTCTGTCCAAAATCTAGACAGGCATGTCGGACAGTAGAAACATACCCCCTTATTCTTACCCTCCCCCAGAACTCTACTGATGTCTGTGATTGGTTTAAAATGGCCAATTGAATTGGCAAGGTCACTAGATAGTGGTGTGTACAACAACCAAACCCAGTGTTTGACCAAATCAATTGACGGACCCCTTACTGGGAACACCACCCCCTTCTTTTTAGAACGAACCCCATCTTCAAATTCAGTTTCATACTGAACCACAGTAACGCCGATATTTAAATGGGCATTGGCCCTTTCAAAAATATCAATAGATCTTAGCGTTACTGGGTATTTTCCCTCTAAACAATTGAAATCTACAATGGGAAAGTTGGACCCTTCCTTCCCATGTACAGCCGAATCGACTAAATTCGTCTTGGTAGCGTCACGTGCTAGAGGCTCGAATGCTGATATGAGGAAAGAGTACTTGAAACATTTTTGACCTGTTTCAAAACAGATCCGCTGGACACCACGACAACCTACTAAATCTGGATTATAATTTAAAACTGTACCCGTGTCACTATGCCCCCCTCTTAAAATAAAATCTTTCTTAAATTTACAGATATTCACACTTAAATTTTCAACATAAAGAACTACAGAGCCGCTCCCATTTTCGTTATAATTCTCGAGATGCGTAATAATATGACCTATCCACTCGGAAAAAACACCCTCAAAATTTTCTAAATTTGGATAAATCAAACGCATCTCGGAATGTACATAATGGTAGTAAACTTCGCTTTTCCCCTCATTTAAATAGAACACCTTTAAAACAATAGAAACCTTAATTGAATCCTTCCCCCTCCCCATAATTGAATTTGGTTCTCCAGCAGTGCACGAATTCTATCTACATAGTAATGCACAATTTCTACGGGGTCAAACACAAAATTACCACACAAAAGGGAATTAAATGGGTCACCAAAAGTTGCAGTGTAGACAACTATTGCATTTAAAATTGTATTTGATAACTGAAATTCGGGAAAAGTCGTAAATTGGACATTACCCCCCTCCCCCTCCCATCTTGTATATTATTATCAACACCCCCTCCCCCTCCACATTGTTCAATATTAGGGGTATGGGAAGCCACTTCATTCGATTGAAGTGGAAGTAGGTTATCGGGGGCTAGAGGAGGAGGAGGATTCCCTGTTAAATACCGGGTAAAATCATCTAAAAGCTGCAATGTGTTTGGACTCAGCAAAGGTAAGTCCCCCTGCTCAACTGCGCAATAATCAACATTTAAAAAATCATCTATAAACTCATCAATATTATCTGGAATTTGATGTAAAATGATATCATCCCATAATGAATTGTTGGAGAGCTCCACAGGCATGTTCTCTCCTTCTCCAACTGACGAGGATGATGATGGCGAATATGGAACCAGAACGACCTATGAATGAAAAATAGCCTATTTTCAAAGTGTCTAAATCACCCCTACTGTTTAAAAAAAAATTGGATTATTATTGCTTAAAAGCACGCTTAATAGCAGTAGCATATACACTACTCAATCGATATTCTGAAAGTTCCAACTTAACTAAAATCTAAAACTCTTTACATAGAAGGCAATTTGATTTTGTTCAAACAACTCCCCCCCTCAATTTCCACTATTTAATGCTCCCCTCCGAGCCGGCCCAGCGGGCCACCACGGCGCTTCCCGCGGTGCTTCCCGGCCCATCGGTGCTTCTCGGGCCCCACAGCGCTTCCCGGCTGCCATAGTGACCGCCATACTTCCCGGGTCCCTCGCTTCCCGGACGCCACAGCGATCGCCCTCCTCCTTGTATACAATAAACTATAATATTCTACTGCGAAAAACAGCATTTTGAGATAAAAAGAATCTAGTCAATCTATCAGTAATTGCGACTAGAAATTAACGAAAAATACTATTAAGAGATAGCGAAGAGATAGCAACAGTTTATGGCCTATAGTGGGGCCAGAGAAAATAGCAAAGATTAGAAAAAAAGAGTGGTTTTCTTTGACAAAGCAAAAACAAAAAAAATTACATTATATTTAGATATCTCTCAGGGAGGGGGAGCAGAGAAATTTAAAACAATGGTTGGGGCGGGGGGGTTAAAATTTTAATATCTCTGAGACACACACACACTCTTACTGCGCGATGAAAAATGGCTATGTTTAGATATTTCTATAAGTTAGGTAAGAAAAAATGCTCACATTTGCAAATTCCGGCTGTATTTGAGTGCCAGAAGGCCCAGGCGAAGCATGCTGTACCTCCTGACCTTGTGTAGGTGGGGCAGCTTTTAAAGGTCCATGGTGAGCGGATGGGCAAGCGAGCGCAGATTGGGCTGCGGCTTGTGCAGCAGGGCTCTCCATCCTTATGAGAAGCCGCCCATTCTCTTTTTGGTTTTTGCCCAGACTGCATAGGGGCTGCCTCACCCTCTCTGCTCTCTTCGATGGAAGGGGCACACATTCTTTATAATTGCCCTTAAAAGAAGAAAAAATTTAGTATGGAAATAATTTCCCCCTTTTTTAAAGAAGGAAAATTAGTATCCCCACCCCCACTAACCATAATTTTGTGTAGAAAGCATTTATCACAATGAAGTCCCCCTCCCCCTAAGCCAAAAGCAAAGCAAAAGGTCAAATTTGCTGAAAATATCTCCTATTTTTACCTTGCTGAAAATTTTTTTAAATGTTTCCCGTCTATAGGCATTTAAAATAGAAAAAGATTGTTGGCCTAGCAGGTTATAGGCCTAAATTACAATCTTGGGTGTAAATGGTATCTATGCACTACACATAATAAAGCTATCTTTTTCTTAGAAACCCCCGGTCCTCTTACTGCCCTAACGTGAAGAAACAGTTTTGTTTTTTCACTTTACAATGATGGTGATAGAATTGAGGCTCTATAGGCTTTTAAAATAGAAAAAGATTGTTAGCCTATCAGGTTATAGGCCTAAGTTACAATCTTGGATGTAAATGGTATCTATGCAGTACACATAATAAAGCTATCTTTTTTCTTAGAAACCCTCGGCCCTCTTATTGCCCTAATGCGAAGAAACAGTTTTGTTTTTCACTTTACAATGATGGTGATAGAATTGAGGCTCTATAGGCTTTTAAAATAGAAAAAGATTGTTAGCCTATCAGGTTATAGGCCTAAATTACAATCTTGGATGTAAATGGTATCTATGCAGTACACATAATAAAGCTATCTTTTTTTCTTAGAAACCCTCGGCCCTCTTACTGCCCTAACGTGAAGAAACAGTTTTGTTTTTTCACTTTACAATGATGGTGATAGAATTGAGGCATGTCCCCCTCCCCCCTTTCAGCAATGTCCTAAATATATTGTTAGACCTTAATTTGAAAATAACTCGTTTCACTCCTCCAAATACAGATTGCGTAGGCCTGCGCTTAATTATTGCAATTGTCTGAAAGTGTTTTAACTTGTCGGAGAAAAACAATCTCTTTGGCTATGCCGCAATCGTAAATACACAGGAAAAGGGGATGCCAAAACTAATTATAACCTCGCGCGGAGAGCTTATGTCAAAACATAGTGGCATAATGCCTAAGAATTGACAGAAGTCAGTGGTCACTTTAGATCACAATACAGAAAAGCAAGAATTATTTCAATTACAAGAATTATAGTTGTAAAACAGCTGGGGGTTTTGAGGAGGGTTAGGTTTATGTGGTAAAAAGAACATATTTTACGTTTTATAGCGAGTATAAAGATAGCATAGTGGAGTTTGTATTAGAGTGGGGGGGGATATACCTAAATATACTGGAGGGTGACCAAGGAAAATAATTTTATTTTGAAAATAAAAATGAAAATGTACTCACATTGTTAATGATTGTAGACGAAGTTTCCATATCAATAATATTCATTGCTGTTTCCATTGTGTCACAATACTTTCTGATAATTTAATCACAACGCTTGTCCGTTATATACGAAATTCCCAAGGGCGAATTGTTATGCAAAGGGAAAATCATATGTAAGCGAGCCTCTGATTGGTCTAGAAGGAGATGTAACCAGCCTTCTGATTGGTTTAGAAGGAAACACGTGATCCTGTTTCCTATTCCTGGATCATAACATTCCCCCCTAGCGTGCACCTGGACGAACAACAACAACAAATCAACTGACCTTGGAAATTTAGTTCCCCTAGATCAATATATTCCTCTAGTGATTATGTAAATCATTCCCAGTGTCATTATACTTGGCCGAACAACAACAACAACAACAAATAGATCGACCTTGACATCATCCATCAGATATTAATAAACCATGAATAAATGGAGTCCCGTTCGGTGTTAGAGTCAAATGTAGATGACACCATGGTGTTCGTTCAGTATTCTATGCCCATAAATGGAGCCCCGTCATGAGTCCTAGATCAATAAAATTCCCTTTCGATTATGTAATCAATTTCTCAGAAATCCATTTCCCCTAGGGAGGCTATGCCCATATATGGTGCCCCGTCACGAGCTCATGAGGTTGGCCTAGGTTAGGCAATCAATTTCTCGGAAATGTGTTCTCCCTGGGGATTCCATGCCCATATATGGTGCCCCGTCGAACTGAGAGCACAGGTGTTCTCCCTAGGGACTCTATGCCCATATATGGAGCCCTGCTGGGACTATAAGATAGCTTTCTACTGACTCGGTCAAATCAAGATTTCAGATCTTGATTTGAAATTATTTTACCTAAGTAAAATAATTGTTAGTATTTAAAAAAGATATTACTATGAAAAGACAGAAAGCAAAAAAGAAGTTATAAAAGATATGTGAAAAGAAGAGTATGGATGTACCGAAATTGGGACAAATCGGTATGTGCAGATTTAATTACCATCATGACTTCCAATATTGAGTTACACATTTCTTCAAAATATTAAGATGTAAGTGATATGACAAATAAAGATGAATCTGAAAATACTGCTAAACGAGCATTAAATCTTGAGAGACAAATTACTTACGGAGTTTAGTTGGAAAGAACGATGGTCTAACTGCCTGTTAAGGCAATAGCAAACATGAGATTTTGCTTCTTACCTTAATCGAAGCAATATTATTCTCTGATGCAGTTCTAATCCCTTTAATGTACTTATCTTGTATGTCAAACAAGGATAGGACCTTCACAAAAGCTTTCCCATCCACTGATTCAACTATTTTTTTTGTAACCTATAAAACTGAGAACGAGTGTCATCTGATGATTCTTACACTTCTCAATCATTAAAACTATGAGTGAAAACATGAATAAGACATCCAGTACCCTTCATAAGACTATAGTGTTCTATCACACACCCAAAACGTCAAAAGCGCTTGCCATGAAACGAAGTGGGTGGAGGAGGCAGTTGTCACTTTCTACACCAAGGAGTGCCCATCAAGGATATGTCAAGTCTCAGCCCGGGCATGGTGGAAAGTATAAAAATCTTGTAGAAAAGCAAAAAGTCGGAATTTGGGAATGCAAGCCAGACTTTTCCAGCCGTATGTCCAGAGAATATAAAGGAGATGCAAGATTTAAATTTCTTGAAGAGATGCTTCCGAAGCAAAAATTAATTAATGCGTTTCTGGAAAGTTACAGGATATTTTACAAGGTTTTGGGAAACTTTGCTTTTTCGTTTCACAATTACTATAACGGAGAAAAAATGGGAATTATATCTTTCGGTGTCACTCAGCAATATTTTACATTTTTTTTGGTAATATTAAAAAAATTCATTTCCGTTTGCTTTTAAACGATATGAATTTAAAAAATTATTCCACACAAGAAGTTTTCAAAGAAATGTTCAACCTAAGACGATCAGAAATAGATTCAAATAGTAGTTCGAGTGTAAAATGAACATAAATCTCTATCAATGAATAAAAGAGACCCAAAACGAACAGAAATTGCAATAAACATTCAATTCAAATTTAAAACGAACAACAAATACCACAAACAGAGTTGGGGTAAGCCTTCTAAAGACAAGAACATCATTTATACTATACTAATTACGTAATTACTTAATTCTCTTTCAAACATTTAAGCAGAATAATTAACATGCTCTAAAAACTTTGATTTATAGGCAAAAGCAAGAATATCAAGCATGGATGTCGAGGTGAGTGAAAATGAGATATTCAAGAGGAGATCCAGGTCAGCTGCAAGACAAGACAAACAAGAGAAACAAAGTTTTAAAAGTGTAGCTAAATCGAGGAATCATAAAAAGGATGTTGAGCCGCCAAGACTGGTTGACTTTACAGGCGACAACGTCGCTTCAGTTCTGCGTCGTCTATCTACAAGGCAGGTAGCTCTCTGTTAATGTTTATTTTTAATAAACTTAGAAAGCAAGGACTAAGCTTTAGTCAGCATAATCTACAATAATTATCCTCATCTTAGCTATGAAATGTTTATTTCCTTCTTTTTCCTGGTTAGTTAAAAATCCACTTTTAAAAAAAGTGGGTTTAAAACAATCAATCAATCTTAAAACGAACATAAATTAGTATGAAAGAGTAAATGAAGTGTAATATGTACAAAAATCAAAACGAAAAATCCAGTCAAACTTAAAAGGAACAGAAATTAGCACAGATAAGAGATGAGCTGCTGGCCCCTTCAGACTTTTCTAAGAGAACAAGCTTCCTTTGTTCTTTACAAAAAACCTTATAAGCAGTCTACTTTTGGTAAGTTGAAGCTCAAGGAACCATAGGCAGCACAGTAGCGCTGCCTAAGTAAAGAACGATGTTTGCACAATGTATTATTATTTTTCTTTCTTTTGAACCAGGGCACTTCGTATCGAAGAAGTTGTCGTAGAAACTTGGGAAAGGGCAAATTCGATTGGAAATTAGAAGGGCTTGTGACCTTTTTAATAGCCGAAAGTGATTGGAAGGCAACTAACACCCCTCTCACAACCAATATTTCCCGAAACACGTCCAATCAAAATTTTGAGATAGCAATTTTGTTCAACGTAGTTGAAAGGTCTGGAAATTATGTCTTTGAGGATAACACTTAACCCAAAGTTCCCAGGACAAGGGTTGTAACTTATGCCCTGGGGGTATATAATGTTTGTATAGAAAGCGTTTTCGTAGAAACAGTCGAAAGTGATTATAGGGCAACTAACCCCCCTCTCACGCCTGCCATTTCCCCAAACATATCCAATCAAAATTTTGGGGTAGCCATTTGTTCAACGTGGTTGAAATTCCGAAAATTATGTCTTTAAGGATGACACCCCCCCACAGCCCTCAGGGCAACGGTTGTAAGTTATGCCCTGGGGACATATAAGATGTTTATAGAAGGGTTGTCGTAGAAACTTCCAAAAAGGGCTCATTCGATCGAAAATTGAAAGGGCTAGTTCCCTTTTTAATAGTCGAAAGTGATTGGAGAGCATCTAACCCCCCTCTCCCTCCCATCATTTCCCCCAATTATTCCAATCAAAATTTTGAGATAGCAATTTTGTTCAACGTAGTTGAAATTTCTTGAAATTAGGTCTTTGAGGATGACAATCGCCTCAAAACTCTCAGGGAAATGGTTGTAAGTTATGCCCTAGGGACATATAAGATGTTGATAGAAAGCGTTGTCGTAGAAACTTCAAAAAGGGCTCATTCGATTGGAAATTGAAAGGGCTAGTGCCCTTTTTAATAGTCAAAAGTGATTGGAGGGCAATTAACCCCCCCCCCCCCACACCCACAATTTCCCCAAACACATCCAATACAAAATTTTGAGACAGGCATTTTGTTCAACGTAGTTGAAAGGTCTAAAAATTATGTCTTTGAGGATGAACCTCCTACCACAGCCCTCACGTTAAGGGTTGTAAGTTATACCCCGGGAGCAGTATAAAAAACATGGATTCTGAACCACCTAGATCACCCCATCAATTTACCCCCTTTTCAATTGAATTTACACTATTTTTAATGAAAATTCCCTACATTTCTACAATTTCCCATCATGAGCTTTAAAATCAAAACAGGTCTTATGAAATAAGAATTTCTTACTATACTACTGATAGAACTGTAATAACTTAATATAACATAATATTTAGTGGCTATTTCAATATCAATATCTAAATAATTTATTATGTTTAAGAGGTAATTACTTGGCAAAAAAAAAAAAAAAAAAAAAAAAAAAAAAAAAAAAAAAAAAAAAAAAAAAAAAAAAAAAAAACTGTCGTCCTAATCCAGCAATTGAGACAAATGTGCACCTGAACGAGGCTTTCACCTTACCCATCTATCCAACTACCTAGGACCAAACAGTATACCCAAACCGTCAACCAAATAGAAATGTCCAAATTCATGCAAAGTCGTCATCAATAAATGTAAGTCGTTGTAAATTTACAAGCAAAAGCACCTTAAATCTAGCAAAATATTTCCAAGTAGAACCTTCCATTTAGGGCTCATCAGAAGAAATACCACCTGCCTTAACTGGTTTCGAGGCTTTACTTTCTTTACCCGGCACGGTGGAGCCTATACCATAAGATCTATATGGTAACCCTATGTCAGGTAAAACTTGTGAAATTCATGCATACTAGTCAAGCTATTAAAAAAATACATACAAAAAGTGTTTCAATGTTTCCTTAATAAAATCCCAGAGGTCACTGAGCAGAGACCATTCTGGAACAAATGAAGACTATTCCAGATGTGTCTTTTATTGGTATCTGGAACCAATTACCAATTTAAAGATCCGTAAGCTTGTTTGAAAACATCTATAAACTCAAAATTCCAAAAAAGAAAAGCGCAAGAGAAATTATATTAAAATATCATTCAGTATTTCTTTACATTTTTTGTATATTTACTTAAAAGTTCATGATACATAAAACTAAATTTTTTGAATTACCAACTAATTTTTTTGGCAGAAAAACCTCTTGAGATCAGTTTTTTGCTCAGCTTTTTACATCTATTTTTAAAATCTGTGTAATTACTGCATATTTTTGCATACCTAAATAATTGGGAATAATAAGCCAAATAAGTAATATTTGAATGTATATTACTTTCAAGGAATGGAAAATTAATTACTTCAAAATTAAAATCATCCGTTTTATTATATAATTTAACAACTAATTTATTATTATTTGAAATATTAATATTTAAATCCAAGAAATGGTCGGAGTGTCCCATCCCATAGCTAGGCTCAAGAATTAACTCTTGTGGATAAATATTTTTTGAAATCTCCATAAACTCTGCACAATTTATTACTAAGAGATCGTCCAGATATCTTTTATTATTTGAAAGGTTATATTTTACATTGCTTGGGCTATTTTATTTATCATATATTCGTATTCTAATTGACTTAAAACAGGTCTGCTATGAATGGACTCGCATTCCCACCCATAGGAATACCTACAGTTTGTTTATATAAATTCCCATTAAATCTTATAAATGTATTAAATAAAACAAATTCCAATAAATCGCATACCATATCCAAGCTATAACATCTTGAATTAATAGTACTTCTAAAGAAATTCGTCCATCGGGCTTTTTTTTTAAAAGTATCAATTTTCAAAAATCCGATATTAGACAAAAGAAAAGATTTCTTTATCACCATTTTCAATTTTTCGAATACTAAATTAAGTGACAAATTTGTATACAGAGTAGTAAAATCAAATGAATCAACTCTTTTAGCTGAAACATTCGCCAAAGAATCTATCACTTGTAATGAGTTATTAACACTCCAATATGGGTTAAAGTTAGAAATTTTTTTAATTCCGGAGCAATATGCTTTAAATTTATTTCTAATTTCTCCTAAAATTAAAGATAGGTCAGTAGCCGCAATTCTGGTTGGACACCTTGCTGCCCCAGCAATAAAACGTGGTTTTGGTGGATATTTATGAAATTTTCCGTATCTATCCCAATTAACATCACTCCTACCAAGGTAGGGACTAACCGGAATACACTGTTCTTCAAGTAAAAATGCTTACAATACAATCACTATCTGCGTAGCAACGAATATTATCAGGACACATGAGGAGAGAGTTCTTTTCTTCTTGATCGAGAGACGAAGATCAGGAATAAATACTTCTGATTCGCTAGAATTTCGGAGTGACTAGTTTTACGATTTTCTGAATTTAAGTGAAATTGCATGCATGCATCTTGCAGTGCCAGCAACTTCGATACCCAGTAAGAGTCATAACATACACAGTCATTCTCAAGTCAAGAGTTTTGGGATATATCATGTGTCAAACATTTGTCCTTGGCTCCTCCTTCACGTGTGCAAAATAACAAGTTTTTAGCGATGGCTGGTTTTACACGCAGTTGAAACATAGGAGAATCACAGTATAAGTATTTACCGGTAGCTAAATCTTTTTCCAAACATGACACCCACTTCATACCGTGTAATCAGACAAGTTAACGAATCGTCAGAACAATACGTCAGCAGAAGTATATACGTCAGCAGAAGTATATACGTCAGAGCTATAGTTTCAGTTAGTAGTGATGTGTCAATCTAAGGAAGTGGGGCCCTATCCTTTTTGCATATATTAATATCTGCGAGCAGACAGTACTCCCTTATTGTGTCAATCTAAGGAAGCGGACAGTTATCCCACCATACAAGCGGGCTATCATTCCTGGCGGACATATTTTTTGTATGACTGATGTTTTATTTAAGGCTTTTTTGTATGAATGTTTTATGTTTATGAATGTAAGGATTTTTATTGTTCATTATATTGGTGTTTTATTTTATGTTTATCCATACAAGTGGGCTATCATTCCAGACAGATATATTTTTTGTATGACTGATGTTTTATTTAATTTTTTATATGGTATGGTTGTTTTATGTTTATAGATGTAAGGGTTTTTATTTTTCATTATATTGCTGTTTTATCCATATAAGCAGGCTATCATTCGAAGCAGACACATAGACAATCCATACAAGCGGGCTATCATTCCAAGCGGACACATAGCCAATCTAATGGGATGTTTTATGTTTATGGATGTAAGGATTTATATTATTCATTATATTGGTGTTTTATTTGATGTTTATTGTATTGATGTACGGAGTCAATCATATTGTATGGATGTTTTAGGTTTATCGATGTAAGGATATTTATTGTTCATTATATTGGTATTTTATTTGATGTTTTATTGTTTGGACGTTTTATGTTTATGGATGTAAGGGTTTTTATGGTTCATTATATTGGTGTTTTATTTGATGCTTTATTGGACATTACCGTGTCAATGATAGGTAGAGGGCAGGTGGGATATTACTGTGTCAATTAAAGGAAGCGGACAGGTGGGACATTACAGTATCAATCTAAGGTAGAAGGCCTCAAGGACCCCATGTCCCCCCTCCAACGAGCACCTCTCCCCTCGCCCCCTCCCTCCAGAGCCCGACCTCCAATTTTTTTTTTACATGCCTAAAGATCAGCACTCAACATGTTTCATCTACAAATTGGTTTTAAGAGGAAAAAGTAAAAAATCAATGTACAAAATTCACGAAGAAAAAAAACAACATGCAATACGCTTCACGAATCCAAAAAATTAGCATGCGACAAGTTCCATGAAAAAAACCAGTTCCATTTGCATAAAAATCAATGTATAAGTTTCACAAAGATAAAAATCAACATGTAACAAGTTTCATGAAGAAAAACCAGCATGCGACAAGTTACACATACAAAAAAATCAGCGCGCAACAAGTTCCATGGAGAAAATCAGCTTCAAGAGGAGAAAAATCAATGTGCAAGTTTCACGATGAGAAAAGTCAACATGCAACAAGTTTCACGAAAAAAAATATGCAACAAGTTCCATGAACAAAATCAACACGTGACAAGTTCCTTAAACAAAATCAGTTTCACGAGGAGAAAAATCAGTTTACGAGTTTTGCGAAGAGAAAAAAAAATCAACATGCAACAAGTTCTACGAACAAAAAAACAGTCAGCAGACAAAAACATCCACGATCAAAAAGATATGCATGCAGTATGTTCCATGGAAAAAAGTAGTTTCAGGAGGAGAAAAAAATCAATGTACATGTTTCTCGAAGAGAAAAAATCAACCTGCAACAAGTTTCATGAAT
Organism: Artemia sinica; assembly: GCA_027921565.1. Taxonomy (NCBI): domain Eukaryota; kingdom Metazoa; phylum Arthropoda; class Branchiopoda; order Anostraca; family Artemiidae; genus Artemia; species Artemia sinica. Next base: position 30,501,371 of record CM051262.1, read on the forward strand.
AAAAAAACAGCAAGCAACAAGTTCCACGAACAAAAAAAAACAATCAGCACGCAACAGCTTCTATTAATAAGAAGCCAGTTTTACGAAGAGAAAAATAAATGCACAAGTTTCGAGAGGAGAATAAACAAAAACACACTGCAACAAGTTTCCCGAACAAAAGATCATCACTCAACAAGTTCCACGAACATAAATCAGCGTCCAATAAGTTCCATAAACAAAGCAATTTTTTCAGTGAGGAAAATCATTGTAGAAGTTTCACAAAGAGGAAAATCAACATTTAACATGGATCACGAACAAAGAAATATGCATGCAAAAAGTTCCAAGAACAAATTTAGTTTCACTAGGTAGAAAAAAATCAATGTACTTGTTTCACGAAGAGAAAAAATAAACATGCAACAAGTTTCATGAACAAAAAACCATCATGCAACAAGTTCCATGAACAAAAATCAGCACGCAACAAGTTTCTTGAACAAAATCAGTTTCACGAGGAGAAAAATCCGTGTACAAGCCTCGCGAAGAGAAAAAAAAAACAACGTGCAACAAGTTTCACGAACAAAAAAATCAGCATGCAACTATTTCCAGAATCAGAAAAATATGCATGCAGTATGTTCCATGGACAAAATTAGTTTTAGGAGGAGAAAAAAAATCAATGTACATGTTTCACAAAGAGAAAAAATGAACATGCAACAAGTATCACGAATAAAAAATAGCATGCAACAAGTTCCGAGAACTAAAGAAAAACAATCAGCACGCAAAAGGTTCCATTAACAAAATCAGTTTCGCAAGGTGAAAAATCAATGTACAGGTTTCGTGAAGAGAAAAAAAAATAAGACTGCAACAAGTTTCACAAACAAAAAAAATCATCACTCAACAAGTTCCAAGAACATAAATCAGCATGCAACAAGTTCCATGAAAAAAACCAGAAAAAAATCAACATGATTTTTTCCACGAACATAAATCAGCACAGAACAAGATCCATGAACAAAATCGACTTCTCGAGGAGAAAAAAAATCAATGTACAAGTTCCACGAAGAGAAAAAACAACATGAAGCGAGTTTTACGAAAAAAATTCAGCAGGCAGCAAGTTCCAGAAACAAAAATCAGCACTCCACATTTTCCAAGATCAAAATCACTTTCACGAGGAAAAAATCTATGTACAATCTTCACGAAAAAACAGCATGCAACATGTTTCACGAAAAAAAATTTAGAAATCCACAAGTAAATCAACATGCAACGAGTTTCACGAACAAAAAAAATAAAAAGAGCGTGGCGCACCACGCCAAATGAACCTATTTGAACTTAGCTTGGATGCAGTTATTTGAAAAAAAGGGTGGCATTGTAGGTAGGCTGCAGGTACCCGTTTGCACGCTCTTTTTATTTTTTGGTTTGTGAAACTTGTTGCATGTTGATTTACTTGTGGATTACAAAAGTTTTTTTCGTGAAACTTGTTGCATGTTGTTTTTTCTCTTCGTGAAGATTGTGCATTGATTTTTTCCTCGTGAAAGTGACTTTGATCTTGGAACATGTTCAGTGCTGATTTTTGTTTCTGGAACTTGCTGCCTTCTGAATTTTTTTTTCGTGAAACTTGCTTCATGTTGTTTTTTCTCTTCCTGGAAATTTTACATTAATTTTTTTTTCTCCTCGTGAAGTCGATTTTGTTCATGGATCTTATTCTGTGCTGAATGTTCGTGGAAAAAATCATGCTGAATTTTTTTCTGGTTTTGTTCATGGAACTTGTTACATGCTGATTTATGTTCGTGGAACTTATTCAGTGATGATTTTTTTGTTTGTGAAACTTGTTGCATTCTGATTTTTTTTTCTCTTTGCGAAACTTGTACATTGATTTTTCATCTCGTGAAACTGATTTTGTTAACGGACCTTGTTGCGTGCTGATTGTTTTTTTAGTTCGTGGAACTTGTTGCATGCTGTTTTTATTCGTGAAACTTGTTGCATGTTGAATTTTTCTCTTCGTGAAACATGTACATTGATTTTTTTTCTCCCCCTGAAACTAATTTTGCCCATTGAACATACTGCACGCATATTTTTCTGATTCTGGAACTTGTTGCGTGCCGATTTTTTTTTGTTCGTGAAACTTGTTGCATGTTGCTTTTTTTCTTGTCATGAAACTTGTACAGGATTACGAAAAGTATTCAAAAGTACAGATTAAAATTCTCTTTGAAAGAGCGGATGCTGTTGAAAAGTTGGCTAGAAATGCTCTGGTAAACTTCATAGTAATATCCAAAAGGAATTTTGTCAGTTTAATGAAAAGCTTCATAGCTATGGACTGGCAACATTGGATCAGTTTGTAGATGCAATGGAAAATTCTAGACAACACAGTGAATATACGGAGGCGTACTTCTTAGAAAATTCGTATATTAATTTTGGAAGGAGCAACTGTAGTTTATGTAGCAGTAATAAAAATATATATACAAGCATACCAAGGAACAGCGAAGGAAAAACAATGTTTTTCAATTATGGCAAAATCCGGGTGGCAGCGGCAGCTAGCAACCTAGTAAGACACGATCACGTCCAATGTTAAGAAATATAAAAACCCATAACTCCTAAAAAAAAGATTCAGATCAAAACAAGAAGAACACTATTAGAACCGCCTTGTCCGAAACTTCTATATAGCAAAATTACCGTCTATTGGCTTGAATAACAAAGAAAATATATTGGCTTGAAAATCAAGAAAATTGGCTTTAACCACGTTATTCTCCACAAACGGCATCTTTTTCTTTCTTCTTTTCCAGAAATATCTTGGCACTGGAACATCGTAGAGAGTTGTTCAACGGCTCATTTTAAAAGAAATTAATTGGGTTAAAAACCTTTTTTAACTAAAACAAATTGTTTTTAAAACACGAAAAATTTTTCCACTAAAAACTGTATTTTTGATGTCTTTTCATGCTGCTGTCTTTTCAAAGATATTTGATTTTTGAAGCAATCAAACAGTTCGTGGTAAAGTTGTATTTAAACTTTATATTCTATAGATAGCTTGGCACTGGAACATTGTAGAGAGTTGTTCAATGGTTCACTTTAAAGGAAATTAATAACATTCAAGGACGTATCCAGAGGGTTTAGTGGGTTTGAACCCCCCTCTCCCGAAATGCTTGTCTGACTCAAAATAACGAATTTAAAATGAATATAAAAAAATTGAATACAAACAAAATGTACAAAAATGAATATGAAGAAGTTTTTTATGCGTTTTGAAGTTTTATAATAAAGAACGAATATTCTACCGATTGTTTACTAATAACCATATATGACGTAATAAGTGACATGACGTAATATCTAAAACCTATTGTGTACTAAAACCATATATGACGTAATGAGCGACGTGACGTAAAAATTAAAAAAATCAATATTTTAAATTTTAAAAAAACAATCAATTAATCTTAAAACGAACATAAATTACTATGAAAGAGTAAATGAAGTGTAATATGTACAAAAATCAAAACGGAAAATCCAGTCAAACTTAAAAGGAACAGAAATTAGCACAGATATGAGATAAGCTGCTGGCCCCTTCAGACTCTTCTAAAAGAACAAGTATCCTTTGTTCTTTACAAAAAACCTTATAAGCAGTCTACTTTTGGTAAGTTGAAGCTCAAGGAACCATAGGCAGCACAGTAGCGCTGCCTAAGTAAAGAACGATGTTTGCACAATGTATTATTATTTTTCTTTCTTTTGAACCAGGGCACTTCGTATCAAAGGAGTTGTCGTAGAAACTTGGGAAAGGGCTCATTCGATTGGAAATTAGAAGGGCTTGTGCCCTTTTTAATAGCCGAAAGTGATTGGAAGGCAACTAACACCCCTCTCACAACCACTATTTCCCGAAACACGTCCAATCAAAATTTTGAGATAGCAGCTTTGTTCAACGTAGTTGAAAGGTCTGGAAATTATGTCTTTGAGGATAACACTCAACCCACAGTTCCCAGGGCAAGGGTTGTAACTTATTCCCTGGGGGTATATAATGTTTGTATAGAAAGCGTTTTCGTAGAAACAGTCGAAAGTGATTGGAGGGTAACTAACCCCCCTCTCACGCCTTCCATTTCCCCAAACATATCCAATCAAAATTTTGGGGTAGCCATTTGTTCAACGTGGTTGAAATTCCGAAAATTATGTCTTTAAGGATGACACACCCCCCACAGCCCTCAGGGTAACGGTTGTAAGTTATGCCCTGGGGACATATAAGATGTTTATAGAAGGGTTGTCGCTGAAACTTCCAAAAAGGGCTCATTCGATCGAAAATTGAAAGGGCTAGTTCCCTTTTTAATAGTCGAAAGTTATTGGAGAGTTTGTACATTGATGCTGATTTATGTTCGTGGAACTTGTTCAGTGATGATTTTTTTGTTTGTGAAACTTGTTGCATTCTGATTTTTTTTCTCTTTGCGAAACTTGTACATTGATTTTTTTATCTTCTCTTGAAGCCAATTTTGTTCACGAAACTTGACCGTGCTGATTTGTATTTGTTGAACTTGTTGAGTGCTGATTTTTCTTCGTGAAACTTGTTGCTTGTTGGTTTTGGAATTTGTTGCATGCTGATTTATGTTTGTGGGACTTGTTGAGTGATGCTTTGTTTTGTTTGTGAAACTTGTTGCATTCTGATTTTTTTTCACTTCGCGAAACTAGTACATTGGTTTTTCACCTCGTGAAACTGATTTTGTTAATGGAACTTGTTGCGTGCTGATTGTTTTTTTTAGTTCGCGGAACTTGTTGCATGCTGTTTTTTATTCGTGAAACTTGTTGAATGTTGATTTTTTCTCTTCGTGAAACATGTACATTGATTTTTTTTCTTCCTCCTAAAACTAATTTTGTCCATGGAACATACTGCATGCATATTTTTCTGATTCTGGAACTTGTTCCGTGCTGATTTTTTTTTGTTCGTGAAACTTGTTGGATGTTGCTTTTTTATTCTCTTCACGAAACTTGTACACTGATTTTTCTCCTCGTGAAACTGATTTTGTTCAAGGAACTTTTCGCGTGCTGACTGTTGTTCATGGAACTTGTTTCATGATGGTTTTTTGTTCATGAAACTTGTTGCATGTTGATTTTTCTCTTCGTGAAACTTGCACATTAATTTTTTGTCTTCTCTTGAAGCAAATTTTGTTCGTGGAACTTGACCGTGCTGATTTATGTTTGTGGAAATTGTTGAGTGCTGATTTTACTTCGTGAAACTTGTTACATGATGATTTTTTTCTCTTCGCGAAACTTAAACAATGATTTTTCTCCCCGTTAAACTGATTTTGTTCGTGGAACTTTTTGCGTGCTGATTTCTTATTCCTGAAACTTGTTGCATGTTTATTTTTTCTCTTCGTGAAATAAGTACATTTTTTTTAAATAATAAGGGTTTATTCATCAACCAAAAATAACAAAATCCAGAAGCTAAGGTTGTAAAGGAGATCACTACCCCAGCTAGGCCTAAAAAAAAAATAATAATAATAATAATGAAACAAAAAAACCTATCACATAAAAATAACTAATAAGCGACTATACCACCCCTACTCAATAAAATCTCTTCAATTCTCAATATTCAACATATTAATCCTTGTCCTTCTCAATCCATCAACCAAACACAAAAATCAAAAAAACAAAAACATTAGCAAACTAAAGGCAAAAGAGACCGGAGAACTGACTCACTCACTCCCATATACCCTATAACAATGTTCTTTTAACAGACTTCTAAATTCAGAAACATCCGTCACCTTCTTTATCCCTTCTGGCAGACTATTCCAAGCACGAGGGCTAACATGGCGGATACAAAACATTGAACTAGTTGTCACAGGCTTAGGTAGTCTGAATTCATTCGAAAGTCTTAAACTATAAGAATGAAAACTAGAAACAGGCAGAACAAAATCTTGAAAGCAAATTGGTAGCATTTTATTCTGATGTTTAAACATAAAAAGAGCATTATAAAACTTAATCAATCCAAATAGTGGAACAATATGTAGTTCAGCATACCTTGCTCTAACCGAGGAACGCTTATCATCTCCAGTAAGTACTCTTACAGCTTTATTCTGTAATATTCTAATCTGCGATAAATGACCCACAAACGTTGAAGACCAAGCCAATATACAATAAATCAAATACAGATGAATAAGGGAGAAATAAAGCATTCTGAGAACCGGTCTAGGGAAAGTACGCTTTAGCTTCCTTATAATTCCCAAATTTCGGGCAACTCTAGCTGCAATTTGATTAATATGGTCTTTGAAACTCAAGCACTCATCAACTATCACTCCAAGAAACTTCACTGCTCTGACACGTTCTATAGCATTCCCATCAAGTTCTAGTTTCTCTATCCAGGGATAGTAATTTACACTTCTCCCGTAAATCACAAATTGACTTTTCTTATGGTTTAATTTAAGTTTATTAACTCTCATCCATTTCTCTATTTGTTCCATTCCCTTTTTCAGAACTAGTAGAAGTTCTCTTTCTGTCCTCGCAGCAACTGTAAAATGTGTATCGTCAGCAAAACTAGGAATTATAATTCTGTTACAGCGATCCCCTTTATCCGAAATATTTATATCTTCAATGCACCGGTAAATATCATTTATATAAATCAAAAATAAAAGAGGTCCCAAAACTGACCCTTGAGGAACGCCAGCCTTGAGTTTCTGCGGGCTAGAGGTCTCACTTTCGATTTGAACAATCTGCATACGTTCACTCAGGAATGAGATAACAAGTTCCAAGAATTTTCCACGGATACCACAATTATCTAACTTCTTTACTAAAATTTCATCCACACAATCAAATGCTTTCATTATGTCAAGGAAAGCGGATGCCACTTTAAGACCACGATCTAAATGATCATTAACAAATGTCGTCAAGAAGATCACTGCTTGCTCAGTTGACATTCCTTTCCTAAATCCAAACTGACTAGATCGAAAAAAAGACCTAGATTCTAGGAAATTAACCATTCTTACATTTATTAGTCTCTCTATTATTCTAGAAATAACAGGAAGAAGCGAAATAGGCCTATAATTATCTAAATTCCCACTATCACCCCCATTAAAAAGTGGTTTCACTTTCGCAATCTTCAGACAATCGGGGAAAATACCTGACTTAAAACACTCATTGATTAGCATTACCAACTGAACTATAGGATAAATAACACGGAAAGCTTTCACAGTCATGAGATCCGATCCTGTTGCACTGTTTTTCATATTTTTAACCACTTCAGACAACTCACTTAATTTAACCGGCTTTAAATAAGCAGATACTTCGCTCTTATCAGGCAGGAATTGTGTAAAATCGCCATCCTCAGCCAGGACTGGGATACTGGATCCTACATTAAGGCCCACATTAGAGAAATGCTCACAAACTGAATTACAACTCAAACTGTCCGGAAGCTCCGAGGAAGACTGACTAGGGTTTGTTACAGACTTTATAAGTTTCCAAGTCTTGCCTGGATTTCCCTCAGCTTCTTTAAACTTAAAAGCAAAATAATCCGTTTTAGCTTTCCGAAGGAGACAATTTAGCATGTTATTATATGCTTTATAATCATCCCTAGTAGTTGTCCCTTTATTTTGGATCAATTCCTTATATAAATGGTTTCGCCTTCTCATACTTAAGAGTAGACTCTTAGTAATCCATGGTTTCTTTGCTGATTCATATCTGTCAACTCTTTTAGGTTTAACACATTTCTGAAGTAAACCTGTTAATGTCCCGTACCATTTTCCAAATTTCCGATTGAAATCATATTCCTCTTGTAAAAAATTGAATTCAGTCTTATCAACTTCTAATTTAAAACGGGCAACAACCTCAGAATCAATAATAGGCCTAATGACATTACAACGATGTCCCTTATTCAACTGTAGGACTTGCGGTACTGTTATCATTACTCCAAAATGATCTGAAACACAATTAACCACAACAGCAGGTGACTTATATTCAGTATTTACAAATATGTTATCCAATATTGACGCAGAATTCTCAGTAATTCTTGTACAGATATTTATAGTAAGCTTCAGCCCGTAGCTAAGCATCATATCCAGAAACTCCTTAACTCTCTGACTAGAATGTAGACTTTTCAAATCAATATTGAAGTCACCAAACACAAAACACGGCTGTCTTGTTCCACTCAACAGGTCCAGTTGCTCTTCTAACAGACTCATAAATTCAACGAGGCTACTAGACGGAGGTCGATAAATAATAGCAAGAATACATTTAAAATTTTGCTTAGATACTTTCACAACCATCGACTCAAACACCATTTCCTTATGTTTAGTAAGGGAAGAAATCGGCAAGACATTAAAATCACTCTTGATATATGCCGCTAAACCTCCATGTTGGTGCAGTTCCCTGTTTTTTAAAACCAGTTGGTAATTAGGAACATCTAATAGGGATGACGTATGAGACTTCAACCATGTCTCAGTCAGGGCCACTACCTGTAAATCTTGAGTCTGCAGAACTTCCTCCAGGTACTGAAAAGAAGTACTAATACCTTGGTAATTTAAGTGAAAAACCGAAAAATCACTCGGGTCATAATCATTATTCAAATCCTGAAGGAACTTATAACGGGCATTCAAATATTCCTCACCAATACCATTACTATCAAATTCACGATGGATTACCCCACCCCCAATATCTTCAATCCTGAGTGAATCATTCTCCAGCCCCTTCAACCTACTCCACTCTAAATTAACCATTATCAAAAATCATTTTGTGACGGATATGAGAAGGAAAAGGTTCAATTAACTTACACTTATCATTTTCATCATTCGTTGAGTTGGTATCATCGCTTCCAGACTTTGATCCTAAACAAAAAAAAGAAACATAAATATCTTCATAAAATCCAAAAAACACTACTACTGTTTCCAGGCCTAGTATCACTGAAAGCCAAGACCAATCCATAAGAACTCCAAACACAACCCGGTACGCTCCGCACCACGCAATACATTATACACCATTAATACTTCTTTCTCATTTTATTTTTTTACCTTATTGCATCCACAACATCTTTTTTTAAAAGAAAAAAAAAAACACGAGACAGCATTACTTCATACCATTATGCTATCATAAAAAAAAATAAAAGAAGAAAAAAACGCATCAAAATAATAACTCAAAACCATATTAGACTAAAATAATTAATATAAATATAAATATGACAACCCGCCTAGCATTGCATAGGCCCACCTCGAGGATTTATCGGCACTGACAATTCAGGAATCACGTCTTTCACGGAGAAAGAAAGACGCAGGCCATTTGGCCGATCAAAACAAAGGAGAGGTGGAACCGATTTTGTTACCCATGCTTGAATACCACAATAAGCAAGCTTTGATCTTTTTTCAAACAGCCGTTTTCTAATATCTCTCACTGCCGTCGGAGCATCATCACTAAGATAAATATCTTTATGACCGCAAACAGTCTTTCCATTAAGTTTTTTACTCTGTTTCAGAATCGTTATTTTTTCTTCTTTAGACCGAACAGTAACTTTAAAATATCTACGCTCCTTTTTTATTTCTGTAACAGCGAATTCTGGGGTCTCATTAACACCTAGTCCTTCTTCACAAACAGTTTTGAAAATTGTTTTAGCTTCCTCTTTATCATCGCAAGGTACATTCCAAACCACTATATTTTTCTCATTCATTCTATACTCGCAATGCATTAACCGATTTTTCAACTGATTATTTTCTTCACGGAGAAACACTGACTCAGCTGTAACAACACTAATCTGTGATTTTACATTTATTATTTCATTCTCAGTAGCCGCCACATGGGTCTGGATCGTCGAAAATTGTTGTGATTGGCCAGATAGAGCTTCCTCAAGCGATTTGACCCGGGTTTCCAGAGATTTGAACTGGTCCGTGATACCGTCAAGCTTTTTTCCATTGTCTTTCACTATAGTTAGAATTTCAGAAAAGCTCCGAGCCAGCGTCGAAATTGACAAAGTCTCTCCATCCTTAGGTGAAGATGACGAATAATCATTTTGATCCTCTTCAAATGAGACTTCTTTACGGTTTCTTTTATTTCGCCCCACGAATAAGCAGCAATTAAAAAATGGACAAATAGTCTTACCTCAGCCGGCAACGATTGTTTATCCACGATGTTGCTAGCGTGCAGTGCTTTTAGCCGTTTGGCACGGAAAACACCTTTTCCAACGTCGGTAATCTAAGGCTCTGTTTATAATGACTAAAAACCAATCCTCTTTTACTCCATGCAATTCTTCAGTTCAAAGCAATAATCACACACCAAAAAATTTTCTGTCATCAATTCAAAACATTAATATCACAAGCTATTTCACTCTTCAGCCAAAACTACCGCAGGCACGGAGCGCCTAAGGTGTTACTCGTTCGGGGAATGAATCATGACTGAAATTGTTGCGTGCTGGTTGTTATTTTTTGTTCGTGGAACTTGTTGCTTGCTGTTTTTTATTCGTGAAACTTGTTGCAAGTTGATTTTTTCTCTTTGTAAAACATGTAGATTAATTTTTTTTCTCCTCCTGAAACTAATTTTGTTCATGGAACATACTTCTTGCATATTTTTTGATCGTTGATTTCTTTTGTTTGCTGACTGTTTTTTTTTTGTTCGTGAAACTTGTTGCATGTTGATTATTTTTTTTCTTCCCGAAAATCGTACACTGATTTTGCTCCTCGCAAAACTGATTTTGTTCATGGAAATTCTTGCGTGGTGATTGTTGTTCATGGAACTTGTTGCATGATGGTTTTTTGTTCATGAAACTTGATTTTTTTTTCCACATAGTGAAACTAAATTTCTTCAGGGAACTTATTTCATGCATATTCTATGCTCGTGATTCATTTTACATGTTGATTTTTCTCTTCGTGAAACATCTACAATGATTTTTCTCATTGAGAAAACTGGTTTTGTTCATGGAACTTGTTGCATGCTGATTTATTTTCGTGGAACTTGTTGAGGGATGATTTTTTTGGTTTCTGAAAATTGTTGCAGCCTGTTTTTTTTTTCTTTGCGAAACTTGTACATTAATTTTTCACCTCGTGAAACTGATTTTGTTATTGGAATTTGTTGCGTGCTGATTATTTTTTTTAGTTCGTGGAACTTGTTGCATGCTGTTTTTATTCGTGAAACTTGTTGCATGTTGATTTTGTCTCTTCGTGAAACATGTACATTGATTTTTTATCTCCTCCTAAAACTAATTTTGTCAATGGAAAATACTACATGCATATTTTTCTGATTCTGGAATTTGTTGCGTGCTAATTTTTTTTTGTTCGTGAAACTTGTTGCATGTTGCTTTTTTTCTCTTCGCGAAACTTGTAAACTGATTTTTCTCCTCATGAAACTGAATTTGTTCAAGGAACTTGTTGCGTGCTGATTGTTGTTCATGGAAATTGTTGCATGATGGTTTTTTTGTTCATGAAACTTGTTGCATGTTGATTTTTCTCTTCGTGAAACTTGCACATTGATTTTTTTTCTTCTCTTGAAGCCAATTTTTTTCATGGAACTTGACCATGCTGATTTATGTTTGTGGAACTTGTCGAGCACTTATTTTTCTTCGTGAAACTTGTTGCATGCTGATTTTTTTCTCTTCACGAAACTTAAACAATGATTTTTCTCTTCTTTAAACTGATTTTGTTCGTGGAACTTGTTGCGTGCTGATTTTTTATTCCTGAAACTTGTTGCATGTTAATTTTTCTCTTCGGGAAACAAGTACACTGATTTGATTTTCTACCCAGTGAAACTAATTTTCTTCATGGAACTTATTGCATGCATATTTCTTTGTTCGTGATCCATGTTAAATGTCTATTTTTCTCTTCGTGAAATTTCTACTACGATTTTCCTCATTGAAAAAACTGGTTTTGTTCATGGAATTTGTTGCACGCTGATTTATGTTCGTGGAACTTGTTGAGTGATGATCTTTTGTTTGTGAAAGGCGTTGCCGTGTGATTTTTTTATTCTCTTCTTGAAACTTGTGCATTGATTTTTCTCTTCGTGAAACTGATTTTATTAATGGAAGTTGTTGCGTGCTGATTGTTTATTTTTTGTTTTTGGAACTTGTTGCTTGCTGTTTTTTATTCGTGAAACTTGTTGCAGGTTGATTTTTTCTCTTCGTTAAACATGTACATTGTTTTTTTTCTCCTGCTAAAACTAATTTTGTTCAAGGAACATACTGCATGCATATTTTTTAGATCAAAGATTTTTTGTGCGCTGACTGTTCTTTTGTTCGTGAAACTTGTTGCATGTTGATTTTTTTTCTCTTCCCGAAACTTGTACACTGATTTTTCTCTTCGTGAAACTGATTTTGTTAATGGAAGTTGTTGCGTGCTGATTGTTTTTTTTGTTCGTGGAACTTGTTGCTTGCTGTTTTTTATTCGTGAAACTTGTTGCAGGTTGATTTTTTCTCTTCGTGAAACATGTAGATTGTTTTTTTCTCCTGCTAAAACTAATTTTGTTCAAGGAACATAATGCAGGCATTTTTTTTATCATGGATTTTTTTTGTGTGCTGACTGTTTTTTTTTCGTGAAACTTGTTGCATGTTGATTTTTTTCTCTTCCCGAAACTTGTACACTGATATATCTCCTCGTGAAACTGATTTTGTTCAAGGAACTTGTTGTTTGCTGATTGTTGCTCATGGAACTTGTTGCATGATGGTTTTTTGTTCATGAAACTTGATTTTTTTTCCACTTAGTGAAACTAATTTGGTCCCTGGAACTTATTGCATGCATATTCTATGCTCGTGATTCATGTTACATGTTGATTTTTCTCTTCGTGAAACATCTACAATGATTTTTCTCTCTAAGAAAAGTTGTTATGTTCATGGAACTATTTGCATGCTGATTTATGTTCGTGGAACTTGTTGAGGGATGATTTTTTTGGTTTGTGAAACTTGTTGCAGCCTGTTTTTTTCTCTTCGCGAAACTTGTACATTGATTTTTTAACCTCGTGAAACTGATTTTGTTAATGGAACTTGTTGCGTGCTGATTGTTTTTTTTAGTTCGTGGAACTTGTTGCTTGCTGTTTTTTATTCATGAAACTTGTTGCAGGTTGATTTTTTCTCTTCGTGAAACATGTACATTGATTTTTTTTCTCCTCCTGAAACCAATTTTGTTCAAGGAACATACTGCATGCATATTTTTTAGATCAAAGATTTTTTTGTGCGCTGACTGTTCTTTTGTTCGTGAAACTTGTTGCATGTTGATTTTTTTTTTCTCTTCCCGAAACTCGTACACTGATTTTTTTCTTCGTGAAACTGATTTTGTTAATGGAAGTTGTTGCGTGCTGATTGTTTTTTTTTGTTCGTGGAACTTGTTGCTTGCTGTTTTTTTATTCATGAAACTTGTTGCAGGTTTATTTTTTCTCTTCTTGAAACATGTAGATTGTTTTTTTTCTCCTGCTGAAACTAATTTTGTTCAAGGAACATACTGCAGGCATTTTTTTATCATGGATTTTTTTTTGTGTGCTGACTGTTTTTTTTTCGTGAAACTTGTTGCATGTTGATTTTTTTCTCTTCCCGAAACTTGTACACTGATATATCTCCTCGTGAAACTGATTTTGTTCAAGGAACTTGTTGTTTGCTGATTGTTGCTCATGGAACTTGTTGCATGATGGTTTTTCGTTCATGAAACTTGATTTTTTTCCACTTAGTGAAACTAATTTGGTCCCTGGAACTTATTGCATGCATATTCTATGCTCGGGATTCATGTTACATGTTGATTTTTCTCTTCGTGAAACATCTACAATGATTTTTCTCACTAAGAAAAGTTGTTATGTTCATGGAACTATTTGCATGCTGATTTATGTTCGTGGAACTTGTTGAGGGATGATTTTTTTGGTTTGTGAAACTTGTTGCAGCCTGTTTTTTTCTCTTCGCGAAACTTGTACATTGATTTTTTCACCTCGTGAAACTGATTTTGTTAATGGAACTTGTTGCGTGCTGATTGTTTTTTTTAGTTCGTGGAACTTGCTGCTTGCTGTTTTTTATTCGTGAAACTTGTTGCAGGTTGATTTTTTCTCTTCGTGAAACATGTACATTGATTTTTTTCTCCTCCTGAAACCAATTTTGTTCAAGGAACATACTACATGAATATTTTTTAGATCAAAGATTTTGTTGTGCGCTGACTGTTCTTTTGTTCGTGAAACTTGTTGCATGTTGATTTTTTTTTCTCTTCCCGAAACTCGTACACTGATTTTTCTCTTCGTGAAACTGATTTTGTTAATGGAAGTTGTTGCGTGCTGATTGTTTTTTTTTTGTTCGTGGAACTTGTTGCTAACTGTTTTTTTATTCATGAAACTTGTTGCAGGTTTATTTTTTCTCTTCTTGAAACATGTAGATTGTTTTTTTTCTCCTGCTGAAACTAATTTTGTTCAAGGAACATACTGCAGGCATTTTTTTTTATCATGGATTTTTTTTGTGTGCTGACTGTTTTTTTTTCGTGAAACTTGTAGCATGTTGATTTTTTTTCTCTTCCCGAAACTTGTACACTGATATATCTCCTCGTGAAACTAATTTTGTTCAAGGAACTTGTTGTTTGCTGATTGTTGCTCATGGAACTTGTTGCATGATTATTTTTTGTTCATGAAACTTGATTTTTTTCCACTTAGTGAAACTAATTTGGTCCCTGGAACTTATTGCATGCATATTCTATGCTCGTGATTCATGTTACATGTTGATTTTTCTCTTCGTGAAACATCTACAATGATTTTTATCATTAAGAAAAGTTGTTATGTTCATGGAACTAGTTGCATGCTGATTTATGTTCGTGGAACTTGTTGAGGGATGATTTTTTTGGTTTGTGAAACTTGTTGCAGCCTGTTTTTTTCTCTTCGCTAAACTTGTACATTGATTTTTTCACCTCGTGAAACTGATTTTGTTAATGGAACTTGTTGCGTGCTGATTGTTTTTTTTAGTTCGTGGAACTTGTTGCATGCTGTTTTTTATTCGTGAAACTTGTTGCATGTTGATTTTTTCTCTTCTTGAAACATGTACATTGATTTTTTTTTCTCCTCCTAAAACTAATTTTGTCCATGGAACATACTTTATGCATATTTTTCTGACTCTTGAACTTGTTGCGCGCTGATTTTCTTTTGTTCCTGAAACTTGTTGCATGTTGCTTTTTTCTCTAAGCGAAACTTGTACACTTGGAACTTGTTGCATGATGGTTTTTTGTTCACAAAACTTGTTGCATGTTGATTTTTCTCTTCGTGAAACTTGCACATTGATTTTTTTTTCTTCTTTTTTAAGCCAATTTTGTTCATGGAACTTGACCGTGCTGATTTATGTTTGTGGAACTTGTTGAGTGCTGATTTTTCTTCCTGAAACTTGCTGCATGCTGATTTTTTCTCTTCGCTAACTTAAACAATGATTTTTCTCCCCGTTAAACTGATTTTGTTCGTGAACTTGTTGCCTGCTAATTTTTTATTCCTGAAACTTGTTGCATGTTCATTTTTTTCTCTTCGGGAAACAAGTACATTGATTTGATTTTCTACCTAGTGAAACTAATTTTCTTCATGGAACCTATTGCATGCATATTTCTTTGTTCGTGATCCATGTTAAATGTTGATTTTTCTCTTCGTGAAACTTCTACAATGATTTTCGTCATTGAGAAAACTGGTTTTGTTCATGGAACTTGTTGCACGCTGATTTGTGTTCGTGGAACTTGTTGAGTGATGATTTTATACTCGTGAAACGTGTTGCAGTGTGATTTTTATATTCTCTTCTCAAAACTTGTGCATTGATTTTTCTCTTCGTGAAACTGATTTTATTAATGGAAGTTGTTGCGTGCTGATTGTATTCTTTTGTTCGTGGAACTTGTTGCTTGCTGTTTTTTTATTCGTGAAACTTGTTGCAGGCTGATTTTTCTCTTCGTGAAACATGTACATTGATTTTTTTCTTCTCCTGAAACAAATTTCTTTCATGGAACATACTGCCTGCATATTTCTTTGATCGTGGATTTTTTTTGTGTGCTGACTGTTTTTTTGTTCGTGAAAGTTGTTGCATGTCGATTTTTTTTCTCTTCGCGAAACTCGTACACTGATTTTCTCCTCGTGAAACTGATTTTTTTTCAAGGAACTTTTCGCGTGCTGATTTTGTTCATGAAACTTGTTGCATATTTTTTTTCGTTCGTGAAACTTGTTGCATGTTGACTTTTCTCATGGTGAAACTTGCGCATTGATTTTTCTCCTCTTGAAGCTGATTTTCTCCATGGAATTTGTTGCGCACTGATTTTTGTGTATGTGTAACTTGTTGCATGCTGGTTTTTCTTCATGAACCTTGTTACATGTTGATTTTTATCTTTGTGAATTTAATACATTGATTTCTATCCAAATGAAACTGGTTTTTTTTTCATGGAACTTGTTGCATGCTAATTTTTTATTCGTGAAACTTATTGCATGTTGTTTTTTTTTCTTCGTGAATTTTGTACATTGATTTTTTTCCTCGTGAAATTAATTTGTAGATGGAACATGTTGAGTGCTGATTTTTAGACATATAAAAAAAAGTTGAAAGAAAACTGTAAAAAAAACTGAAGGTCGGGCTCTGGAGGAAGGGGGTGTGTTGGGGGGTTCGGGGAGGGTGTGGGGGTATGGGGGAAATGGGGTCCTTGATGCCCTCTACCTTAGATTGATACAGTAATGTCCAATCTGTCCGCTTCCTTTAATTGACACAGTTATGTCCCACCTGCCCTCTACCTATCATTGACGCAGTAATATCCAATAAAACATCAAATAAAACACCAATATAATGAACCATAAAAATCCTTACATCCATAAACATAAAACATCCAAACAATGAAACATCAAATAAAACACCAATATAATGAACAATAAAAATCCTTACGTCCATAAACATAAAATATCCATACAATATAATTGACTCCATACATACATGCAATAAACATCAAATAAAACACCAATATAATGAATAATATAAATCCTTACATCCATAAACATAAAACAACCTATTAGATTGGGTATGTGTCCGCTACAAATGATAGCCCGATTGTATGGATTGTCTATGTGTCTGCTTGGAATGATAGCCTGCTTGTATGGATAAAACAGCAATATAATGAACAATAAAATCTTTACATCCATAAACATAAAACATCCATACCAAAAAAAACATTAAATAAAACATCAGTCATATAAAAAATATGTCTGCCAAGAATGATAGCCCGCATGTATGGTGGGAGTACTTTGCGCTTGTCTGGCTTGCCTATGGGCCCGCTTGTATGGTGGGCCCGCTTGTATGGCTTGCCTTTGGGCCCGCTCTCTTTAACTGACACACTAAGGTCCTATGGGCCCGCTCTCTTTAATTGAAAAAGTAATGTCCTATGGGCCCACCCTCTTAGATTGATACAGTAATGTCCCATCTGTCCGCTTCCTTTAATTGACACTGTAATGTCCCACCTGCCCTCTACCTATCATTGACACAGTAATGTCCAATAAAACATCAAATAAAACACCAATATAATGAACCATAAAAATACTTACATCCATAAACATAAGAAATTCAAACAAGAAAACATTAAATAAAACACCAATATAATGAACAATAAAAATCCTTACATCCCTAAACATTAAACATCCTATTAGATTGGCTATGTGTCCGCTTCGAATGATAGTCCGATTGTATGGATTGTCTATGTGTCTGCTTGGAATGATAGCCTGCTTGTATGGATAAAACAGCAATATAATGAACAATAAAAATCTTTACATCCATAAACATAAAACATCCATACCATAAAAAACATTAAATAAAACATCAGTCATACAAAAAATATGTCTGCCAAGAATGATAGCCCGCTTGTATGGTGGGAGTACTTTGCGCTTGTCTGGCTTGCCTATGGGTCCGCTTGCATGGTGGGCCCGCTTGTATGGCTTGCCTTTGGGCCCGCTCTCTTTAATTGACAAAGTAATGTCCTATGGGCCCACTCTCTTTAATTGACACAGTAATGTCCTATGGGCCCACCCTCTTAGATTGATACAGTAATGTCCCATCTGTCCGCTTCCTTTAATTGACACAGTAATGTCCCACCTGCCCTCTACCTATCACTGACACAGTAATGTCCAATAAAACATCAAATAAAACACCAATATAATGAACCATAAAAATACTTACATCCATAAACATAAGAAATCCAAACAATAAAACATCAAATAAAACACCAATATAATGAACAATAAAAATCCTTACATCCATAAACATTAAACGTCCATACAATATGATTGACTCCATACATCCATACAATAAACATCAAATAAAACACCAATATAATGAATAATATAAATCCTTACATCCCTAAACATAAAACATCCTATTAGACTGGCTATGTGTCCGCTTTGAATGATAGCCCGTTTGTATGGATTGTCTATGTGTCTGCTTGGAACGATAACCTGCTTGTATGGATAAAACAGCAATATAATGAACAATAAAAATCCTTATATCCATAAATATAAAACATTCATACCATAAAAAACATTAAATAAAACATCAGTCATACATAAAATATGTCTGCCAGGAATGATAGCCCGCTTGTATAGTGGGAGTACTGTGCGCTTGCATGGCTTGCCTATGGGCCCGCTTGTGTGGTGGGCCAACTTGTATGGCTTGCCTATGGGCCCGCTCTCTTTAATAGACACAGTAATATCCTATGGGCCTGGTTCCTTTAATTGACACAGTAATGTCGTATGGGCCCGCTCTCTTTAAATGACACAGTAATGTCCTGTGGGCCCGCTCTCTTTAATTGACACAGTAATATCCTTTGGGCCCGCTGTCTTAGATTGATAGAGTAATGTCCCACCTGTCCACTTCCTTTGATTGAAGCAGTAATATGTCACCTGCCCTCTCTCTTTAATAGACACAGTAATGTTCTATGGGCTCACTCTTTTTAATTGACACAGTAATATCCTATGAGCCCGCTTTCTTTAATTGATACAGTAATGTCCTATGGGCCCGCTTCCTTTAATTGACACAGTAATGTCCTATGGGCCCGCTCCCTTTAATTGACACAGTAATGTCCTATGGACCCGCTCTCTTAGATTGATACAGTAATGTCCCACCTGTCCGCTTGCTTTAATTGACGCAGTAATGTCTCACCTGCCCTCGACCTATCATTAACACAGTAATGTCCAATAAAACATCAAATAAAACACCAATATAATGGACCATAAAATCCCTTACATCTACGAACATAAAACATCCAAACAATAAAACATCAAATAAAACACCAATATAATGAACAATAAAAAACTTACATCCATAAACATAAAACATCCATACAATATGATTGATTCCGTACATCTATACAATAAACATCAAATAAAACACCAATATAATGAATAATATAAATCGTTACATCCATAAACTTAAAACATCCTATTAGATTGGCTATGTGTCCGATTGGGATGATAGCCCACTTGTATGGATTGTCTATGTGTCTCCTTGGAATGATAGCCTGCTTGTATGGATAAAACAGCAATATAATGAAAAATAAAAATCCTAACATATATAAACATAAAACATCCATACCATAAAAAACTTTAAATAAAACATCAGTCACACAAAAAATATGTCTGCCAGGAATGATAGCCCGCTTGTATGGTGGGAGTACTGTGAGCTTGTATGGCTCGCCTATGGGTCGGCTTGTATGGTGGGCCCGCTTGTATGGCTTGCCTATGAGCCCTCTCTCTTTAATTTACGCAGTAATGTTCTATGGGCCCGCTCTCTTTAATTGACACAGTAATGTCCTATGGGCCCGCTTCCTTTAACTGACACAGTAATGTCCTATGGGCCCGCTTCCTTTAACTGACGCAGTAATATCCTGTGGACCCGCTTCCTTTAATTGACACAGTAATGTCCTATGAGCCCGCTCTTTTAATTGATATAACACTATGGCCCGCTTGTCTGGATTACCAACGGGCGCACTACCTTATATTACTACATCACTACTTCAGTTGCAACTTCGTTTTCCAACGGAAACATTTGTCATTACGTTTGAGCGTTGGCAGGGTCATGAGGCTTGTGTGGTTTTAGATCTGTGTCAAAAATGTTTAATTGAGAGTATAGGACTTTTTGCTACTGTATATTACTTTTACTGTGAGGAGAGCCAATAGTTCATTCTGGCCCGCTGACCAGATCTGTTTGTGGCACTGAAAATTTGGGTAAGAAATTTTGAGGATACACGGGCCAGGCTTGGTTGCATGATCACACAGATTGAATTTGGACAGATTCCAGTTAAAACCTGGTGCAATATGCCTATTTTCCTGCTTCACTGTTTTCGATAAGGAGGAAGATTGGGGTGGGGGGGGGGGGGGTGTTAGAGAGGTCGGAAGAAAGCTTTTTTACCTCCAGTTTGAGTGAAACCGCGAAGTGTTTTCGATTTCAAGAAGTCTACCTTATTGCTAAAAAGTTTGAAGTGATAGAGGACTAGATGCTGTTTCAACTAAATTGGTTTTATCCCACCGCGGGACTTGGGCAAATTGTTTTTGTTAGCGAATCAGAAAATAGTTGATTGTTGTATCGAATTAGAATCTAGCTTGTTTCTGCACAGATTCAGGACCTAGCTTGTTTTATTCGCTAAGAAATAACAAATCAGGATTTGCTCTGTGTTGGTACCAAGTTTTCACGAGTCATCTTTTTGTCTAAGAACCATGTGTTTATGCTGAATCATGACTTAGCTCGCTTTGTGTCGAGTCAGTACGGAGCTCATTTTCCACCGAACCAGGACCTAGTTCGTTTTCGCTTCTGGCCAGGAGTTAGCTTATTTTACGCTGAATCCAAACTTGGGTCATTCTTGAACAGTCCGTACTTAATTTGTTTCTGTACTGAGTTAAACCGTATATGTAGGTCGTTTTAGTGTCGTTTAGATTAGCAGCTTGAAGTTGACTTGTCTTATCACCAGATTAGGACTTATTTTTTCGGAGAGTGTCCATGGGTCAGCTTTTGTGCATATTAAGAAAACTGAAAACGACAACAAATAAATTAGGGAAATTTTTCTGATGAAAGTATGTAGTGAAATTTAAGCTTAAAACAAACAGAATTTATTACTTCGCAGCCTCGTCAACATATATTGATAAAACTAGCTTAAATAAATTGACTCATGATGCTTCCATATATTACTGGTATTGAAAAAAAAATTGAATTTTATATATTCGGAATCACCATAAAAAGTCGGTTATTTTTATGCGCATATTCTTTTCAAAAATCCTTTTTTTTAGTTTGTTACGACTCATTCTTTAGTTTCAGTTTGTTACCACGAACTGTTTTATTTGCAAATAATCTGAAAGTGTTATCAAAGTAATTTTCCTTTATTGTGCTATCTGCAATCTTTCTTCAAAATATCTTCAGAAAATTTTCTGTTTTGATCAAATATTAATCAAAAATTTTATTGGTGAAATAAGTTTTTAGCCAGTCTAAAGCGGGTCGAGACCCAGTGAATGAAATAACTATTTTTCAGAAAAAATTTAGTCCAAAGAAATAATTCTGCTGAACAGTAATATTTCTTCTTTCGAAGTGAATAGACACTACACTGTTTTGCTAGTTGTGCCAGTGCTGTCTCCTTTCATTTGTGGTATAATGTACGGATGAAGATTACGTTTGAAATATGCGGAAGAAAAGACAGATTTTTATTTGCCCAACTTCAGTTATACATAGCTTTGGACACGTAATCGTTTCTTTCAGACGAAAAGAAGAATTGAATCGCCGTCAGACTGCTGAGCGTAAGAAAGCTGAAGCAGAAAGAAAAGAGCGAACTCGACTACTAAGGAGGACTTCACCCGTATGGTCTCAGTTAGCAATGGCAAACGATTCCGATTCGTATCAAGAACGTAGGCGAGCTAAAATCCTAGCTGAAAGAGAACGTCAGATGATGTATAACACTGCAATGAATGATATGCTATCGCGT
This sequence comes from Artemia sinica, assembly GCA_027921565.1. Taxonomy (NCBI): domain Eukaryota; kingdom Metazoa; phylum Arthropoda; class Branchiopoda; order Anostraca; family Artemiidae; genus Artemia; species Artemia sinica. Next base: position 30,523,180 of record CM051262.1, read on the forward strand.
GTATGGCAACAGCCACCACTTTTTGCAAGAAAATCTACTTAATTAAAATATGGACAGAGTTACCTTCAATTTTTATTTGAATCTGCACTTTTTATTATAGTTCCCATAAAGCTTGTCTTTGGCAATATCGGTATGACACAATGAAGAAAGAGAAACTTGTCGTGTTGTTGTTAACCGATGAAAATCTTGTGGACTCATCAAAGCGCAACTGCTCATTGCAAGACGGGTCAAAAAAAATATTGAGAACAAATAATGAGAAAAAAATAACGAGAAAAACAAAAGTGACTTACAGCTTCCCATCCCGGAATATTATAAGAATAAAAGTTATTTTCTGGCCCACAGTCAAGACATTTCATATAAAACATTGTGCCAGTAATACCTCTATATACTAAATTATAACAGGGCAAAAAAAAACGTTCAATGGGGGTAAATCCATTCATTAGACAGTGAAAACAGATACAAAAGTCTGGATATTTCGACCACATATACATCGATCGTCGTCAGCAGAAATACTAAAGAATTAAAATTAAAACTAACATATTTATCCAGGACAATATAATACCTTCCGGTTCTTTCAGTAGATTTGGCCAAAAGAATTCAATAACTGGGTTCATCCAAAATATTTAGTTGTAAATTTTCTTCTTTAATATTGCGTTGAATTTCTAATGAAGGTGAAAGATCTTCTTCGTCTTCAAATTGCAAAATGAATATTTTTGAATTTATAGTTCTATACTTTATTGGTCACATCTCCCCATACATACGACATATTTTCGACGTAATACCTTAAATTAGGTAAAACTATTGCAAGTATATGTGTTCAAAATATCTAGACTTCTGTATCTGTTTTCACTGTCTAATAAATGGACTTATTCCCATTTGAACGTTCATTTGTTCGTCATAGAAAGGCAGTCTGGTCTTGGAAAAAAATTAACTAACTTAAGGTAATACTTCGAAAATGATAGCAGGGTTGGGTTTCCCCAATGGATTGTTTCTAAAAAAACGTTTTTTCTTCTTTTTATTTAACACGCCAAGAATTGACAAATCAAGATGTTTGAGTCCAAATCTGCGTGAATGCAAAACATCAAACTTCCGAGTAAAATTATGTCATATTTTGTGAGATTTTGAATATTTATTAAAGCTGTAGGTGCTGTGTTTTCGTACCAAATCAGACGTTTTGGGGTTTTGTATCAGATTTCATCCATTTTGTGATACAGCTTTACTCGTCATTGTGGTTCAACGGCTGCTTTTAAACATTTTCACTGAGCTGTTGAAGGCATATCTGTAAATAGGGTTTCATGATAAGATGATAACAATTAATATTGTTAGAGCTCCTAAAAAGTTCTCCCGTGTGCAGGTAGGCTTACAAATACAATCAGCATCAAATACACCCACAAAATGCACGCCTATAATGTACTTTTCTTAAGCTCGAGCCTAAAGAAAGTCCCAAAATTTGCCATTTCGATTTTGACGGATAGAATAACCAATTTATTGTGACCTGTTTTATATTTTTGCTGCATTCACTCTGCTTGATCTGTCTTACACCATAAGAAAAGCAGGTGAACTTATTCAGGGTTTAGGTGAAAAAAATTCCAGTGATTTTATCTACCATCCCTGCTGAAAACAAAAGAAAACATTGACCCCAATTCCTTGGATAAATAACGTATCGACCAATAAACATCCACTTCAAGTTCGAAAATACGAATGCTCTCAGATTTGTAATGGCTCTCGCCTGCCTGAAAAGAGGTATATCTTGATCTTACTTTAATCTTGATCAGGTAAAAGTTCTGCAACAGAAACAAATTATTTTCTATAAAAATATGTTCGGAAGTTTGACATATGTCAAGTTTCCCATTTAATTTGGAATGGGGGGAGAACAGCATGATAAATACGTTTTTATAAGGATTTCTGATAATTATTCAATGATAATAACCAGCTTACAACCCTGTGTGGTAACTAAAACGTTTCCTATATTTCAAACTCTGACTCGTGTTAAAAATGCAGCTTTATTGTATAATTATTAAGACATGCGGGCGCCCACAGGAGGACGAACAAAAAGCCCATACAAGATTTTAGGACCTTGCTCAGACATTTTGTTTTGTGCTAAAATAGGTTGACACTGTAGAGTAACAGAAAAGGATGAACAAGACTTCAGTATTAGTGTCACGGCGTAAGCACATAAACAAGGTGAGATATATTCCTTGTGATTAGTCTGCTTTTGCTTCTGCTTGAATCTCATCTGAACAGGATAGATCTTTTCGGTAAATCTTCTGAATAACCCCACTTCTAATAACAAGCACGTAAGCAAAACTTCACAAGATGCCAGGTTAAAAGTCGCAGTTTTGTTTCTAACTGTTTTTTAGTTGTTTTTTTTTCTTTGTCAAAACGTAGATTTAAGCTTGGAGGCATAGGTTTTAGATTTGAGCCGAGTGATCCTTGCCCTGGGGTAGCCATGTGGCATGTTAAAGGGTAGTGTATGACTAGATTGTGGAATGGGGAATGGGTCAATGTGGAAATTTGGATTACTGCTAATACGAAAATATTTCGTTAATAAAGCTTAGAGGAAACAAGCCAAGGTCTTTCTTAAAGATTTGAAATGTGTCGCTAATCAGAGAGTACAATCTAAGTTATACAGGAGTAAGGTTTAGAGAGTAAGGTTTAGAGGTTGGGTATTTCATCTTCTGGATGGTTCCCTAAATGAATCAAGAGGAGAAGAGGGGCTGTCTTTGCAGTACCACTAAAGTAATGCAAATAGGAAAATTGGATACTGGAGTTTGAAAATACATTCCTGTGCACTAATTATGCCTTTTGTATTATTCCTGAAAGTTTTGTTGGCCTAGCACAACACATTTCTAAATTCGTAAAAACCCTTCTTCTCCAACTTACCCTTTAAATATACTATAAAAGAATTATTCCCCTGAAATGGAAAAAACGAGTTTTTATAGTGTCACCCCCCAAGCAGTTCTCCTGACTTTACCCCCTCCTTGTTACAAAAAACTTCTGTTGTGTCAATGGTTGTACTCTATCAAAATTTAGGGAAGGGCGAATATATTTTTCGATGTTTAGGAGGGGGTTAAATTTGCCGTTTTTTTAGTTTTTTAAATGAAAATGCATTAAAATACTTCATTTTTTAAAAATCTAGGGGGTAAACAATCTAAGGAGTACAGACCCCCTATCCCCTCCCCCAATTGACGCCACTATGGAGTCTTGTATCTTGAGGCGACCCCAGTCTTTCATCCACCTTTAAGTTTGATCTGATGTTTTAACGAGTTCCTTTGGTTCTGAATATATTCTTTTTGATGCTTGGATTTTCTTATAGCCTTTAACAAGCTTTTTCGAGTGAAAATTAACAAACGCAGTGACTACCTGCTTACCATGATTTAACAGTTCCTTCAGTTGTAGCAAAGACTTAGCCAAGAAAAGGGCTCAAGTGCTCAGATCTCTTTTCTTCCCAATAAAGAATAAATAATTAGAAAACTTTTATGAACAAATGGAACCATTTACTAAGTACAAAAACGAATTTTGTCTAATTATACCCCTGAAGTGAGCTTTGAATTTTATTTGCTGCTGAAGCAAATAAAACTTTTATTTGATCAAATAAAAGTACAATTAATATGCAAATTTTGTTTTAGTTATTCATGTACGGCGAGCCAAAATCAAAACCTGCATTAATTCAAAAACTTTCAAAATAAAAAAAAAACAGTTTTTTTAACTGAAAGTAAAGAACAACATTAAAACTTAAAACGAACAGAAATTATTCCGTATATGAAAGGGACTGTCTCCTCCTCAACGCCTCGCTCTTTACGCTAAAGTTAGACTCTTTCTCACAGAGCTATTTTTTAAACAATAAAAACTTTAGCGTAAAGAGCGAGGCATTGAGGAGGGGACAGCCCTTTTCCTATACGGAATAATTTCTGTTCGTTTTAAGTTTTAATGTTGCTCCTTACTTTCAGTTTAAAAAAAAACTTGTTTTTTTTTATTTAATCAATAGAGTGGTCCTAGAATATCGAGAGAAGGATCATTCTACCGGAAATTAAAAGTACTAGTGCCCTTTTTAAGTGACCAAAAAGATTGGAGAGCAACAAGGCCCCCTCCCCTGCCCTTTTTTCCAAAAATCATTGCATAAAAAATTTTAAGCATTTTGTTCATCATAGTTAAAAAGGCGCAATAACTATGCCTTTGGATATAACCTGACCCCTGCCCCACATCCCCAGGGGAAAGACCTTTAAGTTGTAAAATTTACTCATTGTTTACGCTTATTATTTGTTGTTGGGAAGTATGTATACATTTTCGGGTAGGGGGGGGGGGGGCGAATTTTCTGCTGTTTTTTTCCAAGGGGGAGTTTTCTACGGGGTAGGAAGTTTCCAGGGGTGGAACTTGTCAGGGGAAATTATACACTGGGAGAATTTGACAGAATTCCTATGTGAATTTTTTTTTATATGTTTTGCTTTCTCTTTTCCGTCTCAATTTTACGCGTGGAGTTGTTAATGGTAATTGTTCAGGGTGAACTTTAACGTAACTGAATTGTCTAGAAGATAGTTCTGTAGGGAGGGAAATTTCTCCGCAGAAATGGGAGCAGTATCCCCTGTTTTAGTTCTATGACATCCCTAGGGACTACTCCTTTCTACCATAGGTTCAAGAAGAATGTTAAACGGCGATTTCCTCTTTTGGCGAACAGGTGTCGCAGTTTTAGGTGAAATTCCCGCCCTGGCAAGACTTGGCACGACCAGGTGTTGCAATTTTAGGTAAAATTCCCAGGTGTTTCAAGTACTTGGAATGTGGTCCGTATAATACACAAGTTCCTAGCCCTCTGACGTCACGGCAGCCATAGGGAAAATAACATTGGATTTGAAACGGAGCCCTCGGACGTCACACCTTTCAAATTCCCAACCTTGGTAAGAGTTCAAATTTTAGATCGGGTGTTTATTCTATGACACATCCCTGGCAAGTTTCCCCAGGAATGTTTACTTAGAATGTGGTCGGGATAATACACAAGTTTTAATAATAAGCTCCTAACTCCTCACCCCTGTTTCTAGCACTTGTTACACCACGCGGCACACCCTCGCCTCTAGATAAGTGGAGCTACTAGCCCCTCACACCTACACAGTGCAGCCACCTGCTCTATTAAAGGGAACACACTTGACAAGACTCCGTGACATACCCCTCTGGACTCCAATGGCGTAATACGACTTACCCCGTTTCAAACAGATAGGTCTAATATGCTTGACACAATTTTGCGTAGCTCTAAGGAACACATGGGGGAATTCCCGATTGTAGCAGACACCTTACGTAATGATTGTATAAAAAGTATCACTTAATACTTTTTTTCATTAACTTAATGACGGTACAAACTCTATGTTATGATTGCGCATCCTTCACTGCCAGATAATACCATTTTAAGATTTTTTCGCCGAAAAACTTTTCTTTTTCGGTGTTTCGTTTTTGCACTCGAAACACAATTCATTTTTTTTTCTTGACCCCCGACAGGACTCGAAAGGTCATTCCCTTTCAATGGAACACGCTCTAACCTAGAGAACTAAGAAGACATTGTCAATATTTTGTATCTTGAACCATATTCTAAAAATAAACTATTGCACGACACCTGAGATTTCCCATTTCTGGCAAACACTAGAACAGCGTGTTTACAGCCAAAATTTGATGCAATCCGGAGGGTATTTGCTTTCAAGATATTAATAAAGGGGAAATGTGTGTCTTACTCGTGCTAGAGACTACATCTTAAAAACACAGACAATGAAAACAAATTGACAAGCAACAAAACATAAAAAAACACGACAAAAAATAAAAGTTGAAAAAGCCGTATCGTTAATATACGCAAAAAAGAACCATCTATCATAGAAAACCGAGACTTTTAGCCTACAACCCCCAGAGGGTACGGGAAGGGGGGGGGTGATATTAGATGCAAGTTTAAGACATATTAAGAGCTTTTAAGGAAATAACTCTTTTTCTTTAAGATAAATTTATGGATATTTCACAATATCCTATCAATATTTTCCAGCTCCCACCTAGTAACATTCATCTTCAGAGGATGCATTGATAATAGATGTAGGTTTTTAGGGGTTATTGTGGATTTAAAAGGATAAAGAATAACATGTAAAATTGAAGGAAAAACAAAGAGAGAGGACTCCAGAGGATGGGGAACCACCTGTGGCGGAGGAGATCCAAGCGTACATTTATTGTTATTCAGCCTCCATCCACTGCTCGCTGCTCGCCTCTGAGGAAGTGTCCGATCTCCCCGAGGTGTTTGTCCCAGCCTGAAACACCCCAGGACAAAATTTTTCCGCAAAAATATGAGGGAAGGGGTCATAATATACACAAAAAAGAACCATCTATTATAGAAAACCGAGACTTCTAGCCTGCAACCCTGGGGTAGGGGAGGGAGAGTGATATTAGATGCAAATTTAAGAAATATTAAGAGCTTTTAAGGAAATAACTCTTTTTCTTTAAGATAAATTTATGGATATTTCACAATATCCTATCAATATTTTCCAGCTCCCACCTAGTAACATTAAATTTCAGAGGATGCATTGATAATAAATGTATTTTTTTAGGTGTTACTGTGGCTTTAAAAAGATAAAAAATAACATGCCTAATTTAAGGAAAGACAAAGGGAGAGGACTCCAGGTGAGGGGAAACCATCTGTGAGGGAGGAGATTCAAGCATACATTTATTGTTATCCAGCCTCCATCCACTGCTCGCCTCCGAGGAAGTGTCCGATCCTCCAAGCTGTTTGTCCCAGCCCGACACACCCCAGGACAAAATTTTTCAGCAAAAATGAGGGAGATGTCAAAATATACACAAAAGAACCGTGTATTATAGAAAACCGGGACTTCTAGTCTGAAGCCCAGAGGGTTGGGGAGGGGGGAGTGATATTAGATGCAATTTAAGACATAGTAAGAGCTTTTAAGTAAATACCCATTTTTCATTAAGATAAATTCATGGATATTTCACATTATCCTAACAACATTTTCCAGCTCCCACCTAGTAACATTCATTTTCAGAGGATGCATTGATGAAAGAAGTAGGAACACCTTAGATATTTTTTCAGAAATTCAAGACAGATTGAATATATTTTAAGCGGAAAATGGTTTCCTGGGAATATCAAATGTGACAGCGCAGGGATGCCAAAACAAAGGAACACGCAGAAATTACTTTTAGGGGATTATTTGGGCGAAACATTTTGAGACATTTTAGGGATTTTTTGAACGAAACAGTTTGAGACATTTTAGAAGATGATTTGGGGTGAAACTCTGTGGTCGTTATAATACACAAATTCCATTTGAACAGTGTTGTGAGGTCTCCTACCCCAAACCCAAAGAGCCCCTACCTCCGGGCCCCAAAGGGCCCCCCTCCCCCAAGCCCCCCAAAGGGCCCCCTCCCCCGAGCCCCAAATGGTCCCTCTCCCCCCAGGCCCCCAAAGAGCCCCCTCCCTAGTTTAGAGTTTTAGTTTGATATTAGCTTACAGTTTTAGTTAGAGTTATAGTTTAGTTTAGTTGTAGTTCAGAGTCTAGAGTTTCAAGTTAGACTCTCAGCACTTAGAGTTTTAGTTAGAGTTATAGTTTAGTTTAGTTGTAGTTGCTTTTTTGGACTTGTAGTTTAGTTTTAGCTAAACGTTTTAGTTTAGAATTTTAGCCTAGAGTCTTAGCTTAGAGTTTTTTGTTACACTTTTAGTTTAGTTTAGTTTTAGTTAAGAGTTTTAGTTTAGAGTTGTAGTTTAGTTTTAGTAAAGAGTTTTAGTTTAGAATTGTAGTTTAGTTTTAGTTAAGAGTTTTAGTTTAGAGTTTAGAGTTTTAGCTTAGAGTCTTAGCTTAGAGTTTAGTTAAAGTTACAGTTTAATTTAATTTTAGCTAAGAGTTTTAGTTTAGAGTTTAGAGTTTTAGTTAGAGTTATAGTTTAGTTTAATTTTTGTTAAGAGTTTTAGTTTAGAGTTATAGTTTAGTTTTAGTTATGAGTTTTAGTTTAGAGTTTCAGTTTGGTATTAGCTTACAGTTTTAGTTAGAGTTATAGTAGTTAAGAATTTTAGTTTAGAGTTTAGAGTTTTAGTTTAGAGTCTTAGCTTAGAGTTTTAATTAGAGTTAGAGTTTAGTTTAGTTTTAGTTAAGAGTTTTTGTTTAGAGTTTAGAGTCTTAGCTTAGAGTTTTAGTTAGAGTTTAGAGTTTTAGTTTAGAGTCTTAACTTAGAGTTTCAATTCTATTTATAGTTTAGTTTAGTATTAGTTGAGAATTTAGAGATTTAGTTTAGAGTCTTAGCTTAGAGTTTTTGTTAGAATTATAGTTTAGTTTAGTTTTAGTTAGGAGCTTTAGTTTAGATCTCTAGTTTAGTTTTACTTAATAGTTTTAGTTTAGAGTTTAGAGTTTTAGTTTACAGTTTTACTTTAGAGTTTTAGTTAGAGTTATAGTTTTAGTTTAGTTTTAGTCAAGAGTTTTAGTTTAGATATTGTAGTTTTAGTTTTGAGTTTTAGCTTGGAGTTTTAGTTAGAGTTATAGTTTAGTTTAGTTTTAATTCAGAGTTTTAGTTTAGAGTCTTATTTTAGAGTTTTAGTTAGAGTTATAGTTTAGTTTAGTTTTAGTTAAGAATTTTAGTTTAGAGGTGTTGTTTAGTTTTAGCTACGAGTTTTAGTTTAGAGTTTAGAGTTTTCGTTGCACTTTTAGTTTAGTTTAGTATTAGTTAGGAGTTTTAGTTTAGAGTTGTAGTTTAGTTTTAGTAAAGAGTTTTAGTTTAGAGTTGTAGTTTAGTTTAAGTTAAGAGTTTTAGTTTAGAGTTTAGAGTTTTAGCTTAGAGTCTCAGCTTAGAGTTTTAGTTAGAGTTATAGTTTAGTTTAGTTTTAGTTAAGAGTTTTTGTTTAAAGTTGTAGTTTAGTTTTAGTTAAAAGTTTTAGTTTAGAGTTGTAGTTTAGTTTTGTTTTAGTAAGAGTTTTAGTTTAGAGTTGTTGTTTAGTTTTATATATGAGTTTTAGTTTAGAGTTTAGTTTGATATTAGCTTACAGTTTTAGTTAGAGTCATAGTTTAGTTTAGTTGTAGTTCAGAGTCTAGACTTTCAAGTTAGACTCACAGCACTTAGAGTTTTAGTTAGAGATATATTTTATTTTGGTTTTAGTTAAGTGTTTTTGGACTTGTAGTTTAGTTTTAGCTAAACGTTTTAGTTTAGAGTTTTAGCCTAGAGTCATAGCTTAGAGTTTTTCGTTGCACTTTTAGTTTAGTTTAGTTTTAGACAAGAGTTTTAATGTAGAGTTTCAGTTTGGTATTAGCTTACAGTTTTAGTTAGAGTTATAGTAGTTAAGAGTTTTAGTTTAGAGTTTAGAGTTTTAGTTTAGAGTCTTAGCTTAGAGTTTTAGTTAGAATTATAGTTTAGTTTAGTTTTAGTTAAGAGTTTTTGTTTAGAGTTTAGAGTCTTAGCATAGAGTTTTAGTTAGAGTTTAGAGTTTTAGTTTAGAGTCTTAGCTTAGAGTTTTAGTTCTATTTATAGTTTAGTTTAGTTTTAGTTGAGAACTTAGAGTTTTAGTTTAGAGTCTTAGCATAGAGATTTTGTTAGAGTTATAGTTTAGTTTAGTTTTAGTTAGAAGCTTTAGTTTAGATCTCTAGTTTAGTTTTACTTAAGAGTTTAGTTTAGAGTTTATAGTTTTAGTTTACAGTTTTACTTTAGAGTTTTAGTTAGGGTTATAGTTTTTGTTTAGTTTTAGTTAAGAGTTTTAGTTTAGATATTGGAGTTTTAGTTTTGAGTCTTCGCTTGGAGTTTTAGTTAGAGTTATAGTTTAGTTTAGTTTTAATTCAGAGTTTTAGTTTAGAGTCTTAGCTTAGAGTTTTAGTTAGAGTTATAGTTTAGTTTAGTTTTAGTTAAGAATTTTAGTTTAGAGGTGTTGTTTAATTTTAGATAAGAGTTTTAGTTTAGAGTTTAGAGTTTTAGTTAGAATTATAGTTTAGTTTAGTTTTAGTTTAGAGTCTAGAGTTTTAATTTAGAGTGTTAGCTTAGAGTTTTAGTTAGAGTTATAGTTTAGTTTAATTTTAGTTAAGAGTTTTAGTTTAGTCTAAAGAGTTTTAGTTTTAGTTAAGAGTTTTAGTTTAGAATCGTAGTTTAGTTTAATTTTTGTTAAGAGTTTTAGTTTAGAGCTCTATTTATAGTTTAGTTTAGTTTTAGTTGAGAATTCAGAGTTTTAGTTTAGAATCTGAGCTTAGAGTTTTAGTTAGAGTTATAGTTTAGTTTAGTTTTAGTTAAGAGTTTTAGTTTAGAGTTGTTGTTTAGTTTTAGATAAAAGTTTTAGTTTAGAGTTTAGAGTTATAGTTTAGTTTTAGTTTAGAGTTGTAGTTTAGTTAAGAGTTTAGTTTAGAGTTTTAGTTAGAGCTATAGTTTAATTTAGTTTTAGTTAAGAGTTTTAGTTTAGAGATTTAGTTTAGTTTTAGTTAAGAGTTTTAGTTTAGAGTCTTAGTTTGGTATTAGCTTACAGTTTCAGTTAGAGTTATAGTTTAGTCTAGTTTTTGTTAATAGTTTTAGTCTAGAGTTATAGTTTAGTTTTAGTTTAGAGTTGTAGTTTAGTTTTAGGTAAGAGTTTTAGTTTAGAGGTTAGAGTTTTAGCTAAGAGTCCTATCGTAGAGTTTTAGTTAGAGTTATAGTTAGGTTTAGTTTTTGTTAGTTATAGATTAGTTTAGTTTTAGTTAAGAGTTTAATTAGAGTTATAGTTTAGCTTAGTTTTAGTTAAGAGTTTTAGTTTTGAGTTATTGTTTAGTTTTAGATAAGAGTTTTAGTTTAGAGTTTATAGTTTTAGTTTAGAGTCTTAGCCTACAGTTTTTTTTAGTGTTATAGTTTAGTTTAGTTTTAGTTTGGAGTCTAGAGTTTTAAGTTAGAGTCTTAGCTTAGAGTTTTAGTTAGAGTTTAGAGTTTTAGTTTAGAGTCTTAGCTTAGAGTTTTAGTTATATTTATATTTTAATTTAGTTTTAGTTGAGAATTTAGAGTTTTAGTTTAGAGTCTTAGCTTAGAGTTTTAGTTAGAGTTTTAGTTTAGTTTTAGCTAGGAGCTTTAGTTTAGATCTCTAGTTTAGTTTTACTTAAGAATTTTAGTTTAGAGTTCATAGTTTTAGTTTACAGTTTTACTTTAGAGTTTTAGCTAGAGTTATAGTTTTAGTTTAGTTTTAGTTAAGAGTTTTAGTTTAGATATTGAAGTTATAGTTTTGAGTCTTAGCTTAGAGTTTTAGTTAGAGTTATAGTTTAGTTTAGTTTTAGTTAAAAATTTTAGTTTAGAGGTGTTATTTAGTTTTAGTTAAGAGTTTTTGTTTAGAGTTTAGACTTTTAGTTAGAGTTATAGTTTAGTTTATTTTAGTTTAGAGTCTAGAGATTTAATTTAGAGGGTTAGCTTAGAGTTTTAGTTAGAGTTATAGTTTAGTTTAGTTTTAGTTAAGAGTTTTAGTTTAGACTTTTAGTTTAGTTTTAGTTAAGAGTTTTACTTTAGAGTTGTAGTTTAGTTATAGTTAAGAGTTTTAGTTTAGAGTTTAGAGTATTAGCTTATAATCTTAGCTTAGAGTTTTAGTTAGAGTTATAGTTTAGTTTCAATTAAGAGTTTTAGTTTCGACTTGTAGTTTAGTTTTAGATAAGAGATTTAGTTTAGAATTTAGACTTTTAGTTTAGGGTTTTATCTTAGAGTTTTAGTTAGAGCTATAGTTGAGTTAATTTTAGTTTAGAGTTGTAGTTTAGTTTTAGTTTGGAGTCTAGAGTTTTAAGTTACAGTCTTAGCTTAGAGTTTTAGTTAGAGTTTAGAGTTTTATTTTAGAGTCTTAGCTTAGAGATTTAGTTATATTTATAGTTTAGTTTAGTTTTAGTTGAGAATTTAGAGTTTTAGTTTAGAGTCTTAGCTTAGAGTTACAGTTAGAGTTATAGTTTAGTTTAGTTTTACTTAAGAATTTTAGTTTAGAGGTGATGTTTAGTTTTAGATAAGAGTTTTAGTTTAGAATTTAGAGTTTTAGTTAGAGTTATAGTTTAGTTTAGTTTTAGTTAAGAGTTTTACTTTAGAGTTGTAGTTTAGTTTTAGTTAAGAGTTTTAGTTTAGAGTTTAGAGTATTAGCTTAGAATCTTAGCTTAGAGGTTTAGTTAGAGTTATAGTTTAGTTTCAGTTAAGAGTTTTAGTTTAGACTTGTAGTTTAGTTTTAGTTAAGGGTTTTAGTTTAGAGTTTTAGTTTAGGGTTTTAGCTTAAAGTTTTAGTCAGAGTTATAGTTTAGTTTTATTTTAGTTTAGAGTTCTAGTTTAGTTAAGAGTTTTAGTTTGGAGTTTTAGCTAGAGCTATAGTTTAGTTTAGTTTAAGTTAAGAGTTTTAGTTTAGAGTTGTAGTTTAGTTTTAGTTAAGAGTTTTAGTTTAGAGTTTAGAGTATTAGCTTAGGGTTTTAACTTAGAGTTTTAGTTAGAGATTTAGTTTAGTTTAGTTTTAGTTAAGAGTTTTAGTTTAGAGTTGTTGTATAGTTTTAGTTAAGAGTTTAGAGTTTTAGTTTAGAGTCTTAACTTAGAGTTTTAGTTAGAGGTATAGTTTAGTATAGTTCTAGTTAAGAGTTTTAGTTTAGGGTTTTACCTTAGAGTTTAGAGTTTTAGTTTAGAGTCTTAGCTTAGAGTTTTAGTTAGAGTTATAGTTTTTGTTTAGTTTTAGTTAAGAGTTTTAGTTTAGAGTTATAGTTAAGTTAAGAGTTTTAGTTTAGAGTTTAGAGTATTAGTTTAGCGTCTTAACTTAGATTTTTAGTTAGAAATATAGTTTAGTTTAATTTTAGTTAAGAGCTTTAGTTTAGTGTTTTAGCTTAGAGTTTTAGTTAGATTTATAGTTTTAGTTTAGCTTTAGTTAAGAATTTTAGTTTAGAGATTGGAGTTTTAGCTTCGAGTCCCAACTTAGAGTTTTAATTAGAGTTATAGTTTAGTTTACTTTTAATTCAGAGTTATAGTTTAGTTTAGTTTTCGTTAAGAGTTTTAATTTAGACTTGTAGTTTAGTTTTAATTAAGAGTTTTAGCTTAGAGTTTTAGTTTAGGGTTTTAGCTTAGAGTTTTAGTCAGAGTTATAGTTTAGTTTAATTTTAGTTTAGTGTTCTAGTTTAGTTAAGAGATTTAGTTTGGAGTTTTAGCTAGAGCTATAGTTTAGTTTAGTTTTAGTTAAGAGTTTTAGTTTAGAGTTGTAGTTTAGTTCTAGTTAAGAGATTTAGTTTAGAGTTTAGAGTATTAGCTTAGAGTCCTAGCTTAGTGTTGTAGTTAGAGTTTTAGTTTAGTTTAGTTTTAGTTAAGAGTTTTAGCTTAGAGTTGTTGTATAGTTTTAGTTAAGAGTTTAGAGTTTTAGTTTAGAGTCTTAGCTTAGAGTTTTAGTTAGAGGTATAGTTTATTATAGTCCTAGTTAAGAGTTTTAGTTTAGGGTTTTACCTTAGAGATTAGAGTTTTAATTTAGAGTTTTAAATTAGAGTTTTAGTTAGAGTTATAGTTTTTGTTTAGTTTTAGTTAAGAGTTTTAGTTTAGAGTTATAGTTTAGTTAATAGTTTTAGTTTAGAGTTTAGAGTTTTAGTTTAGCGTGTTAGAGTTTTAGTCAGAAATATAGTTTAGTTTAATTTTAGTTAAGAGTTTTAGTTTAGAGTCTTAGCTTAGAGTTTTAGTTAGAGTTATAGTTTTCGTTTAGTTTTAGTTAAGAGTTTTAGTTTAGAGTTTAGAGTTTTAGTTTAGTGTCTTAACTTAGAGTTTTAGTTAGAGTTATAGTTTAGTTTAGTTTTAATTCAGAGTTATAGTTTAGTTTAGTTTTAGTTAAGAGTTTTAGTTTAGAGTTGTAGTTTAGTTTTAGTTAGGAGTTTTAGTTTAAAGTTATAGTTTAGTTAAGAGTTTTAGTTTTTACGTAAAGGGCTAGGTGTTGAACACATTTTTTCTTTGAAATGCTAGACTTGGAATATTTTTATTGTGGTTTACATGCAAAAAAGCTAGGTTTCTCCATGTTTAAGTTAGGTTAGGTTAGGTTATCATGAGCGCTCATGATAACCTAACCTAACCTAACTTAAACATGGTGAAACCTAACTTTTTTGTATTTAAACCGAAATAAAAATATTCAAAGTCTAGCATTTCAAAAAAAAATGTGTTCAACACCTAGCCCTACGCTAAACTAAAACTCTTAACTAAACTATAACTCTAAACTAAAACTCCTAACTAAAACTAAACTAAAACTATAACTCTAACTAAAACTCAAAGGTAAAACTCTAAACTAAAAATCTTAACTAAAACTAAACTACAACTCTAAATTAAAACTCTTAAGTAAAACTAAACTACAAGTCTAAATTAAAACTCTTAACGAAAACTAAACTAAACTATAACTCTGAATTAAAACTAAACTAAATTATAACTCTAACTAAAACTCTAAGTTGGGACTTGAAGCTAAAACTCCAATCTCAAAACTAAAACTCTTAACTAAAACTAAACTAAAACTATAACTCTAACTGAAACTCTAAGCTAAGACACTAAACTAAAACTCTTAACTAAAATTAATCTAAGCTATATTTCTAACTAAAACTCTAAGACGCTAAACTAAAACTCTAAACTCTAAACTAAAACTCTTAACTAAACTATAACTCTAAACTAAAACTAATAACTAAAACTAAACAAAAACTATAACTCTACTTAAAACTCTTAACTAAAACTAAACAACAACTCTAAACTAAAACTCTTAACTAAAACTAAATTAAACTATAACTCTAACTAAAACTCTAAGCTAAGACTCTAAGCTAATACTCTAAACTCTAAACTAAAACTCTTAACTAAAACTAAACTACAACTCTAAACTAAAATTCATAACTAAACTAAACTAAACTATAGCTGTAGCTAAAACTCCAAACTAAAACTCTTAACTTAACTAGAACTCTAAACTAAAACTAAACTAAACTATAACTCTGACTAAAACTCTAAGCTAAGACTCTAAACTAAAACTCTAAACTCTAACTAAAACTCTAAGCTAAGACTCTAACTTAAAACTCTAGACTCCAAACTAAAACTAAACTACAACTCTAAACTAAAACTAAACTAAACTATAACTCTGACTAAAACTCTAAGCTAAAAATCTAAACTAAAACTCTTAACTAAAACTAAACTACAAGTCAAAACTAAAACTCTTAACTGAAACTAAACTAAAACTCTAACTAAAACTCTAAGCTAAGATTCTAAGCTAATACTCTAAACTCTAAACTAAATCTCTTAACTAAAACTAAACTACAACTCTAAAGTAAAACTCTTAACCGAAACTAAACTAAAATTCTAAACTAAAACTCTTAACTAAAACTAAACTAAACTATAACTCTAACTAAAACTCTAAGCTAACCCTCTAAATTAAATCTCTAGACTCTAAACTAAAACTAAACTAAACTATAACTCTAACTAAAACTCTAAACTCTAAACAAAAACTCTTAACTAAAACTCAATAACACCTCTAAGCTAAAATTCTTAACTAAAACTGAACGAAACTATAACTCTAACTAAAACTCTAAGCTAAGACTCTAAACTAAAACTCTGAATTAAAACTAAACTAAACTATAACTCTAACTAAAATTCTATGCTAAGACTCAAAACTATAACTTCAATATCAAAACTAAAACTCTTAACTAGAACTAAACTAAAACTATAACTCTAGCTAAAACTCTAAAGTAAAACTGTAAGCTAAAACTATGAACTCTTAACTAAAACTCTTAAGTAAAACTAAACTAGAAATCTAAACTAAAGCTCCTAGCTAAAACTAAACTAAACTATAACTCTAAGCTAAGACTCCTAACTAAAACTCTAAATTCTCAACTAAAACTAAACTAAACTATAGATATAACTAAAACTCTAAGCTAAGACTCTAAACTAAAACTCTAAACACTAACTAAAACTCTAAGCTAAGACTCTAACTTAAAACTCTAGACTCCAAACTAAAACTAAACTAATCTATAACACTAACAAAAACTGTAGGCTAAGACTCTAAACTAAAACTCTAAACTCTAAACTAAAACTCTTATCTAAAACTAAACAATAACTCAAAACTAAAACTCTTAACTAAAACTAAACTAAACTATAACTCTAACTAAACTCTTAACCCTTTCGTTCCCGCCGACCACAATTGAGGACAAATCCTTTAATCTTTCATCCCCGAACCCAGTGAAAATATAATGAAAATCACTGACATGCCATCTGTTAGAGAAGTGTCTTTCAAGTATTTCACCTGTACACAGTATCGCCATCTAAGGTAAGCCATGCGTTCTAGCCCAATAGAAAGTCTCAGGTAGGTCAAACATCAGAAAGGTAAGAATTCTTCCTTTTATAAATTTTTTTACTCTGATAAGGACTGGATTTGGAAGTCTGGGATTTTTGCTGTAGAAAATTATGTCATTAAATTTCCTTAGACAACTGTTACATCATCTTTGCAACTCTAGGTTATCAGCACATAGCCATTGCGTTTTGTCCCCGTTTGTGGACGCTGGGAAACAAGGGTAGTTGGACCGATGACACTGTAGTAGTGAATGTCAAAGGGACGTCTAGGGGTCTCTTGTTGTTTTTACGATTTCTGTTGCTAGAGGGCACCAAGGTATTCGATAAGCTCATGTCCCTGTTTGTGGACAATGGGAAATTCAGAGTTCCATGCACGGTAAGACCGGAAAAACAAGTACAATCGTATCCATGGGATCGCATCATCTCGAACGAATAAATTTCCAAATGGGGATAAATCCATTTATTTAGACAGTGAAAAAAACAGGTAAAAAGTCCAGATATTTCGATTACATATACAGCAATCGTCATCAATAGAATTACTAAAGTAATATAACTGAAACTAGCATATTTATATACAAAAAAAAGTAACTTTTCAGGTCATTCACAAAATAATTAACTTCCGGCTTATTCACTGGATTATTTTCAGAGAAAAGTCACTGACAGAGTTCATTCAAAGTCTCGATGTAAATTTTCTTCTTTAATATTGCCCAACGTAAAATAAATTTGTAATAAAGATGGCAAAGTCTTCTGTGTCTTCTAATTGCAAAAGAAATGTTGAGTTTATAGTTGTGTACTTGGTAGGTCTTATTTCCCCATATGTACGACGTATCGTGACGTAACACCTTTAAGTAGGCATTCCCTTCTTAGACCACACTGCCGTTCTATCACAAACGAATAAATTTCCAAATGGGGATAAATCCATTTATTTAGACAGTGAAAAAAACACTGTCAAAAAAATGTTTTTTTCACTGTCTAAATAAATGGATTTATCCCCATTTGGAAATTTATTCGTTTGTGATAGAACGGCAGTGTGGTCTAAGAAGGGAATGCCTACTTAAAGGTGTTACGTCACGATACGCATCATCTCGGAAATCCGAAATCTGTGAATAATCGGCATAGTGTTTCTTTCAGGAATGGAAAGACGAAAAAAACTCAGTGCTGCAGATTGCCTTGTCGTCTTTGACGATCTCGATGTTACTGATCTTTCAAGCGAAGAAGATGACAGCGATCCCACATGGGATCCATCTGACTTTCCAGGAAATGCGGAAACCTTCTACGAGCTGCTTGACGATCAAGAAACGGAACTCGGCTGTGAATTCGACGGTGCAAGTGAAAGCGATACAGTCGCTGCTGTTATTGAGGATGTTATTTATGGATCTGCAAGTGCTCATATTTCTGAGACCCAGCTGTAAGTTCTAACAATGGAAGCAAGCGAAAGGGTGTTTGGAGAGCTGCTGACCATCCATTAGCAGGAGCGCGACCGACCTTCCAAGCAGACCGTGATGAATTGCTGCCAGACATTCTATTGCTGAAGGAGCCAGTAGAGTTTTTCCTCAGACTGTTCCCAGATGCCTTGATCGAGAAAATTGCTTTCGAATCTACCCGCTATGCTGTTTCACAAGGTAGCAGTTTCAGCGTTTCTGTACATGAAATGAAGCTCTTCCTGGGGATAAACCTAGTAATCACTTACCTCAAATACCCGCGCCTGAAGTGGTACTGGAAATCTGACGAAGCAATGCGGATTCCGATTGTTGCTGATTCAATGTCTCGCAATCGTTTTGACGAAATTTCCAAATACCTTCATTTCAATGAAGCGCAGAGTGGGGAAAATGATAAATTTTTCAAAGTAAGACCGGTTCTTGACGTTTTGAAGAGTACATTCTTACAAAATGGTCCTCTCGAAGAACACCACAGCATAGACGAAATGATGATACCCTTCAAAGGTCGCTCCCAAATGAAGCAGTACATCAAATCCAAACCCAAACCTTGGGGTTTCAAATGTTGGGCTCGAGCTAGTTCTTCAGGATACATCCACGAGTTCGAAATGTATGAAGGAGCTGCGGTAGGGAAAGAAACGTTTGGATTAGGCGTTGGTGGTGATGTCGTTGCTCGTCTTTCCCAGAAATTGACTGGAAGAGGTTATAAAATCTATGCTGATAACTTCTTCACCTCAGTTTCGCTAGCTGAGTATCTCGCTGGAAATCAGATTCATCTCGTTGGGACAGTCAGACAGAATCGAATCGCAGAAGCAGCTTCCAAGCTGAAGCCAGAAAGAGAGTTGAAGATTGAGGGTCGTGGAGCAAGTTCTGTCGTCACAAATAACAATGTCACAATTTTGCGCTGGTTTGATAACAAGATCGTCCACACCATTTCCACCTACGCTGGTGTCGAACCTCAAGATGAAGTCAAAAGGTGGTCAAAGAAAGACCGAATGCAAGTACCAGTGAGGCGTCCATATGCCATTCAAGAATATAACAAATCAATGGGAGGTGTCGATCTCATGGACTATTTCATTGCTTTGTACCGCCATAACCGGAGAGGGAAAAAATACTACATGAAGGTCTTTTGGAACTTCGTTGACGTTGCAGTTGTAAATGCGTGGATTCTGTATCGTAAGGCACAAAAGGCAGGGATGGAAAAGCACGATTTAGACGCTGGACTGAAAGAGCTTGGCCTATTGGAGTTCAAGGCCAGTGTAGCAAGAACTTTGATCAACACCGGGAAAACTGGTTTTGCAGCATCTGCTAGACCTCGCGGGAGACCTTCCCAGTCACCGTCGGTTTCTCAGACACGAAAACGAAAGTATAATTGCATTGTTGCACCCGAGATTCGCTATGACGGACTGACTGGCCACTGGCCTACCAAGACGAATGCCGCCAACGCAGGACGCTGTTCGCTAGAGTCGTGTACTAGCAAGTCGCGGATCAAGTGTGTGAAATGTGAAAAGGTTTTGTGCCTTGAATGTTTTGAGAGTTTTCACACACGCTAAGTGTCAGTTTTTTGTAATTGAAAATAAATAGATGATACTTTTGTTCGCAAATAATTCTGCTGGAAATTGTGAAAAATTAGAAACCTTAGTTCCCACCGTCCACATATGAGGACATATTTTTCTGCACCACCAAGCGGTGATGCAAAGATGCAAGTTACACCACTAGAAAGAGCGCATTTTTCTCTCTCAGAAATGACTATTTAAAAAAATCCTACCAACTTTCTTAAAATTCGGGACTGAAAGGGTTAACTAAAACTAAACTAATCTATAACTAACAAAAACTAAACCAAACTATAACTCTAACTAAACTCTACGAAACGATAGGATTCTTAGCTAAAACTCTAACCTCTAACGAAACCTCTTACCTAAAAACTAAACTACACCGGCTAAACTAAAACTAACTATAACTCTAAACTAAAACTCCTAACTAAAACTAACTAAACTATAACTCTAACTGAAACTGTAAGCTTAATACCAAACTAAAACTCTAAACTAAAACTCTTAACTAAAACTATAACTAAATATAGCTCTAACTAAACTCTAAACTAAAACTCTTACTAACTAAAACTCTTAACTAAACTAAACTAAACTTATAACTCTAACTAAAACTCTAAGCTAAACACTAAACTAAAACTCTAAACTCTAAACTAAAACTCTTAACTAAAACTAAACTACAAGTCTAAACTAAAGTCTTAACTGAAACTAACTAAACTATAACTCTAACTACAACTCTAAGCTAAGATTCTAAACGAAAAACTCTAAATTCTCACTAAAACTAAACTAACTATGTATAGAGCTCTAAACTAAACTTTACATAAATTAACTGAACTACAATTCCAAAGCTAAAACTCTTAACTAAACTAAAACTCTAAAATCTAAACTAAAACTCTTAAAAAAAATTAAACTAAACTATAACTCTAACGAAACTCTAAGCTAACACTAGACTCTAAACTAAAACTAACTAAAATATAACTCTAACTAAAACTCTAAACTCTAAACTAAAACTCTTATCTTAAACTAAACAACTACCTCTAAACTAAATCTTAACTAAAACTAAACTAAACTATAACTCTAACTAAAACTCTAAACTCTAAATTAAACTCTAAAGTTCGAAACTAAAACTCTTCACTAAAATTACTATAACTCCAACTAAACTCCTAAGCTAAGTCTCTAAGCTAAAACTGTAAACTAAACTCCTAACTAAAACCAAACTACAACTCTAAACTAAACTCTTTACTAAAACTAAACTACAACTCTAAACTAGAACCTAACTATACTAAACTACTCTAACTCTAACACAAAACTCTAAACTCTAAACTAAAATTCTATCTAAAACTAAACAACACCTCTAAACTAAAATTCTTAACTAAGACTAAACTAAACTATACTCTAACTAAAACTCTAAGCTAGAGTCTAAACTAAAACTCTGAATTAAAACTAAACTAAACTATAAGTCTAACTAAAACTCTAAGCTAAAACTCAAAACTAAAACTCCAATATCTAAACTAAAACTCTTAACTAAAACTAAACTAAAACTATAACTAACTAAAAACTCTAAAGTAAAACTGTAAACTAAAACTATAAACTCTAAACTAAAACTTTTAACTTAAAAATAAACTAGATGATCTAACTAAAGCTCCTAACTAAAACTAAACTAAACTATAACTCTAACAAAAACTCTAAGCTAAGACTCTAAACTAAAACTCTAAATTCTCAACTAAACATAAACTAAACTATAAATAGAACTAAAACTCTAAGTTAAGACTCTAAACTAAAACTCTAAAACTCTAACTAAAGCTCTAAGCTAAGACTCCAAAACTCTAAACAAAAACTCTTAACTAAAACTAAACTAAACTATAACTCTAACCAAACTTTAGCTAAGACTCTAAACTAAAACTCCAAACTCTAAACTAAAACTCTTAACTACTATAACTCTAACTAAAACTGTAAGCTAATGCCAACCTGAACTCTAAACTAAAACTTTTAACTAAAACTAAGTCAAACTCTAAAACTAAAAGTCTTAACAAAAATTAAACTAAACTATAACTATAACTAAAACTCTAAACTAAAATTCTAAAGTCTAAACTAAAACTCTTAACTAAAATTAAATTAAATTATAACTCTAACTAAAAATTTAAGCTAAGACTCGAAGCTAAAAGTCTAAACTCTAAACTAAAACTCAAAACTAAAACTAAACTACAACTCTAAACTAAACTCTTTACTAAAACTAAAATACAACTCTAAAATAAAACTCTTAACTAATACTAAACTAAACTAAAGTGTAACGAACAACTCTAAGCTAAGACTCTAGGCTAAATTCTAAACTAAAACGTTTAGCTAAAATTAACTACAAGTCCAAAACGCAACTACAACTAAACTAAACTATAACTCTAACTAAAACTCTAAGTGCTGAGAGTCTAACTTTAAACTCTAGACTCTGAACTACAACTAAACTAAACTATAACTCTAACTAAAACTATAAGCTAATATCAAACTAAAACTCTAACTAGGGAGGGGGGCTCTTCGGGGGCCCGGGGGGAGGGGGATCATTTTGGGGCTCAGGGGGGTAGGGGGCCCTTTTGGGGCCCGGGGGGAGGAGGTCCTTTTGAGGGGCCCGAGGGGAGGGGCTCTTTGGGGGCCTTTTAGGGCCTGGGGGAGGGGGCCCCTTGGGTGCAGGGGGGTGGGGGGGGAGGGGCCCTTTTGGGGCCTGGGGGAGGGGGCATTTAGGTGGCCTGGGGGAGGGGGCTCTTTGGGGGGCCTTGGGGAGGTGGCCATTTGGGGTCTGGGGTAGGGGGCCCTTTGGGGTTGGGTAGGGGACCTCACAACACTGTTAAAATGGAACTTGTGTATTATAACGACCACAGCGTTTCATCCCAAATAATCTTCTAAAATGTCTCAAACTGTTTCGCCCAAAAAATCCCTGAAATGTCTCCAACTGTTTCGCCCAAATAATCCCCTAAAAAACACACACAAACACCAGGAATCAGACAAACAAACACAGCCAGCAGAGACAGGCAAACACACAGTCAGACACACAGACATGGGGGGAGAAAAAGAAAGAGAGACAAAACACATTCAGACACACAGAGTCAGACATACAAACCCATAAAGACAGACAGGGAGACAGGTAAACACAAACTCAGATACACACGCATGGAAAGAGAGAGAGAGAGAGGAGAGAGAGAGAGAGAGAGAGAGAGAGAGAGAGAGAGAAGAGAGAGAGAGAGAGAGAGAGAGAGATAGAGAGAGAGAGAGAGAGAGAGAAATGCAAAAAACACACACAAACACACGGAGTCAGACACACAAACACAGAAAAACAGACACAGAGACAGGAAAAAACACAGTCAGAACACACAGACATGGGGAGAGAGAGAGACAAAAAACAATACAAACACTCAAAGACAGACACAAAGACAGGTAATGACGCACCTCAGACACACAAGCATGTGAGAGAGAGAGAGAGAGAAAGAAAGAGAGAGACAAAAACAAACACAAACACATAGAGTCAGACACACAAAGACAGACATAGCGGCAGGTAAACGCATAGTCCGACACACAGACAAAAAATTTACAGTTTTAAATCAAGGTTTTGTTATACAACTGGCATGTTACAGGAAAAAATGTTTGATGCTACATGCTAGAAATAATCTTGAATCAAGGAATGTACACTGATAAACGTTTCTTTGATTTCGAAAATTAAAAGATATTTCTAACAGGTTCATATTAGAATTGCGTATGGTATGTTGGTTTATAAGGTTGACATAGACAATTTGAAATGATTTTTACATAATTTTACAGGTTATTTGCAAATAGTTCTGTCAAGTTATATATTTTTGGAAGGGGAACATAGGACAATAAGTTGTTAAATCAAGGATTTATCTTGTAATTGGCTTGTTTTAAGGAAATGTTTTTTTGTCGTATGCTAGAAAATGAGGTTCACATACACAATTTGAAATGATTTCTACGGAAATTTAACAGGCTATTAGCAAACTTGACACGTTATTAGCGAATGGTTATATAGACTTGGCGAATGGTTATATAGACAGGCTATATAGACTTGACACGTTATTAGCAAATGGTTCTGTGAAGTGAATATTTTTTGGGGTGGGTGGCATAGTACAATAGGTTGTTTAAATTGATAAAATTACAGATTTAAATCAAGACTGTGTCTTGCAACTGGCCTGTTTTAGGGAAATGTTTGATGTTACATACTAGAAACAAGCTTGAGTCACGGAATTTACCCTGAAAAATCATCATAGATTTTGAAAATTAAAAGGGTGTTTAACATGTTCATATGAGAATCGGACATGATATGCTGGTAATGAGGTTGAAATAAAGTAATTTGAAATTATTTCTGCGTAAATTTGACAGGTTATTATAAAATTGTTCTGTCAAGTGACTATTTTTTGTCTTGCTATTGACTTGTTTTCAGGAAATGTTTGACGCTTTAAGCTAGAAAATGAGGTTGATATAGACAATTTGAAATGATTTCTGTGTAAATTTGACAGGTTATTAGCAAATGGTTTTGTCAGGTAAATATTTTCGGAAAGGAACCATATGACACAAGGTTGTTAAATCAAGGATTTGTCTTGCAATTGGCTTGTTGTAAGGAGATGTTTGACGATGTATGGTAGAAAATGACGTAGACACAGACAATTTTAAATGATTTCTACATAAATTTGACAGGTTATTAGTAAATGATTCCGTCAAGTGAATAGCATTTGGAAGGGTGCCATAGGGCAATAGTCTGTTAAATTGGTAAAATGTCAGATTAAAATTAAGGATTTGTCTTGCAACTTGCCTGATTTAGGGAAATGTTTGAAGTTACATGCTAGAAACAAGGTTTCTCAGTGATGCACCCTGAGAAACCTCCGATGATTTTGAAAATTAAAGGGAATTTTATCAGGTTCATATTAGAATTGGGCATGGTATGCTGGTAATGAGGTTGACATAGGTAAGTCCAAATTATATCTACGTAGATTTGACAGGTTAATAGCAAACGGTTCCGTTGAGTGAATAATTTTGGAAGGGGAAAATAGGACAATAGGTTGTTAAATCAAGGATTTGTCTTGCAATTGGCTTGTTTTAAGGAAGCGTTAGACGTTGCATACTAGAAAATGAGGTTGACATAGGCCATATGAACTGGTTACTACGTAAATTTGACTGGTTCAGTCAAGTGAATATTTTCGGAAGGGTGCCATAGGACAATTTTTTTTTTTTTTTTTTTTTTTGGTTCACGACATCAAATACTTTGCTCACATCGCTACTACCGAAATGTATTAATTTACAGTCATAGATGGCTTCGTTTTATTTTCCTGTCCATGTTCTACCTTCATTTTTCACTAAGGGTATTGATGGCACCCCAACCTATTTTTCACTTAGGTTACATTATGTTAACTGAATTTAAGTTATGTTTGCTTGGGAAAGTATTTGAACAAGCTTTGAGCAAAGTATTTCATCTAGCGAAAAAAAAATTGTCCAATGGCACACTTCAAAAAATATTCACTTGACAGAATAATTTGCTATTAACCTGTCAAATTTACAGTAGTGCCCCCTCCATTCATTCTACAACGCCCCTAGCAAGGATTTTTGCAACGCCTATAGCAGATTTCCATAGTATTTCTACATTATGCCCTCTGACGTCACAACATATCCTGTTTCTACAACATGCCCTGTTTCTAGGCAAGATTCTGACCCCTGGCAACATTCCCAGGTGCTATGACACAATATGATTAGTTGAAATGGGGTCGGGATAATACAGAAGTAGTAATAAATAAGAAAATCAACAAGTGGAGCTCCTAGTGCATCGAACCTGTACAATGCGGTCAGATTTTAAAGATAGGTCCTCTGACGTCACGGCAGAGATAGGAAAAATAGCATGGGATTTTAAAGTCATGCCCTCCCCAAATTCCTGAGACATGCCCTGTTACATCACGCGACGCACCCTCGCACTTTAAATAGGTTCAAAGTATTTCTGTGACAGCCCTCTGACGTCACGGCATCCCTGTTTCTAGCGGTTAACTTTCAAGATTCTCGCCCTGTTACATCGCGCGCCACACTCTCGCGCTTTAAATAGGCTCATAGGGAAAATAGAATAGGATTTTAAATTCATGCCGTCTGACGTCACGGCACAGATAGGGAAAATAGCAAAGGATTTTAAACGGACAAATAGGGAAAATAGCATAGGATTTAAAACGCAAGCCCTGTGACATCACGACAGCCATAGGGAAAATATCTTTGGATTTCTACCCGAGCCTTGTTACGTCACGTGACACAGCCATTTGTATTTATATGACAGCCCTGTTACATCAAGCGACACACCCTCGTGCTTTAAATAGGTTCATAGTATTTCTGTGACATGACCTGTTGCGTCACGGCATCCCTGGCAAGATTCCCATGAGTCCGATGAGAGCCCATGGCAAGATTCCCAGATGCTATGACACAATGTGAATAATCATAGTATGGTCAGGATAATACACAAATAGTGATAATAAGGGGTACTACCCATTTGTTCTAATATAGGGAACATAGCTGGCAATATCCCCACGACACATACCCCTTCAATGACGTCACGTGGCTTAACCCGTTTTAAACGGTCAGGTGTAATGTGCTTGACTCAGTTTTAAGTAACCTTGCGACGGGACCCATGGGAAATTCCCGCTTGCAACATAATATTAGCACAAACCTTACGTAATGATTGCGCATAACTGTCACATAACACTTTTTGACATTTTTTTATTTTTAGCCAAAACGTTCAAAGCGCTTTTTCTTTTTTTTTCTGATAAAGCTAAAAAGTCATCGGCTTTCTAAGAGACAACATTTATTAACAAAAAACGTTACAAAACAATGACAATGACATCACAGAAAAAACAGTTAAAAATACAAAAAACATGAAAAAACTTGATATAGGCTAAAACATAAGCAAAATATGCCTGAATTAAAAAAGGTATGGGTCCTAGCAATTCCAGAGGGTGGGCTTGATGTTAGACCTAAATTTAAGCCCTATTATACCTAATACTTCATGATTTATTATTTCTGAAAGTTTTAACGAAAATGCATCGTTTCTGTGAGCCAAGAATATGAATATTTCATACCCTCGTGACAAAACGCCCACTCCCCTCCAACCTTCCGGGCAATCATTTCCAGAGGGCAGGGTTGATATTAGGCTCAAATTTTTTAGGCACTATTGAGGTATTTCAGAGAACCCGTAACGAAACTGCAAGAAAAAGCCTACTTTTGGATCAAAAATGAACCATTTCCATAGAATTTTTCCAATTTTTGAAAGAAAATTATAGAAAATACGGTAAAAATACATTTATCTGATTCAACCGTATATCTTTGGTTAGAAAAAAGCCTAGTTTTAGACCAGAATGGATGGCCTTAATTTCTAGAGTTTGATCTTGATTGTTATGAATTCGACGAGGTTTCTGTGTGTCGCCCATGATTTTTCAGAGGTTGGCTATGATTTCTACAGTTTGTTCTTGATTTATATGGTTCGGTCTGGATTTATAGGGTTGGCCTTGATTTCTACAGTTTGGTCATGATTTTTATTAATATGTCCAGATTTTAAGAGAATAATCTTAATTTGTACAATTTGGTCTTGCTTTTTTTATGAATTCGTCAGAATTTCTATGTATTGTTCTTGATTTCTACAGTTTTGTATTGATATTGGGTTAGGTCTGGATTTCTATGGTTTGTCTTGATTTCTATGGTTTGGTCTGGATTTTAGGGCTGACCCTGATTCTTATGAATTTGGGTAGATTTCTATACATTGAGTATGATTTCTATTAATTCTTCCAGATTTCTATGTATTGGTTATGATTTTTATGAATTTGTAGGCATTTCTATGTATCGGACAAAACTTTTTAGAGGTTTGCCTTGATTTCTACAGTTTGGTCTTGATTTTTGAGGTTTGGTATTGGTTTCTATGATTTGGTCTGGATTTCTAGGGCTGGCCCCGATTTCTACAATTTGGTCTTGATTTTTATGAATTTGTGCGGATTTCAAGAAGATACCCTTAATTTCTTCAGTATGGTCTTGATTTTTTATGAATTTGTTAGTATTTCTATGTATTGGTCATGATTTTTTTAGAGATCGGCCATGATATCTGCAGTTTGGTCATGATTTCTATGGTTATGTCTTGAATTCTATGATTTGGTCTAGATTTCTAGGGTTGGCTTTGATTTTTATGAATTCTTCTGAATTTCTATGCATTGGCAATGATTTCTATGAATCCTTCTGAATTTTCTATGCCTTCGTTATGATTTCAATGGGATTTTGCTGTATTTGTATGGACCGGTCATGACTTCTATAGTTTTATCTCGATGTCTTTTGATTTGATCGGGATTTTTAGTATTGACTCTGATTTTAATGAACCTGTATGGATTCCTATGCAGAGCATATGATTTCTATAGGGTTTTTCTGGATTTGCATGGTGTGGTTACGGTTTCTATGAATTGGTCGGGATTTCTTTGAAATGTAACACTTGGAATATTTTTGTAGTGTTGTGTCACGGTTTACCTTGTCACTGTTACATTCTATTGATGTTTCAAAGTTCATTTTGGAATTTTTTTTGTAGTAATGTAAGACTTGGAATATTTTGTAGCGTTGAGTCATGGTTTACCTTGTCACTATTACATTCTGTTGATGCTTCAATGTTCATTTTGGAATTTTTTCGTTGAAACGTAAGACTTGAGATATTTTTTCAGTGTTGGGTTGTGGTTTACCTTGTCACTGTTACATTCTGTTGATGTTTCAAAGTTCATTTTGGAATTTTTTTTGTTGAAATATTACACTTTCAACATGTTTATAGTATTGTGTCGTGGTTTACCTTGTCATTATTACATTCTGTTGGTGTTTCAAAGTACATTTGGGAATATTTTCGTTGAAATTTAAGACTTCGAATACTTTTTTAATGTTCTTTCGTGGTTTACATTGTCACTGATACACTCTGTTGATGTTTCAAAGTTAATTTTGACATTTTTCGTTGAGTGCAAGACTTGGAGTATTTTTGTATTGTTGTGTCGTGGTTTACCTTGCTACTGTTACATTATGTTGATGTTTCAAAGTTCATTTGGGAATATCTTTGTTGAAATGTAAGACTTGGACTATTTTGTAGTGTTGTGTCGTGTTTTACCTTGTCACTGTTACATTCTGTTGATGTTTCAAAGTTCATTTTCGTGTTTTTTGTTGAAACATAAGACTTGGAGTATATTTCTAGTGTTTTGTCGTGGTTTACCTTGTCACTGTTATATTCTGTTGATGTTTCAAAGTTCATTTTGGAAGTTTTTCGTTGAAATGTAAGACTTGGAATATTTTTGTAGTGTTGTTTCGTGGTTTGTCTTGTCACTGTTACGTTCTGTTGATGTTTCAAATTTCGTTTTGGAATTTTTTCGTTGAAATGTAAGAACAAAAGTATTCAAAGTCTTACATTTCAAACCATAGAAATCATGACCAAACTGTAGAAATAATGGCCAACCTCTAAAAAAATCAAGACTAATGCATAAAAATACTAACAAATTCATAAAAAAATCAAGACCATGCTTTAGAAATTAAGGCTATCCTCTTGAAATCCGGACAAAATCATAAAAATCAAGACCAAACTGTAAAAAGTATGGCCATCCCTAGAAATCCAGACCAAACCTAAGAAATCTAGACCAAACCGTAGAAATCAAGCTCAAACTGTAGAAATATAAGGCCAAACTCTAAAAATTTGTCTCCGATACATAGAAGTCCCTACGAATTCATAATAATCATAACCAATGCATAGAAATCTGTATGAATTAATAGAAGTCATACGCAATATATAGAAATCCCCCCAAGTTCATAAAAATCAGGGTCAACCCTAAAATCCAGACCAAACCATAGAAATCAAAACAAAACTGCAAAAATCATGGCCAGCCTCTAAATATCATAACAAAAGCATAGAAATCCAGACGAAATAATAAAAATCAAGGCCAACTCTACAAATACAAGTGTGGTAAAGTGAGTTTGAGGTTGTAGTGTGAAGTTGTAGTTGATGCCTTATTACTCCCTTTATGGGGGAGATACTTATGGTCCTAAGGTAAATAAACTTTGGTAGCGTGCCTTAGGCTGTGACCTGACTAATTAGGCGTACCAGCTGAGATTATCCGAGGGACTAAAATAAGATTGTAGAGAGGTTGGCTTTCACACAATACTTTTATTCAGCAAACACACAACGTTACAGAGTCTGGCTATAAAGAGGCAACTGAGACTAGTTTTCCCATGAAATCAACAATTATAAGAATACTGTGGTATGATATAATATAATAAAACACTTGAACACTTACGATATTTGACATATATTCCGAGGTATTTCTAAGATAAACAGACCAGAAGTCAGTCCGACATTAAATTAGTGTTAGTCTCCCCGTTCTCATAAAATGTATTTTTTTACACATAGCATCAACCACATCTTATCGGAGCTACTGACGCACATAGCAAGGAAGGTGATTTCTTAATTTCCTATTCAGCATGCACATACCAGGATGTGTTCTTTATCTTAATAAAAAGTGGTATTTCGAAACTTAGTTTTTGCGTCTTAATATTTTTACTAAAATCCGATTTTGACTTAATTACACAGCGTCACCATAATACCTCCCCTCTTAATAAGAGTTGTCCCCAACTCTAAATATTTTACTATTAAAACAACAAATTTTAAGTATTTGGTACATGCTTCTTATGCTGCCATCATATGGGTCATTCTGTGCATATAACCTCAATGGGTTTCTTTAGAGTAATGGTTACGGCCAAATATTATGCTATTTCTGTTCTTCAAAGGATTTCAATTATTGGCAATTATCCTAGTTATTCTCTTTTTTTTCTTTTTCTTTTTCTTGAAGACTATACAATTCTCTTTTCACCCTCTTTCTAATATGTATTTTCTTTTGGAGTTTGACCCACAGTGGTTTAAGTATTATATTAGTGTTTGGTTAAATTAGATTTAAAGTTACATTAGAAACTATTTGATTAATTTGAGTTTAAGTTTAATTCCCATTAATAGCTTAATGTATATGGGTGATGGGGTTGACTTAACATTTACCTTCTGGGGTTAGAAATGCCTTGGATAAATTATACGTAACAATTGTTAGTAACCAAAGATTTCACTTAAACACAAAATATTACATTTTCATCAAATAAATAGATGTCATTTAGGCTATAAGCCATTTTCTTACACATCTTAATCACTGAAAATTACTGATTTAACTTTACTTTTCAGTCAATAAATTGATAATAAATTCTCACTTATTACTGGATTCTGTTGACGGTGATTTCAGACAAGGTAAACGTGTAGCAATGCATCAGAAATTTGTTGATATTGGCATAATTCATGAAGCAAGAAATTGGCTGAAGTGCATCGAACTCTAGTTGATATTGACAAAAATTAACCAAAAATGGATTGTAAAAAAACTAGGTCTGTGATCTGAAGAAAAAAATTGATATTAGTATACAAATAAAACATTAACGTTTGTATAAATAAGGCGAAAAAAATCACACACTACTATATACAATTTTTTGTTAAGTTAGAGGCTAATTATTTTCTTACTTGTTTTCTAAACACAAAGTTCCGCTAAAATAGAAACATTCCGCTTTTAATTGCATTTATATTCTTTACACATTAAAATTAGCATTAGTTATTAAAAAGACTTATATATTGACCCGAAGTCACCAACTTAGATACAGCAATTATCAAAAAATACATTTCTTTGAAATTTTAGATGTTACTTTAAGACACTATATAGTAATATAACAACACACGAAGCAATTTTTTTTCATGTAGATTTCTCACAAAGCACAACTAAAATTTGGTATAACTCTTTTTTTTCATAAGCAAAACACTCAAAATACCAGTTTAATTACAATCAAAAGTATCATTACTGACATAACAAAGAATTCGCTCCGTTATTTAACATTACTTTCTTTTTTACTTTTTCACATTTAGGGACTTGTAGTGCCAACCGAATTGTCTGCGGTTGCAGATAAAAGAGTTTTTTATAAACTAATTAATTTCTCTGTGAGATATTATGGTTTCGTGCAGACAGAGGCTCTTATTTCCTTCGTTCCGAAGGTTTGATGTTTCTTATAGTACCCATATTTAACAACACATATAATCAGTCTCACAACTACGATAGCAGTTATGAAATACCCCCAAGTTGAGGCTAATAAGTTTTTATTATATGTTGTTCTTTCCACTTCCGTCAAGGTAAGTCTCTTTTCTGGAGAGCGGTTTAATTTCATTTTTTGTTAACACGAGTTTGCAAATATGATTAAAGTTCTATGCGCTATTATGTGCACCAAAACTCGCACTATGTCTATGCACCACGCGCTACGTGTGCTCAAGAGTTCTCAAAATCCTGTGACGAGTGTTTGTTTGCATAACATTAGGTTTAAAAGTAATAATTCACATATTCAAGGTTTATCGTTTTCTAAACGAATATATGTCTTTTTTCCAATTATATTCAACAATAGCTAAACTTGTTGCTTGAGGAATCAGTTTTGAAAAAGCTTGAGATGAAATTTTCTGACTTTTTACCTTCATCTTGTGCTCTCACCTCAGTAGTACCTATTTCGTGCTTGATCACCATAAAAAGCGTCTGGTAGGGTCAACAGCAGTTTTCCTTGTGATTCTGTTGAAGCTAATAGGTTTATTAAGAACATGTAAACACAACAGTCTATTATGCATAGCTACACTCTTTATTTTTGGCTACAATCTTCTCGTAGGCTCTTCTCTTTACCAAGAAAGTGGTTCTTTTCCAAGGAATATATCCTTATCTCCACATTTCCTTTTTTTTCTTTTTATCTTTTTTTACGTACGGTAGTTTATTTTAAGACATATAAGCGAACATGACTGTTCTCGCTTTAAATTCTCAACTTTTAGAGTCCTGCCTTAACTTTTGACTTCAACTTGTGTCATTTAGGATATTAAGGTACCCTTTTAAAATTGTTTATGCCATGTTAGTCATTTTTTCCAAAAATGACTTCCGCACGATGAGCGTAATTTTCCAATTCTACCTGAAGGATATCTTTAGTATTTCTATTTAATTGCGGCAAGGATTACACCTCTGTCACGGTGGTTGCCTAGCATAATAAACTACTTGTTTGTACTCATTTAGTACAAAAATCTTGTACTAGTCTTGTTCGGTCAGCTCAATATGCACGGATATTAAAGTCTAGCCAAATTCACCCAATTTCTGTTTCTTCACTTCCGTCTGGCTATATAAACAAGCATAACAGTTTTCATACATTGGCTTGTTTTACATATACATGGCTCGAAAGCAGCCATGATTTAAAATTCAAATTAGAACTTTCTTCTGACTCATTTCGTGCAGTTAATTCAGAATTTGAGCTTATTCTAACACCATTATTCTTATGAAGGTCCTCTGTTTAGGGAAAGGAGGCCATTTTAAGACCTATCTCCGTGCCTCCATTACCTGTGATTATCAATTTCTTTTACCGAATTTCTTGCCTTATGCCGACATCCCATCTCAGGTGGGTAAAAATTCCTTTTTTTGTTTTTTTTTCACTTCTTTCAGTGACTGTTACTAAGATTCCACATTTGTTTTCTTACTTATAAGGTTAATTTTCTCTTTTTTTGTTTTCATCGCTTTCCTCAAGTGCTTTAACTACAAATTTATTTATCTTTCCTTCCCTTTGCTTGTTAAACTACAAAACTAACCTAGTATTCGGGTTAGCTTTAACAAAGGTGATTCTATTGCTTATTACGTCGTAAAATGCCATATTTTCGAAGCGTCTTTACTTTTAAAACGATCGGAGATGGCAGCTTCTAACCTATAAATGTTCGGACTACAATTTATGTTTTTCCTTTGCTAAATTGTAACAGTGTTATCATTTAACAATAAGTCTATAGCCTGTACCTGTAATTAGGCTGAATTAGGACCCTATTTGCTACTATTATGTCTAAAATTCATCTTTTTCTACCTAAGTTTCATCAGTCCAGCTAGATTTCGTTTTCTTAACATATTATCTTTTATTTTATTCTTTTAATTTGCGGTAAAAATACTTTAGTAATTAGTGATATACGGCACTACTACATTGCATTTATTGCTAACACTAAGAAAACTACTAATTATACACTTACTTTTACTTGCTAAAAACTAGATAATGTATTTTTTTCTTTTAAAATTCTTGATTCATCCTTTTTTCCATTTTTCCTATTGTACCCAAACCTTTGAGGGGACAAAAACCTAAATATAATAGCCAAAGTTCGAGCAAATGCTTTGCTTTCCCCGTTTGGCAAAGTCATTTCTGCTCCATTCTAAATAATTTCATTTAGTCCTCTCGGCCCAGTTTTTCCAACTGCCAACAGCTGTGGTAAAGTGAGTTTAAGGTTGTAGTGTGAAGTTGTAATTGATGCCTAATTGCTCCCTTTATAGGGGAGATACTTGTGGTCCTAAGGTAAATAAACTTTGGTAGCGTACCTTAGGCTGTGACTTGACTAATTGGGCGTACCAGCTAGGATTATTCGAGGGACTAAAATAAGATTTTAGATATGTTGCTTATCATACAATACTTTTATTCAGCTAACACACAACGGTAAAGAGTCTGGCTATGAAGAGGCCACTGGGAAAAGTTGTCCCAGGGAATCAACAATTAGAAGAATGCTATGGCATAATATAATATAATAAGACACTTGAACACTTACAGTATTTGACATATATTCCAAGGTATTTCTAAGATAAACGGACCAGAGTTCAGTCCGACATAAAATTAGGATCAGGCTCCCCGTTCCCATAAAATGTATCTTTTATACATAGCAAGGTAGTGGTGATTTCTCAATTTCCTATTCAGTGTGCACATATCAGGATGTGCTCTTTATCTTAATAAAAAGTGGGTTTTTCGAAACTTTGTATTTGCGTCTCATTGTTTTTACTAAAATCCAATTTTGACTTAATTAGACAGCGTCAACACACAAACTAAACCATAGAAATCCGGACCAGACCATAGAAATCAAGACAAGCCATAGAAATCAAGACAAAACAAAAGATATCAATACAAAACTTTAGAAATAATGAACAATGCACGGAAAGTCTGACGAATTCATAAAAAACAAAACCAAATTGTAGAAAATAGGGTCATTCTCTTAAATAGGGTCATTCGGGACATATTCATAAAAATCATGACCAAACTGTAGAAATCAAGATCAACCCTAGAAATCCAGACCAAACCATATAAATCAAGATCAAACTGTAGAAATCATGACCAACCTCTAAGAAATAATAGGTGATACATAGAAATCTCGTCGAATTCTTAAAAATCAAGATCAAATTGTAGAAATTAAGACCATCCATTTTGGTCCAAAACTAGGCTTTTTTCTAACCAAAGATAATCAATTGAATCAAAGAAATGTATTTTGACCGCATTTTCTATAATTTCCCTGTAAAAATTGGAGTTCACACTTAAAAAATTTCTATCAAGAGCTATTTCTATGGAAATGGTTTATTTTTGATCCAAAATAAGTCTTTTTCTTGCAGTTTCGTTATGGGCTCTCTGAAATACCTAAATAGTGCCTAAAAATTTTGCACCTAATATCAACCCTGCCCTCTGGAAATGATTGGTAGGGAGGGGGGGGGCACCCGTGTATTGTCACGATGATGTGAAATATTCATAGTCTTGGCTCAAAGAAACGATGCATTTTCGTTAAAGCTCTCAGAAATAATAAATCATGAAGTATTAGGTATAATAGGGCTTAAATTTAGCTCTATATCAAGCTCTTCCTCTGGAATTGCTAGGAGCCATACCTTTCTTTAATTCATGCATATTTTGCTTATTCATGTTTTTCATGTTTTGTTGTGTTTTTAACTTATCTAGTTACATTACAAATCTTATTATGAAACGGACCAAGTCCTATTTTCTTTTTCGATAACTTCTTTTTTTCATTCA
Organism: Artemia sinica; assembly: GCA_027921565.1. Lineage (NCBI taxonomy): Eukaryota > Metazoa > Arthropoda > Branchiopoda > Anostraca > Artemiidae > Artemia > Artemia sinica. Next base: position 30,558,329 of record CM051262.1, read on the forward strand.
GGATATTATATTTAATGTATACCTACCTTCTTTTTTTCAATAACTCCATTTATTTCATGTATATTTTGCTTATTCATGTTTTTTCATGTTTTGTTGTGTTTTTAACTTATCTAGTTACATTACAAACCTTATTATGAAACGCACCAAGTCCTATTTTATTTTTCGATTATTTCTTTTTTTCATTGAGAATATTATATTTAATGTATACCTACCTTCTTTTTTTCAATAACTCCATTTCATTCGTGCATATTTTGCTTATTCATGTTTTGTTGTGTTTTTAACTTATCTAGTTACATTACAAATCTTATTATGAAACGCACCAAGTCCTATTTTCTTTTTCGATAATTTCTTTTTTTCATTGAGAATATTATATTTAATGTATACCTACCTTCTTTTTTTCAATAACTCCATTTCTGACCTATTTGCAGCTGTAGAGGGTTTATTCATATCCTATCAACTTTCAAAGGTTTTAAGAGAAGAAATTCTAATTTGGAACTGATGGACTACGGAGAGTAAAAAACCTTAACTACGAAGACAAAAATTGACCTCAGCAAATGCTGTGAAATGTGAAGCATAGAACATATTTGCAATTTTGCGATTAACTAGGTTCACCTAAGATCTTGATGATAACACTATGAGGTTTATATCTGATGTAGTGCGAAATCAGAAGTTTTAAAGGAAGTATATTTACATAAATACTAATTTGGCACATATTGGAAAGGTGTAACGGACCACAATTTTCCTTTTTTTTATTAGTTAGCTTCCTCTATGATTTATTCGATTGAATAATGAATCAATGCGCTATATCTTGAAAAATCACTAGATTTAGAAAAAAAACCTAGAAACTCCTTAAAAAATCCAGGAGACTTGTAAAAATCCCCAAATGAAAGAGTTTGTCCCTAACAGACCTACAAAATCCCTATTATAGGGGGGATTTCCCTAGAATGGAAACACTGAGTCCAACGCTCTACTAACAGAACCACTGCTCAAATGATATGATATAATCTATTTAGACCCCGGCGCCGCGCCAACGGATCGACCGAACGCCGCCGACGAGATGCCCGGTCGAACGCCGCCGAAGTGTCATACCGCCGCCGGCGTGTCACAGGCGCGCCGCCACCGGCAGAGGTGGCGGCGTTCGGTCGACTTCAAATTAACTTTACGGCAATTCTTTATTGCGTCAACCGCAAAGTCGGAGTTTTTTCTTCTCGTGTGGTTTAGTATTTCGACTTGCCTGATTAGAAATCAAGCAGGGCTTGCATTATCCCCGAATTTTCGGGTATTTTCCCAAAAATCTATGCGTCACACCGAAAAAAAATTTGGTTCCCCGAATCCCCGAAAATCACCCAATCACGGCGCCATCCCTTGCGATTTATCACCAGTGACTTTCCCTGCCAAATATTACTTTGCATACCATAATTCTTCACTACTCTCTAGTTCATTAATTTTCGTCTCTTTTGTTACTTTGCATAAAAACCAGACAGATGCAATATGCAATTGCAAATATTGTAATATACGCAGTTCTTCATATGTTGACAAAAAAGGGTCGCCTTTATGAAATGAGTTTAAGTCATTTCGAATGCAGTTCCCTAATCGCTATTTCTTACATCATTCGTAGTCAAGAATTTTATTTTTAAGTTGAATAGAATTATAGAACGCATTCACTACTATACAGCTTCAGCCATCACTTGGATTTTGAAATTGACAGCCGACAGATTGTTTCTACAGCTGAATTGTAAATTTGCAGATTTTTTTTTGCTGTTTTTAGAAAGATTTTCTCAATGTTTAATACTCAATTGTTGAACCCTGAAAGAAAATACAATCTTCTTTCTTAAACATTTTTACCCCCCCCCCCCAAAAAAAAAAAGAAAAGACTAAGCTATAGACTAAGCTATGTACAAGGTTGGGGAATTAAAGATTGAACCGGAAGTTACCCCAAAAATATGCTTAATAAATAAATTGTAAATTATTGCCTATAGGGGGGGATAGGGGGCTATCATTTTTAAATGATAATACCTCATTTTTTTATTGAAAGCAGGGATGCCAAAAAGATAATTATTTTTTTTCATTTAAAGTGGAGACAGAAGAAAATGATATCAAATTCCCTGAGAAACCATTGAAATATTTTGATAGACCCAGGGCCCCCCATTGGGACTTGTTCATTGTCTTGGGTATTTTGCGATTTCTCATAGGCTACTGGCCTAATTTGATTTTTGTGTGTGCTCCCTTTTAATTAGATTCTTTGGATCTTATTGAATGCCACGGCGAATCTCTGACTCAGTTTTTCAGTACTTTGAGGTATATCTAAATAATTTCGACATTTTTGTTGTTTCTTGTACCCCTTTACTCATACCTTCAATTTTTTTTTCCAAGGAACACTAAGCTGTTTAAAGTTATTTTGCGTGTTTGTTTGAACCATACAGTGACCTAGTTAATTATTAAGTAAATTATTTTTCTAATGAAAGCTGAGACGGTATCCTATCAAGGTGGTATTCAGAGGCGGGTAGGGAGGCATTACATTTAAATGATAATATCTCAAATTTTTTTTATTGAAAGCAGGGATCCCAAAAAGTTATTTTTTTTTAATTTAAAGTAGAAACGGCATCCGATCAAGGTGGTATCCCAGGGGGAGGGGGTAGTGAGCTATCATATTTAAATGATAATACCTCGATTTTTTTTTTAAAGCAGGGGTGCCAATAAGTTAATATTTTTTTTTTATTTAAAGCAGAGACGGTATCCTATCAAGATGGTTGAAAGATCTTAAGCCGAACCGGCCAGCCATGACAAAAAACCAACAAAGAGAAAAATCTCTAAAAAAAAACAAACAAACGAGACTGTGGCCAGTGGAGAGAAAAGGAAAACAACAGAAACAAAACAACGCGGATATTTCGCCTGTATACAAACAAGGCGTCTTCAGCACGAAAGACACAAAAAAAAAAAAAAAAAAAACAAGATAAAACTAAAAACCAATAAAACCACCACCAAAAAAAAAACAAAAATGTACAATCTGCGCAAACTAATCCACGTAGGGAAAAGATGCTAAAATAGAGTTACTTCAGTGAGGACACCAGAGTAACTGAGGAAAAATAAAAAAAAACTGTAAATTACTTTAATTATTCAGTTGCGAAATAATCCTTTTGTTAGCTATTACTGAAGCAAATCGTTTTGGTCTAACAGGTAAAATAGTCCCCTGGTGATTATTTAAAATCTTTACTCCCTTATTGACAATTGATTCACTCTTTAGAAGGTTATCATAAATTGGGTCAATATTTAAATTACCCGTGTCCCTATTTATGGAAAGGTTAGCAAACATATGTTTTTTAATTTCTATGGCTTCCCTGGCCCATTGGGTGTACCCCTTATCATTAGAAATAGCCAAGGCTTCATCAAATTTTACAAAATGGTCTGGTTGAAGCCAAATATGCTCTGCTAAAGCTGAAACGAAAGTTTCTGGAGGCTTGCTTAATTGTAGGGTTTTTTCTATTGAATTACGGTGTTCAATAAACCTTTCAACAAATTGTTGGTGAGTCCTACCAATATAGAACTTCCCACAAGAAAATTGCATAAATTGCGCAATTTCACGTTGGAGGAGAGTTCAATTCTTTGCAGTTTTGATGTTGTGTCCATGTATTCAAATTGTGATTTAAAAAGGTGCGAGGATATTTTAAAAAGTAAATTAGAAAAACACTTTGATTAATACAGGATGTGACGTTAGCCAGTTTGGATATTGATGTCATTATGAAACTAATTATGCTGGTAAATGAATTTTCTTTTTATTTTGGTTTTCGAGGGGAGTTTTATAGACAAATTTTTGGGTTACCTATGGGGGCTTCTCTTTCTCCTTTATTGGCAAATCTATTCATAGATGCCATTGAAACCTCCGCTATAAACAGTTTTAGAATCTCCCCTTGCTTCTGGGGTAGGTTCATGGATGATGTGGTCTGCGTTTGGAAACATGGGTTGGACTCCTTAGACCTTTTTTGTAAGCATTTAAATAGTTTTGATAATAATATTAAATTTACAGTTGAATTTGAGGATAATAATAAATTACCTTTTCTGGATATTTTATTAATTAAAAGGGATTTCCATTTACTTTTCTCGATTTACAGAAAACCTACGCACAATGATAGGTATTTAAATTTTCATTCTTGCCACCCTATGTCGGTGAAAAGGGGGGTTGTAATTTCACTAGTGGATAGAGCCTTTAAAATCTGTTCCCAGGAATTTCTGGATTCAGAATTGTTATACTTGAGGGATATTTTATTTTGTAATAGTTATCCAATTAAGTTTATTGATAAAATAATTGAAAATAGACGGGCCAAACATAGTAGTAGGGTTATTGAGGTTTCTCAGTCTTTAGATTTAGTTGCATCAAAAAGCTTCATTTCATTACCATATGTACCTGGTTTGGGGGAGAAACTTTCACGGGTTTTACGTAAATTTGGTATTGATACATGTTTCCAATCGCTGAGGCCAATGAGTAGTTTTTTTAGTTCTGGTAAGGATTTAACTCGGGGAAATTTAGTAAGTGGGGTGTATAAAATTCCGTGTTCTTGTGGGAAGTTCTATATTGGTAGGACTCACCAACAATTTGTTGAAAGGTTTATTGAACACCGTAATTCAATAGAAAAAACCCTACAATTAAGCAAGCCTCCAGAAACTTTCGTTTCAGCTTTAGCAGAGCATATTTGGCTTCAACCAGACCATTTTGTAAAATTTGATGAAGCCTTGGCTATTTCTAATGATAAGGGGTACACCCAATGGGCCAGGGAAGCCATAGAAATTAAAAAACATATGTTTGCTAACCTTTCCATAAATAGGGACACGGGTAATTTAAATATTGACCCAATTTATGATAACCTTCTAAAGAGTGAATCAATTGTCAATAAGGGAGTAAAGATTTTAAATAATCACCAGGGGACTATTTTACCTGTTAGACCAAAACGATTTGCTTCAGTAATAGCTAACAAAAGGATTATTTCGCAACTGAATAATTAAAGTAATTTACAGTTTTTTTTATTTTTCCTCAGTTACTCTGGTGTCCTCACTGAAGTAACTCTATTTTAGCATCTTTTCCCTACGTGGATTAGTTTGCGCAGATTGTACATTTTTGTTTTTTTTTTTGGTGGTGGTTTTATTGGTTTTTAGTTTTATCTTGTTTTTTTTTTTTTTTTTTTTTTTTTGTGTCTTTCGTGCTGAAGACGCCTTGTTTGTATACAGGCGAAATATCCGCGTTGTTTTGTTTCTGTTGTTTTCCTTTTCTCTCCACTGGCCACAGTCTCGTTTGTTTGTTTTTTTTTAGAGATTTTTCTCTTTGTTGGTTTTTATCAAGATGGTATCCAGCGAGGGGGGTATAGGGAGTTATTATATTTAAGTGATGGTACCTTGATTTTTTTTTTTTTTTTTTATTGAAAGCAGGAATGCCAAGTAGTTGAAAAGTTGACAAAAATTAACAAGATTGTCGTGAGTTATACTTGATACAGCACTTGCATGGTTTTGTGGTCCAAAGGGAAAGGGACATATGCGTCCAACCCGTTTTTTTTCTTATTGGTGAAACGGGTTTACTTTGAAAACACTCATTCATAAGGACCAGGCAGATTCACACTAAAACGAATTGGTGTGACGAAAGCGATATCGACATCCCCACCTAACGTTGCGCTCGAGTGACAATGGCACCCTTTGTCCAGTGCCCAAGTTACATTAAAAGGCCAGGTCATAATAAAAGCGTTCAATTTGGGAGGTTCAAGGAGGAGTCTTTGACAGTCTTATGACCTCAGGGTACTAGATGTTGTAACGTTCTTAAGTATCTACCGTGGCTTAAAAAATTCGATCACCTCACAAATGATTACCAAAATATACACAAATATAACAAATGTAACATTTGGAATATTATAACACTTTTTTCAAAGCTTTGAAGAAAAGTAAAAAAGGCTAAATACCCCTAACTACGCTTAAAAGCTATTTTAAAAAGAAACTCTTTGGAGATTTCCATGGAAATGACCATAGCAGAAGCTTTGAGCCTGGGTGGGGATCAAAGGGGAGTTTTTGAGTATTTTGACCACATGTGACTTATTGTTGCGACTTTCTTAAATTTGGTAATTTTTGTGAGCATTTGGAAATCAAAGCTTAAACTCCATAGCTGATACTAAGTGTCCTTACATTTTGCTTGGATTAAAAGTGACGAACTAGGATTAAAATCACAACATCTTCCTGAAGCTACTTCAGTCTGCATATTATTTCATTTAATTACATTTAAAACGGATGAGCTTTTCATTTTTTACCTAAGAAAATAGCTGGCACTTCATTTTTCTTCATACCGAATAAACCATTAAGTATTTTTTGTTTCATTGTAATTGATATGTTCTCATGTGAAGTGTTCATCTTGTATTTTTCAATTTGATGAATTTACTCCTTTTAGATGCATTTTATAATTTGACTGATATTAGGTATTTATCTGTTTATAATTTGGAATGAATCCCCGAAAGAAAAATGAATAATATCCAAAAGAGCAGCCAAAACCAATAAAAAAGCAGCAGTTCAGCCTTTGAAACGTCACAGCCATTTCGTTTCTACCAGATTTCTACTTCTCTTGATGAATAACGAAGAAGACCAGTTTCCAGCCAGCGACTTGTGAATTTTTGAACTCATGAATAGGCTCGAATCTGCTGTAAATTTAAGCTGTGATTTGAGAAAGACTGATGAAAACATTAATGTTTGCGGTCAACATTGATCGCGCCAGCGGCGCACCGCCGAAATCTTACCGGCGGCGCGCCACCGACTTCTTACTGGCGGCGCGGCGTGGCACGCTATTTTTGGCCCCGCCGCCGCTGGTCTTCCCTCATCGGCGCGGCGCCGGGGTCTAAATCTATTGGTATTTGTAGGACAATAATTGCGTAGCTAATTAAGGGGGCTTGGAGGAGGAACATTGGGGAGGTATTCTTGCAAACCTACAGTTAAGGATTTTGAGCCATTATTATTACAATGATACCGTTTTATACCTCCAAGCTTTTTCACTTAAGAAGTGACACCAAAAGTGTTGATTTTAGTGCTATATCGCACTTACGGATGGTAGAATTGACAAAAATCACGTGGATATGAGCAATAGCTATCAAATGTGCCATTAAAACATCACTTTAAAAGGTTCTGGTAGCCCACTAGACCCAGCTTTTCCATTTGAGACATGGCACCGTAGGTGCCATTTTTACTGCCATTTGGAACTTGCAGATTATGGAATTCACAGGAAGAACATAGATATAAGGAATATCTTTTATATGAGCTATTAAAAACCTGTCTACAATGTTCTGGTAGCCCGCTAGCCCCACCCCTTAAGAAATGGCACAAAAAGTGCCATTTGCAGTGCATTATGGCATTTTCAGAAGGTTGAATTTATAAAAACCACGTTGATATATGAAATATATTTTGAATAAGCCATTAAGCATCTCTCTATGAGGTTCTGGTGAACCGCTAGCCCTGGAAAAAAAAAGAAGAAGAAATAAACAAGACAAAAAAACGGGAGACAGATCAATGCTAGCCATGCCAAAAAAACTGATTTTCCTTGTTGTTCAAGGTGGGGGACTGTAATTTTCGAAAATACTAATTTCAATGGTATATTTTTCATTTTGATCTGACGCCATTTTCAAGGGTTTTTTGAAATCACCATAAATTTCTTTTCGTAATAACTTGATTCGACTCGTATTGGTTGCCATTCGAACGCAGGCTCAATAAATGAACAGAATCCATTGGCTAGACCAGAGACATATTTGGTATTTTTCATGACACAAAATATATTATACAAAACTAGACATACTTCTATATATTTCTTTCTTATATAGACTCAGTATCGTTATAAATAAATCACAAATGTGAAAAGGAAATATAGAAGGAAAAAAAAGGAGGAAAAATGGTCATTCTATATACAAGTGTAACTGACTTTGAATAAAGTCAATTAGATTTGAAAGGTCACTGAATCACTAAATATGGTTCCAAATTCGTTTGGGTTTAGATTGAAATATTCATTAGTGTCTATGGTAATGTCAGATAAATTATAATAGTATAGTTGGTAAGGACAGTGCAAAGATTAAAGAGAGTAGAAAGATAGTTTGATTACCTTTGAGTAAGTAAACATTTGGATTTTTCGATATGCTATTTTGTTTCATTGACTTCGCCTATAGCAATCTAAATTAGGACTATTTCTGAAGAGATTGGTGAAAAAAATGGTCTTAAGCAGGAATCTGTTTTAAGAGGGCAGGCGAATTAAAAACTAGGTGAAATCAGTACCAAATATGGAAAAGAGTGACAGAAGATAAAAAATGTAGTTTACTTGAAGGAGTACTTTCCTCCTACTAAGTTAAGTGCGATATATAGAAATAAGAACATAAGAGTTTTTTTTTTTTTTTTAGCTACAACTGGTTTTAGTTCTAAATTGATCAATTTATTTTATTAAATTAAAAAATAGAGTTCTTCAGTGAAAAGTAGAGCGTAAATTAAAATTTTCAAACGAGCAGAAGTTAACAAGGATGAAGAACACCTAGCAGGCGTGGAAGAAGCAGTGATGAAATAACTTCAGAATTCTACACTGGAATATTTGCTTCAAAAATTCAAACGAAAAGTTCAGAAACCAACTTTGGTGAAAATCAAACACTTTGTTATTTAATATGAGTTTATGGTAAACATATGTAGGCTAATAACGGAGTATAGCGCAAAATAGCATATTAGGAATGTGTTCTTTGTTGATCTCCTTGTTGATTAAGAAGGGCACTAGAGCTTAAAATTCCTGGTAGAACAAGCCTTCCCCTGATATTCTGTGACCACTGGTCCAATACAATGATCCTAAGAAACAAACAAACAAATAAGCATGCATCTGCGCACATCATTCTAGGAAAAATACTATATTTCACATTTAATCTTAAAAATAGCTTCAAACATCAAGTCTGAGGTTTCATGGAATTTCACAGCGTAAATTTCAAAAAGATTATAGAAATTTTATAGCTAGAAGAGAGTGTTGTCTTCCTTTTTTCTAAGACAGTGCAGTAAACATTTTTACCACAGTTAGCTGAAAGGTAAATTTAGAAGTAATTATTTTTAAACGTTTCGAATCAGTACAACAACTCGGTTATTTAAATGTATGTCTTGTTATTACAATTCTTTACAGTTTTAATTTTTGCTGATACGAGTGACTCTTACCCTATAAATTAAATAAAAAAAAAAACAAGTTTTTTAAACTGAAAGTAAGGAGCGACATTAAAACTTAAAACGGACAGAAATTATTCTGTATATGAAAGAGACTGTCCCCTCCTCAACGCCTCGCTCTTTACGCTAAAGTTTTTTATTGTTTTAAAAAATAAAGTTGTGAGACAGAGTCAAACTTTAGCGTAAAGAGCGAGGCGTTGAGGAGGGGACAGTCTCTTTCATATACAGAATAATTTCTGTTCGTTTTAAGTTTTAATGTCGCTCCTTACTTTCAGTTTAAAAAACTTGTTTTTTTTTTTATTTAATTTTTGAACGTTTTTGAATAAATGCAGGTTTTGATCTTGGCTCACCGTACATGAATAATTAAAACAAAATTTTCATATTAATTTACTTTTATTTAGTTAAATGGCTTTCTCGAAACTTGTTTAATTTTATTTACGAACGTTTTTATTAGTAATAAATATACGTAACTTACGAATTAACTTACGTAACGAACTTCTATATTCATATATTTTTAATACATTTATTAGGGGGTTCGCCCCCTAGTAAATACCTTGCTCTTTAAGCGAAAGTTCAAATTTTGTTCCAATTCTTTAGAAATGACCGCTTAATCACAAAGGCCATTAATTAGAATAAATAGCTCTTATGAAAGTACTAAAAAATCTTTGGCTTAAAGAGCGAGGCATTGACTACGGGGTGAACCCAATTATATATGTAATATTTTCTGTTCGTTTAAAGTTTCGATGTTGCTGCTGTTGCAGTTGAAATACTTGTTTTTTTTATATTAAATTTATGATCTTTTTTTAAATAATGCTGGGAAGTCCGGCGTCCCCTTCATAGCAATGTCCCTTCCCCCATGAAAACTTCCTTCATGGAAAGATCCTCCCACATAACCCCTGACCCACCACCCCCCCCCCCCCCCCCCCACTACCAGGAAAAATCTCCCCTGAAAACGTCTGTATACTTCCAAATAACCAATACTATATGTTAACATTGGGTAAAGTTCATAACTTTCAGCCCTCCCCCCGGGAAGTTCGGGGGATTAAGTCATCCTAAAAGACATACTTATAATATTTTCGAATATGCTGAACAAAATGGCTATCTCAAAATTTTGATCAGGTGTCTTTGGGAAAAAAATTGGCGGGAGAGGGGGCCTAGTTGCCCTCCATTTTTTTTGGTCACTTAAAAAGGGCACTAGAACTTTCAATTTCCATTCCAATGAGCCCTTCCACGATATTCTAGGACAACTGGTTCGATACGATCACCCCTGGGAAAAAAAAAAAAACAAACAAACAAACAAATAAACACGCACCCGTGATCTTTCTTCTGGCAAAAAATGCAAAATTCCACATTTTTGTAGATGGGAGCTTGAAACCTCTACAGTAGGGTTCTCTGATACGCGGAATATGATGGTGTGATTTTCATTAAGGTTCTATAACTTTTAGGGGGTCTTTCCCCCCTTTTTCGAAAATCAGCCAAATTTTTTCAGGCGCCTAACTTTTGATGGTTAGGATTAAACTTGAAGAAACTTATATATTTGAAATCAGCATTAAAATGTGATTCTTTTGATGTATCTATTTGTATCAAAATACCGTTTTCTAGAGTTTCGGTTACCATTGAGCCGGGTCGCTCCTTACTTACAGTTCGTTACCACGAACTGTTTGAAAAACAGGAATTTTTCTGCAAATAAGAGGGGGGGGCTAGTTCTTCTTCTGTCCAAAGCTCTTACGCTAAAAGTTTTATAGTGCTCTAAAGTTACTTCTACTTCAAATTCCATCCTAATTGCGTTTTAGTAATTGTTCTTAATGAATAGGGACAAAAATTCAAACTTTAGCATAAAGTGCCCAAGATTGAGGAGGAAGTAACCCCCCCCCTGATGTTTAAAATAATTTCTGTTCGTTTTAAATTTTAATGTCAGCATTTGCTTTCATTCGAGAAAACTTTCTGCTGTTTTTTATTTAGTATCTGCTCGTTTTCACAAAATCAGATTCAGCGTATCAGAGAACCCTTCTGTAGAGGTTTCAATCTCCTAACTGCAAAAATGTGGAATTTTGTATACCGCAGGAGGACTCCTTCGAACGGAACTTAAAAGTTCTAGTACCCTTTTTAAATGACAGAAAAAATAGAGGGCAACTAGGCCCCCTCCCACGCTCATTTTTCCCCAAAGTCACCCGATCAAAATTTTGAGACAGCCATTTTGTTCAGTATGGTCGAAAAATATAATAACTATGTCTTTGAGGATGACTTAATCCCCCACAGTCCCCGGGGGAAGGTCTACAAGTTATTAACTTCACCCAATGTTAACATATAGTATTGGTTATTGGGAAGTATAAAGACGTTTTCAGGGAAGGGTTCTGGTAGGGGGGGGGTCGGTGACTACGTGGGAGGATCTTTCCGTGGAGAAAGTTTTCATGGGGGAAGGGACATTGCTATAAAGGGGGTTCCGAATTTCCCAGTATTATTTAAAAAAACGATCAGAAATTCAATTAAAAAAACAGGTTTTTCAACTGAAAGAAAGGAGCAACATCAAAACTTAAAACGAACAGAAATTATTACGTATATGATTGGGTGTGCCCCTAGTCAATACCTTGCTCTTTACGCTAAAGTTTTTTTAGTACTTTCATAAGAGCTATTTATTCTAATTAACGGCCTTTGTGATTAAGGGGTCATTTTTAAAGAATTGGAACAAAATTTGAACTTCAGCCTAAAGAGCGAGGTATTGATTAGGGGGCAAATCCCCTAATATATGTATTACAGATATATGAATAGAGAAGCTCGTTACGTATGTTAATTCGTAAGTTACGTATATTTATTACTAATAAAAACGTTCATAAATAAAATTAAACAACTTTCGAAAAAGCCACTTACTCCAAAAAAAGTAAAATTAATATGCAAATTAATATGAAATTATTGGAAAATCTACGCAAAAATAAAATTAAAAATTCTTGAGGGGGGAAATTAGAACCAAATAACTTAAAAAAGTAAAATAAAATTTCATATTATATATAAATCAAGGTTTGGGGGAGGAATTAAATATCGGAATTCGTGCAACTTTTTCCTGTCAAAGTGTAACTTGTGGTGAAAAAATAGTGCTTTCATAAAAAAATCTGTTATTTGAAACTTGCGGTATAGTTTAAATTTTTCAAAGCCTGTTGGACTTCTGAAGTATCCTTTAACTCTTCTGAATTTTCTTTAGATTGTTCCAAATTTTCAGTCCTTTTGCCTTCTGGAAACAGCGAAAGGGTTTTGTCTATTTCAAATATGTCTTGTTTGGAAGTTATGCTTTGCTAGGTTTAATTTTGCGGTTTCATGGTTTGAGAATGTTCGTAAAATTAGAAAATATATAAAAAAAAAGCATGTCGACATGATTGAAAAATAGGTTGAAAATTAATACAAGTCCAAAATTGTTAAGAAAATGAAGATTCCTGATATTATTAAAAGGCTTTTGCTAGGGTTAAAAGGTACGGTAAGGCTGGTTTATTCTAAAAATACGAGCAAAAAAACAGCTAGTTTAAGTAATCAAAAATCAAGCAGTTCCGTAAGAGATAAAAAAAACACTAAAAAAATTTATCGCGAAGAGATAAATTTAGTTGAGAAATCTGAAAGTGTAACACCTCCGTATATAAAACATTTCTGACGTAAAAAGCTTTTTGCTATTAAAATATCGCCGCTATCGTCTTTTTCCAAAGCTCTGTAGCCTTTTTTAAAACCTCTTCATCTCAAATGGTTCTTTTTCTCCCCCCTCCAAAAAAAAGAAATTAAATAGTAAAATTGTTTATGTCAATATTAAGAATCAAAGTTTTTGAATGTGCATATTAGGTTTTATCGTGTTTATAGTTCTTTTGTAGTCCAAGTTATTTGTCTTCAAGCTGGTTTCGATTTTTGTAGAGTCAAGATACGGTTAGACCTTAAACAAATTGCAACAAAAATTATTTTAATACCATCCGATAAAGAGCAAAAGAAAAAGACTTAGCCTATAACCTGCAAAACACCCTGCAATTGCAATATTACAAAATATAAATTACATGCGTCTTCCGTAGAATCGGCTACCTTTTGCTGAAACCTTTGTCAGGGAAATATAAATGTTTTTACTGTTTATAACTTTAATAAATCAAATAATATTAACATTTTGATTACTAAATATCAGTATATATATATTAAATTGACAATGAACATTCATTTGTATTTTTTTTTCAGTAAAGTGCAAATTATGTTCTGGCCTTGGGAAGGCAGAGGTTTTGAGCCCTACTCATGTTGGTTTCTGTTCGTTTTGGGTTTCATTTACTTATCGATTCTGATTTGTGGTAGTTTTAGGCTAGGTAGATTATTTGATTTTATTTTTCCTCATTTTTGGTTTAATGGAGTTCTTTACTTTTCTTTGAAAAACTCATTTTGTGGAAATTTTTTTTTAATTAATTTCTTGTCGTTTTATATTGACACAGTCTTTTCAGGGAAAATAAAATAATTCTTTAAATCTTTTCGTTTTTTTTAAGACTTTACAGTTTGGCCTGCTATTTGTATGCTGGAGAAACATTTTCAGCAATTTTTAACAACATACACCCTTTTAAAAATCTGGACACAAATAGTAGTATTTAATTTATTGTCACAACTCCTCTAATTGACCTGAAATAGAAAACTTGATACCATTCGCAAAAAAATCTGTTTACTGTCTTTGATAGCTTGGATACACTTGCGCTATTTTGATTTGGTTAAATTTTAAGAGCAGAAGCAGTCCCGAAAGTTTGAACATAATACCCTCAGTCGTTCTTGGAAGTTGGAATACTGTTGAGATGTCTTACTGGGAACTAGCAATAACACAGTGCATTTTCGATTTAATCTTAAGGCAACATTTAGTTTTTAAGCATATTGGGCAAATGGGAGGGTGGGCGTTGGAGGGAGACTAGTTGCCCTCCAATCACTTTCGACTATTGAAAAGGGTATTAGCCCTTTCTATTTTCATTCGAATGAGCCCTTTTCGAAGTTCCTGAGACAACTCATTCGATACGAAGTGCCCTGGTCTAAACAAAAAAATAATAATACTTTGTACCCACATCGATCTTTACTATAATTAAATAAAAAAAACGAGTTTTTTTTAATTGAAAGTAAGGAGCAACATTAAAACTTAAAACGAATAGAAATTATTCTGTATATGAAAGGGGCTGTCCCCTCCTCAATGCTTCGCTCTTTATGCTAAAGTTTTTATTGTTTTAAAAAAGTGTTTTTTATTGTTTTAAAAAAGTTCTTATTATTTTTATTGTTTTAAAAAAGTTCTACAAAAGTTTTTTTGTAGCGTGGGAGGGGGCCTAGTCGCCCTCTATGTTTTTGTCACTTAGAAAAGGCACTATAAATTTCAATTTCCGTTCGAATGAGCCCTCCTACGATATTCTAGGACCACTGGGTCGATACAATTACCCCTGGAAAAAAAAAACAAATACGCATCCGCGATCTTTCTTCTGGCAAAAAATACAAAATTCCACTTTTTTTGCAGATAGGAGCTTGAAACCACTACAGTTGGGTTTTCTGCTACTCTGAATCTGATGGTGTGATTTTCTTTAAGTTTCTATAATTCTTAGGGGGGGGGGGTCCCCCTTTTTTCGAAAATCAGGCAAATTTTCTCAGGCACGTAACTTTTTATGGGTAAGACTAAACTTGATGAAACTTATATATTTGAAATCAGCATTAAAATTTGATTCTTGTAATGTATCTATTTGTATCAAAATTTGGTGTTTTAGAGTTTCGGTTACTATTGAGCCGGGTCGCTACAGCTTATTACCACCAACTGTTTGAACATGTCAAGTCTTTCAATCACTTTTGACTATTAAAAAGGGCGGTAGCCCTTTCAATTTCCAACTGAATGAGCCTTTTTTGGGTTTCTACGAATACGCTTTCTATAAACACCTTATATGCCCATATGGCATAAATTACAACCCATGCCCTGAGGACTGTTAGGGGGGTTGTCACCCTCAAAGACCTAATTTCCAGAGCTTTCAACAACGTTAGTAGTAAGGCATCAATTCGCGCTGATCCCACATTGAATTACACATGGATATGTGTGCAGTTTAACCGGTACATTGGCTTACCAGGGCCAGTCACCTATTACTATGAACGGTACTTGCCCTACCAGACGGGTTTTCTAATGTGACACTCATTTTTTTGGGGGGGGGTCAAACAGAGAGAGAGCTGGCGGTCACACTAACTTGATTAGTAGTTGGATTCAAATATAAGGAGTAATGTGAACGACTAATGTTTTTGAAAAGGGTAATTACTTCTAAGTTCAATAACCAAATTAAACTTCCGATGGTTAAGAAAGTGTAACGGGTAATTAAAGTATGAGGAATGGGATGCTATAATTAGAATGGTTTTAAGTTAAAAATTGTGACGTAAAAATAACTCTATTTGCGAATTTTTTTGCGAAAAGGTATTTGCGCAAAGGTATTGCGTTGGTTAAGAAAGCGTAACGGGTAATTAAAGTATGAGGAATGGGATGCTATAATTAGAATGGTTTTAAGTTGAAAATTGTGACGTAAAAATAACTCTATTTGCGAATTTTTTGCGAAAAGGTATTTGCGCAAAGGTATTGCGTTGGTTAAGAATGCCTCACGGGTAATTAAAGAATGAGGAATGGGATGCTTGCATCAACAATACAAAGAATATGCTCAGATACTTAATAGATTTGACGCCTACAAGAGACATTGGTAAAAGGTATTCAATAGCTTAATTGAAAAGTAACGATAGAATGACATTGTGACTTGACCTAGCTTTACCTCTCCGATATGGTCTGTATAATACACAAGTAACATTTGAAAAGTATGAGGGGGGTGGGGGCAAGTATTCAGTTAAAATAAAGCTAGGATTCTTGTCACTTTTCGTTCCCCCAATTTTTCAATGCGGGTGTTTACAACTAAGGGGGAAACTGGCCTGACCAGAGTGTTTATATTCTTGTCACTTTTCGTTCCCCGAATTTTTCAAAGTGGGTGTTTACAACTAAGGGGGAAACTAGCCTGGCCAAAGAGTATTTATATTCTTGTCACCTTTCGTCCCCCCAATTTTTCAAAGTGGGTGTTTACAACTAAGGGGGAAACTGGCCCGACCAAAGAGTATTTATATTCTTGTCACTTTTCGTTCCCCCAATTTTTCAAGGTGGGAGTTTACAACTAAGGGGGAAACTGGCCCGACCAAAGAGTATTTATATTCTTGTCACTTTTCGTTCCCCCAATTTTTCAAAGCGGGTGTTTACAACTAAGGGGAAACTGGCCCGACCAAAGAGTATTTATATTCTTGTCACTTTTCGTTCCCCCAATTTTTCAAAGCGGATGTTTACAACTAAGAGGGAAACTGCCCCGACCAAAGAGTATTTATATTCTTGTAACTTTTCGTTCCCCCAATTTTTCAAAGCGGGTGTTTACAACTAAGGGGGAAACTGACCCCGACCAAAGAGTATTTATATTCTTGTCACTTTTCGTTCCCCCAATTTTTCAAAGCAGGTGTTTACAACTAAGGGGAAACGGGCCCAACCAAAGAGTATTTATATTTTTGTCACTTTTCGTTCCCCCAATTTTTCAAAGTGGGTGTTTACAACTAAGAGGAATGACAGAAGGATGTATTAGCGAAGTTATAGTGGAGGGCGAGTTGCTAGCGAAAAACCTGTGTGGATGAGTTGAAATAAAAATTTTAATGAGAAATGACTGAAAAGTGTTTTGGGGGATATGGGTTGATTGGCAGAAGAATGTATTAGCAAAGTTATAGTGGAGGGCGAGTTGCTAGCGAAAAACCCATGTGGATGAGTTGAAATAATTTTTTTTTTTACAAGAAATGACTGAAAAGTGTTTGATTGAGAGAAGGATGTATTAGCGAAGTTATAGTGGAGGGCGAGTTGCTAGCGAAAAACCCGTGTGGATGAGTTGAAATAAAATTTTTTTTAACAAGAAATGACTGAAAAGTGTTTTGGGGGAGATGGGTTGATTGCCAGAAGGATGTATTAGCGTAGTTATAGTGGAGGGTGGGGGTTCAGTTGTACGGGGCTTCGGTTATACAGTGGTTCAGTTACATGGGGGGTTCAGTTGCACGGGGGTTTAGTTAAATGAGGCTTGAGTTGCACGGGAGTTGAGTTGCACGAGGGTTCAGTTGCACGGGGGTTCAGTTACATGCGGATTCAGTTACATGGGGATTAGTTAAATGCGGTTGAGTTGCATAGTCTCGTTGGAAAAAATTGGAGTTCATACTTAAACAGTTCTATTAAGAGCTATTGCTATGGTAATGATTCATTTTTGAATCGAAACTATGCTTTTCTGACTGAAGATACACATTTGAATCAGAAAATGTGAAAATGTACACAATTGAAACAGAGAAGTGTGTTTTGACGATATTTTCTATAATTTCCACTGAAAAATAGGAGTTCACGCTTAAAAAGTTCTATTAAGAGCTATTTTTATGGAAATGCTTTTACAATCGGAAATGTTTGATTAACATTTGCAAAAAATCCAAATATTTTCCCAGAAAAGAAAAGTTCAACTTCGATTCTGAATTTTCTCAATGAAAATGAAATAAGTTATTGATCAATTCTATTTTCATAAAATAATTTAAAATTTCCACTTCAATTCAGATTTTTCTCAAAGAGATGACAAAATTTAAAATATTGTTCCAAATTTTTCATAGAAGATAGAAAAAGTTATACTTTGATTGTGATTATTCTTCATGAAGATATGGAGCTCCACTTTAATTCTAAGTTTTCTCGAAGAAGTTCTAATTTCTCCAGAGAAAATAAAAAGCTTCCACATCAGTTTTAAGTTCATCAAGACATAAAAAATTTAAAGTTCAGTTCTAAATTTTTCCATAGAAGATAGGAAAAGTTATACTATGATTGTGATTATTTTCCATGAAGATAAAAAGTTTCATTTTAATTCTAAATTTTCTTAAATTCAATTCCGACGTTTCTCAAAGAGATGAAAAAATTTAAAGATCTGTTCCAAATATTTTCCCGGAAAAGAAAAGTTCAACTTCGATTCTGAATTTTCTCAATGAAAATGAAATAAGTTATTGATCAATTCTATTTTCATAAAATAATATAAAATTTTCCACTTCAATTCAGATTTTTCTCAAAGAGATGACAAAATTTAAAATATTGTTCCAAATTTTTCATAGAAGATAGAAAAAGTTATACTTTGATTGTGATTATTCTTCATGAAGATATGGAGCTCCACTTTAATTCTAAGTTTTCTCGAAGAAGTGCAAAATGTACAAGTTCTCTTCTGAATTTTCTTAGAGAGGAGAAAAAAAGTTAGCTCAATTCTGAAATTTACCAATGAAAATGAAAAAGCTTCCATTTCAGTTCATAATTTCTCAAAGACATAAAAATTTAAAGTTCAATTCTAAATTTTTCCATAGAAGATAGGAATGGCTATACTATGATTGTGATTATTTACCATGAAGATAAAAAGTTTCACTTTTTGTTTCAAAATATTTTTGGTCTATCGACCTAGTGGTACTAAAATATCGTAAGAGGGCTCATTTGACTGGAAATTAAAAGTTCTAGTGCCATTTTTAAGTGACCAAAAAGATTGGATGGTAACTACGCCGTCCTCTCACGCCTCTTTTTTTCCGAAATCGTGCAGTCAAAATTTGACACGACACACAAACAGAGTCATAGTGAGAGAGAAAATTTAAAGTTCTGTTCCAAATTTTTCATAGAAGATTGGAAAAGTTATACTTTGATCGTGAATATTCAAGTTCTCTTTTGAATTTTATCAAAGAAGACAATTCAATTCTAATTTCTCCAGAGAAAATAAAAGCTTCCACTTCAGTTTTAAGTTCACCATGACATAAAAAATTTAAAGTTCAGTTCTAAATTTTTACATAGAAGATAGGAAAAGTTATACTATGATTGTGATTATTTTCCATGAAGATAAAAAGTTTCACTTTAATTCAAATTTTCTCAAAGAAGTGAAGAAAAGTTCAACTTCGATTCTGAATTTTCTCAATGAAAATTAAATAAGTTAATGATCATTTCTATTTTCCCAAAATAATATAAAAATTTTCCACTTCAGTTCAGATTTTCTCAAACAGATGAAAAAATTTAAAATACTGTTCCAAATTTTTCATAGAAGATAGAAAAGTTCAGGTTCTCTTCTGAATTTTACCAAAGAACATAATTCAATTCTAATTTCTCCAGAGAAAATAAAAAGCTTCCACATCAGTTTTAAGTTTACCAAGACATAAAAAATTTAAAGTTCAGTTCTAAATTTTTCCATAGAAGATAGGAAAAGTTTATACTATGATTATGATTATTTTCTCAAAGAAGTGAAGAAAAGCAACTTCGATTCTGAATTTTCTCAATGAAAATGAAATAAGTTATTGATCATTTCTATTTTCCCAAAATAATATAAAAATTTTCCACTTCAGTTCAGACAAAAGTTATACTATGATTGTGATTATTTCCATGAAGATAAAAAGTTTCATTTTAATTCTAAATTTTCTTAAATTCAATTCCGACCTTTCTCAAAGAGATGAAAAAATTTAAAGTTCTGTTCCAAATATTTTCCCGGAAAAGAAAAGTTCAACTTCAATTCTGAATTTTCTCAATGAAAATGAAATAAGTTATTGATCAATTCTATTTTCCTAAAATAATATAAAAATTTTCCACTTCAATTAGAGTGGCGCGCCACTCTAAGTGAACATAGATCAACCCAACTTTTTGGATATCTCTCTCACTATGACTCTGTTTGTGTGTCGTGTCAAATTTTGACAAGAATGACAAGAATGTAAAATTCAGAAGAAAACCTGAACTTTTCTATATTCTATGGAAAATTTGGAACAATATTTTAAATTTTTTCATCTGTTTGGGAAAAATCTGAACTGAAGTGGAAAATTTTTATATTATTTTGGGAAAATAGAAATGATCAATAACTTATTTCATTTTCATTGAGAAAATTCAGAATCGAAGTTGAACTTTTCTTCACTTCTTTGAGAAAAATTAAAAATTGAAGTGAAACTTTTATCTTCATAGGAAATACTCACAATCATAGTATAGCTTTTCCTATCTTCTATGTAAAAATTTAGAACTGAACTTTAATTTTTTTATGTCATGGTGAACTTAAAACTGAAGTGGAAGCTTTTTATTTTCTCTGGAGAATTAGAATTGAATTGTGTTCTTTGATAAAATTCAGAAGAGAACTTGAATATTCCCGATCAAAGTATAACTTTTCCAATCTTCTATGAAAAATTTGGAACAGAACTTTAAATTTTCTCTCTCGCTATGACTCTGTTTGTGTGTCGTGTCAAATTTTGACTGCACGATTTCGGAAAAAAGAGGCGTGAGAGGCGGCGTAGTTACCATCCAATCTTTTTGGTCACTTAAAAATGGCACTAGAACTTTTAATTTCCAGTCAAATGAGCCCTCTTACGATATTTTAGTACCACTAGGTCGATAGACCAAAAATATTTGAAACAAAAAGTGAAACTTTTTATCTTCATGGTAAATAATCACAATCATAGTATAGCCATTCCTATTTTCTATGGAAAAATTTAGAATTGAACTTTAAATTTTTATGTCTTTGAGAAATTATGAACTGAAATGGAAGCTTTTTCATTTTCATTGGTAAATTTCAGAATTGAGCTAACTTTTTTTCTCCTCTCTAAGAAAATTCAGAAGAGAACTTGTACATTTTGCACTTCTTCGAGAAAACTTAGAATTAAAGTGGAGCTCCATATCTTCATGAAGAATAATCACAATCAAGTATAACTTTTTCTATCTTCTATGAAAAATTTGGAACAATATTTTAAATTTTGTCATCTCTTTGAGAAAAATCTGAATTGAAGTGGAAAATTTTATATTATTTTATGAAAATAGAATTGATCAATAACTTATTTCATTTTCATTGAGAAAATTCAGAATCGAAGTTGAACTTTTCTTTTCCGGGAAAATATTTGGATTTTTTGCAAATGTTAATCAAACATTTCCGATTGTAAAAGCATTTCCATAAAAATAGCTCTTAATAGAACTTTTTAAGCGTGAACTCCTATTTTTCAGTGGAAATTATAGAAAATATCGTCAAAACACACTTCTCTGTTTCAATTGTGTACATTTTCACATTTTTCTGATTCAAATGTGTATCTTCAGTCAGAAAAGCATAGTTTCGATTCAAAAATGAATCATTACCATAGCAATAGCTCTTAATAGAACTGTTTTAAGTATGAACTCCAATTTTTTCCAACGAGACTATGCAACTCAACCGCATTTAACTAATCCCCATGTAACTGAATCCGCATGTAACTGAACCCCCGTGCAACTGAACCCTCGTGCAACTCAACTCCCGTGCAACTCAAGCCCCATTTAACTAAACCCCCGTGCAACTGAACCCCCCATGTAACTGAACCCCTGTATGACCGAAACCCCGTACAACTGAACCCCCACCCTCCACTATAACTACGCTAATACATCCTTCTGGCAATCAACCCATCTCCCCCAAAACACTTTTCAGTCATTTCTTGTAAAAAAAAAATTTATTTCAACTCATCCACACGGGTTTTTTCGCTAGCAACTCGCCCTCCACTATAACTTCGCTAATACATCCTTCTGCCAATCAAACACTTTTCAGTCATTTCTTGTAAAAAAAAAAATTATTTCAACTCATCCACATGAGTTTTTTGCTAGCAACTCGCCCTCCACTATAACTTCGCTAATACATTCTTCTGCCAATCAACCCATATCCCCCAAAACACTTTTCAGTCATTTCTCATTAAAATTTTTATTTCAACTCATCCACACAGGTTTTTTCGCTAGCAACTCGCCCTCCACTATAACTTCGCTAATACATCCTTCTGTCATTCCTCTTAGTTGTAAACACCCACTTTGAAAAATTGGGGGAACGAAAAGTGACAAGAATATAAATACTCTTTGGTCGGGCCAGTTTCCCCTTAGTTGTAAACACCCGCTTTGAAAAATTGGGGGAACGAAAAGTGACAAGAATATAAATACTCTTTGGTCGGGGCCAGTTTCCCCCTTAGTTGTAAAAACCCGCTTTGAAAAATTGGGGGAACGAAAAGTTACAAGAATATAAATACTCTTTGGTCGGGGCAGTTTCCCTCTTAGTTGTAAACATCCGCTTTGAAAAATTGGGGGAACGAAAAGTGACAAGAATATAAATACTCTTTGGTCGGGCCATTTTCCCCTTAGTTGTAAACACCCGCTTTGAAAAAATTGGGGGAACGAAAAGTGACAAGAATATAAATACTCTTTGGCCAGGCCAGTTTCCCCCTTAGTTGTAAACACCCACTTTGAAAAATTCGGGGAACGAAAAGTGACAAGAATATAAATACTCTTTGGTCGGGCCAGTTTCCCCCTTAGTTGTAAAACACCCGCTTTGAAAAATTGGGGAACGAAAAGTGACAAGAATCCTAGCTTTATTTTAACTGAATACTTGCCCCCACCCCCCTCATACTTTTCAAACGTTACTTGTGTATTATACAGACCACATCGGAGAGGTAAAGCTAGGTCAAGTCACAATGTCATTCTATCGTTACTTTTCAGTTAAGCTATTGAATACCTTTTACCAATGTCTCTTGTAGGCGTCAAATCTATTAAGTATCTGAGCATATTCTTTGTATTGTTGATGCAAGCATCCCATTCCTCATTCTTTAATTACCCGTGAGGCATTCTTAACCAACGCAATACCTTTACGCAAATACCTTTTCGCAAAAAATTCACAAATAGAGTTATTTTTACGTCACAATTTTCAACTTAAAACTATTCTAATTAGAGCATCCCATTCCTCATACTTTAACTACCCGTTACGCTTTCTTAACCAACGCAATACCTTTGCGCAAATACCTTTTCGCAAAAAATTCGCAAATAGAGTTATTTTTACATCACAATTTTCAACTTAAAACCATTCTAATTATAGCATCCCATTCCTCATACTTTAATTACCCGTTACACTTTCTTAACCATCGGAAGTTTAATTTGGTTATTGAACTTAGAAGTAATTACCCTTTTCAAAAACATTAGTCGTTCAAATTACTCCTTATATTTGAATCCAACTACTAATCAAGTTAGTGTGACCGCCAGCTCTCTCTCTGTTTGACCCCCCCCCCCCCCAAAAAAATTAGTGTCACATTAGAAAACCCGTCTGGTAGGGCAAGTACCGTTCATAGTAATAGGTGACTGGTCCTGGCAAGCCAATGTACCGGTTAAACTGCACACATATCCATGTGTAATTCAATGTGGGATCAGCGCGAATTGATGCCTTACTACTAACGTTGACAAAAACTGCTATCTCAAAATTTTGATTGGCTGTGTTAGGGGAAATGGTGGGCGCGAGAGGGTGGTTAGTTACCCTTCAATCACTTCCGACTATTAAAAAGTACACTAGCCCTTTCAATTTCCAATCGAATGGGCCCTTTTTGAAGTTTCTACGACAACGCTTTCTATAAAAACCTTATATGCCCCATGGCATAACTTACAACCCTTGACCTGAGGGCTGTGAGGGGGTTGTCATCCTCAAAGACATAATTTCCTGACATTTCAACTACGTTGAACAAAATGGCTACCTTAAAATTTTGATTGGATATGCTTGGGGAAATGGTAGGCGTGAGAGGGGGTTACTTGCCATCCAATCACTTTTGACTATTAAAAAGGGCACTAGCCGTTTCAGTTTCCAATCGAATGATTCCTTTTTGAAGTTTCTACGATAACGCTTTCTAAAAAAAAACCTTATTTTCCCCCAGGGCAAAACTTACAACCCTTGCCCTGAGGGCTCTGGAGGGATTGTTATCCTCAAAAACATAATTTCCAGACTTTTTAACTACGTCGAACAAAATGGCCATCCCAAAATTTTGATTGGATGTGTTTGGGGAAATGGTGGGTATTATACTCCAATCACTGTCGACTAGTAAAAAGGGCAAAAGCCCTTCTAATTTCCAATCGAATGAGCCCTTTTTGAAGTTTCTACAACATTACTATCTATAAAAAACTTATATGCCCCCAGGGTATGACTTACAACCCTTGCCCCGAGGGCTCTGAAGGGGTTATCATCCTCAACGACCTAATTTCTAAAACTTTTAACTACGTTGAACAAAATTGCTATCTAAAAATTTTGATTGGATGTGTTTGGGGAAAAGGTGGGTATGAGAGGGGGGTTAGTTGGCCTCCAATCACTTTCAACTATTAAAAGAGCACTAGCCCTTTGAATTTCCAATCGAATGAGCCCTTTTTAAGTTTCTACGACAAAGCTTTCAATAAAAACCTTATATGCGCTCAAAGCATAACTTATAAGCCTTGCCCTGAAGACTGTGGGAGGAAGGTCTTGCTCAAAGATATAATTTCCAGAAGTTTCAACTACATTGAACAAAATAGCTATCTGAAAATTTTGATTGGATTTGTTAGGGGAAATGGTGGACGAAGAAGGGGTGTTAGTTGCCCTCAAATCACTTTCGACTATCAAAAAGGGCACCAGCCCTTTGAATTTCCAATCATATGAGCCCTTTTTCAAGTTTCTACGACAAAGTTTTCCATAAAAACCTTATATGCCCTCAGGGCATAACTTACAGCCCTTACCCTGAGGGTTGTGGGGGGAGTGTCATCCTCAAAGATATAATTTCCGGACCTTTCAACTTCTTTGAATAAAATGGCTATCTCAAAATTTTGATCGGATGTGTTAGGATAAATGGTGGGCGTGGAAGGGGTTTTAGTTGCCTTCCAATCATTTTCGACTATTAAAAAGGGCACTAGCCATTTCAATTTCCAATCAAATGAGCCCTTTTTGAAGATTCTACGACAACACTTTCTATAAAAAACCTTATATGCCCCCAGGGCATAAATTACAACCCTTGCCCTGAGGACTGTGGAAGGGGGGGTAGTCATCCTCAAACACCTAATTTCCAGAACTTTCAACTACGGTGAACAAAAAGGCTATCTCAAAATTTTGATTAGATATGTTTGGGGAAAAGGCGGACATGAGAGGGGGGTTAGTTGCCCTACAATCACTTTTCGACTATTAAAAAGGGCACTAGCCCTTTGAATTTCCAATCGAACGAGCCTTTTTTGAAGTTTTTACGACATCACTTTCTATAAAAACCTTTTATGGCTATTAAATAAGACCTCTAAATTGTTGGAAAATCAACACTTTTTCCATTAAAAAGACTTTAATTAGGAAAACTAAATGTTAATGAGTTAAAGGTCCAACATAAAACGATTGCTGACATAAGAAAGCTTTCGCTATTATATAAGACCTCTAAATTGTTGGAGAATAAAAACTTTTTCCATTAAAAAGACTTCAATTAGAAAACTAAACGTCAAATAGTTAAGGTCCAAAATAAAATAAAACGTATGCTGACATAAAAAATTTTTCGCTATTAAATAAGACCTCTAAACTGTTGGAAAATCAAACCTTTTTCCATTAAAAAGACTTTAATTAGAGAAACTAAATGTTAATGAGTTAAAAGTCCAAAATAAAACGATTGCTGACATGAGAAAGCTTTCGCTATTGAACAAGACCTCTAAAAAAGCTTCCGCTATTAAACAAGACCTCTAAACTGTTGGAAAATCAATCCCTTTTCCATTAAAAGGGCTTTAATTAGAAAAACTAAATGTTAAAAAGTTAAAAGTCCAAAATAAAAAGATTCCGGACATAAAAAAACACTTTCGTTATTAAATAAGACATCTAAATTGTTGGAAAATCGAAACTTTTCCCATTAAAAAGAATTTAATTGGGAAAAATACATGCTAAAGAGTTAAAGATCCAAAATAAAAAGATTACCGACATAAAAAACCTTCCGCTATTAAATCAGAAATTTCAACAATTAGAAAAAAAAATTGTTGTGTTAAAAAGACTTTTAATGGGAAAACAAGATTTTAAACAATTAAAGGTTCAAAATAAAAAGATTCTTGACAAAAAGAAAAAGGTGGGCATGAGAGGGGGTTAGTTGGCCTCCAATCCCTTTCAACTATTAAAAGAGCACTAGCCCTTTGAATTTCCAATCGAATGAGCCCTTTTTAAGTTTCTACGACAAAGCTTTCAATAAAAACCTTATATGCGCTCAAAGCATAACTTATAAGCCTTGCCCTGAAGACTGTGGGAGGAATGTCTTGCTCAAAGATATAATTTCCAGAAGTTTCAACTACATTGAACAAAATAGCTATCTGAAAATTTTGATTGGATTTTGTTAGGGGAAATGGTGGACGAAGAAGGGGTGTTAGTTGCCCTCAAGGCAACTAACTTAGGCATAACTTACAGCCCTTACCCTGAGGGTTGTGGGGGGAGTGTCATCCTCAAAGATATAATTTCCGGACCTTTCAACTTCTTTGAATAAAAATGACTATCTCAAAATTTTGATCGGATGTGTTAGGATAAATGGTGGGCGTGGAAGGGGTGTTAGTTGCCTTCCAATCATTTTCGACTATTAAAAAGGGCACTAGCCATTTCAATTTCCAATCAAATGAGCCCTTTTTGAAGATTCTACGACAACACTTTCTATAAAAAACCTTATATGCCCCCAGGGCATAACTTACAACCCTTGCCCTGAGGACTGTGGAAGGGGGGGTAGTCATCCTCAAACACCTAATTTCCAGAACTTTCAACTACGGTGAACAAAATGGCTATCTCAAAATTCTGATTAGATATGTTTGGGGAAAAGGCGGACATGAGAGGGGGGTTAGTTGCCCTACAATCACTTTTGACTATTAAAAAGGGCACTAGCCCTTTGAATTTCCAATCGAACGAGCCTTTTTTGAAGTTTTTACGACATCACTTTCTATAAAAACCTTTTATGGCTATTAAATAAGACCTCTAAATTGTTGGAAAATCAACACTTTTTCCATTAAAAAGACTTTAATTAGGAAAACTAAATGTTAATGAGTTAAAGGTCCAACATAAAACGATTGCTGACATAAGAAAGCTTTCGCTATTATATAAGACCTCTAAATTGTTGGAAAATAAAAACTTTTTCCATTAAAAAGACTTCAATTAGAAAACTAAACGTCAAATAGTTAAGGTCCAAAATAAAATAAAACGTATGCTGACATAAAAAATTTTCCGCTATTAAATAAGACCTCTAAACTGTTGGAAAATCAAACCTTTTACCATTAAAAGACTTTAATTAGAAAAACTAAATGTTAATGAGTTAAAAGTCCAAAATAAAACGATTGCTGACATGAGAAAGCTTTCGCTATTGAACAAGACCTCTAAATTGTTGGACAGTCAAAAGTTTTCTATTAAAAAGACTTTAATAAGAAAAACTAAATGTTAATGAGTTAAAAGTCCAAAATAAAACGATTGCTGACATAAGAAAGCTTTCGCTATTAAAAAGACCTCTAAATTGTTGGACAATCAAAACTTCTCCATTAAAAAGACTTTAATTAGAAAAACTAAATGTTAATGAGTCAAAGATCCAAAATATAACGATTGCCGACATATTAAAGCTTCCGCTATTAAACAAGACCTCTAAACTGTTGGAAAATCAATCCCTTTTCCATTAAAAGGGCTTTAATTGTCCGGCATGCAGTAATGCATTGGATTGTGTTTTTTTAAATGAGATGTTTGTTTATTTATTTATTGTAACCCGTTTGTAAAAAAAAAAAAAATAATAATAAAATAATTTTATGACCTGTTAAAAAATTAGAAAAACTAAATGTTAAAAAGTTAAAGGTTCAAAATAAAAAGATTCCGGACATAAAAAAACACTTTCGTTATTAAATAAGACATCTAAATTGTTGGAAAATCGAAACTTTTCCCATTAAAAAGACTTTAATTGGGAAAAATACATGCTAAAGAGTTAAAGATCCAAAATAAAAAGATTACCGACATAAAAAACCTTCCGCTATTAAATCAGAAATTTCAACAATTAGAAAAAAAATTGTTGTGTTAAAAAGACTTTTAATGGGAAAACAAGATTTTAAACAATTAAAGGTTCAAAATAAAAGATTCTTGACAAAAAAAAATTTTCTGCTATTAAAATTCAAATAGGAAATAAGAACACTTAGAAGGAGTGTAAGAAAAATCTCTGCCTGTTTAAATGGTCAAAAAAGCTTGAGACTCCGAACTTCAAAATTAAGGCTTGAAATCAATAAAATATGCACAGTAATGTCGGCATACACAAAAATACGAGTTAAAAGTGGAAAGGGCATGGCCTCCGTATGGGGTATTTATGGGGCAAAATTGAACCTTTTTTTACAAACTAAAAATAGAAATCTTATGTTAAAGGGGACAATTTGAGGAGAAAACAAATTATTTTCCATCCTTGGGTCTGAGTTTTTTCTGAAGGGTGGACCGTTACCTCAAAAAGAAAAATAAAGCAAATTGACACTAAATCTAAAAAAAAAAAACAAAAAAAAAAAACAAAGGCTATTTATCGCAAATGTCGAGGATGCAACTAGCTTTATCGTGGCAAACGAATATCTGAAATGTTAGCAGATAATAACACGTAAGAAATTCTTGTAGAATTCCAACGCCACAGATACGTCGTAAAAGTCACGAAGAAACAAAAATTTTGTCGAAACGTAATGAAAACGGCATTGCCTTGGCCCTTACTTCGTCACCTCAATCTTGCTAGAAATTCTCCGTGAAATAATGTCGCGAAACGCCCGAAAAGGGCTCCGGGAAATTGCGTGGATATTAAAGGGTACATCAGCTAGCAGGCAGTTACTCACTCCTTGAAAATCTCTCAGGAAGCATTGGCCCATATGGTACTGATGATTGGAATCATCGTAAATAAAATTCTTTAAGAGTATATATTGTTATCAACACAAAACTCATTTTTTTTAGAGTTTAGGGCATTATTAGCATGTTTCACTTCTTACTTACAGATCGTTATCGCCGACTTTATTGGCCGTGACTTAAAGAAGCCAAAAATGTCATATCACAAAAAGCATAGGAGAAATATAGATTTTTACCAAGTCTACGCTAATAGAATTACACTTTTGGGTTGTCTATTATAGCGAAGATACTCTCAAAAGGTCTGATAGTTCACCCCTATGAATTCTTGATATTTCATCCACCTTTGCTTCACTATTCGTCGAGGGGGAGTTACTGGCATCGTGACGAGAATAGCGAACCGACAAGAGCTTGTTCTGTCTCTGTGTTTCTTCTTATGCACATCTATTAGCCCCCCCCCCCCCACTCTCTATTTATCATCATCAATATCTTGATTCCTACAAATGGTCACGCGTCAAATTAGAATGGTATGGGTAATAAAAACATAAGAAAGAATGTGCTTAAGCAAATGCAGAGCCAAAAACGTGTTACTCGTTCAATTCAAAACTTGCACTTTTCAAAGACTTGTTTGCAAATCAATGAGGCATTTCTCAAAACAACTAATATCTCTTACGCGCTATTAGATCAGTATATCAACAGCATGGAATCAGATTTTTATTTCAGTTGATACTTAATCTCTGAGAGAAAAAGGGGTGTGAAGTACAAAGTACTCCTAGTATATGTGCAGTAGAATCAGTTAGTTATTTTTTAATGCGGAAATGGCAAAAGACAATCTTAAAATCCACCATGGATTATTATTTACGAAACACAGGGCGATTCTGGAAAACATTCAAATGGAGCAGGTAAACAATTCACTTATATGATCTCTTCTGAGCTTAGCACTAGCCTGTGCTACAGCCTACAGGGGCGTAATTTCTTCAAATCCTGGAGGGGACGGCAAAGTGGGAGAAAATTTTCCTAAATTAAGTGCAAATGACAGTAAAAATTGAAAAATAAGCCGTTTGGTTCCATAAAGGTATTGTTTAGTACTTTAAAAACTATATAAAGGTAATTTACAGTACTATAAATGTAAATATGTTCTAACAAACTGATCTGGGTAAAGTTCTACGAAATCATATTATTGAGTTAGGACTAAAGTGAATACACCATTCGATGCCTTTTTTTATGCTGATTACGAATATAATAAGCATTTCTATCGGAAAGGAATTTCAGCCCCCCCCCCCTATATAGGCTATACCTAAACCAACCTAACCTAACCCTGAATTGGCATATATAGGGGGGGGGCTGAAATTCATTTCCGATAGAAATGCTTATTATATTCGTAATCAGCATAAAAAAAGGCATTGAATGGTGTATTCACTTTAGTCCTAACTCAATAATATGATTTCGTAGAACTTTACCCTGAGCTGTTTCTGTTGATTCAGTTTTATCATAATTTTGACAAGATTTCGGAAAAAACTAAATTCATCTGGGGGGCAAACTGGAGTTTAGGGGGGCCAACCGAGGTCTGGTAGGGGCAGTTGCCCCCTGCCCCATAGCAAACTAAGCTCCTGCTTTGCTAACAAAGTTCTTCCTTCAGTATGCTCAGTAAATCTCTTTTTATTCGATTTTCGGTAAGCTTGATGCTAGGCTCCATTTCGTCGTCTTGGATAAACACTAAAGAGTAAAAGTTGGGGGCTATTGAGAAGGAAACAGGCTGAGAAACAGTTATTACTTCATAATTTAAAGACAGGCACGCACCCGCAGTAGGGGGGGGGGGGCTCAAGAAAAATTAAATTCTGTTTTTAAATCATATTCAGTCTGTTCTGTTTTATCATTCATTCCTTAGTCCCTATTCAAAACTTGCATTCAAAGAACTAAAATAAACTTAAAGTAATGTAACTTTTAAATACCGCTTTTTTCTAAGGAATTTTTAAAGATATCCGTTGGTTGACCCAGGGACCCTCGGTCAGCCCCTCCCCCGTAATTATTTTCTGAGTGTGCCACTGTTTGTAAAATAATTGTATATTACACACGGTAAATTTTTGAGTTGTTTAACTATAGCTTAGCCAGCTGCTTTCTAAAATTTTGACCTGTCAAAACAATGGCCACCATTGTAAATTATTACATTTAGAGGACTACGCTCAGGGCCTCCACAAACACAGGTTCTTCGGCCACCTCCTTCCTCGCCGCCACTAGCACTAACCCTGACGACCTCTTGTGAACTCAATGGGGTCAGATATGGCCCTAGGTTACACACAAAACTTTGCTTATTTTTTAGTTGTTGTTATTTTTTTTTCTTTTTTTTAAGTGACACTATTTCACATAATGAACCAACTGTTGATGATTAATAAGTGCAAAAAATAATCAACAAGCCAATAAGTTGAAAAACTTTTATATAAAATCTAGAACTAGACCTAGCCCCATAAAGGGGATGGGACGCCCTTGTTACCGTGGTCACCATTATATTTGGAATCAGTGTTGAATGATGAACTCTAATTGAATGGTATGGTACAAGTCTTCAGTGTGGCCAGATCGTGAACAAAAAAGTAAGCCGCAGCCTTTGAAAAACAAGCCAAAAATAAGCCAGACAATTTTTTGCCCAAAATCTAACTTTACTTTTAATGGTGTCCAAGTTTTGACGGCCGTTTTATAGAAATACTCACCACTATTCAGGTCCTTTGATCCTGCTGGCACTATCCACCTTTCAATTCGTTCCCTGGTTTGCGGAAGTTCAGTTCCAGTGTAGAGATTATTTTGAGGCTGCATTTAGTAGAATTGCGATAAACCGCTACCCCATGTGAAACTCTAGAGACTTTACAGAAATTCCAGCGCGCTATGTTCAGAAAATGCTCGACCATGCTTACCTTCCTGTCCAACAGTTCGGGGAAAATTATTGACGAGGACGCCCACCGGCTCGATTTCTCCTGTGTTAGTTCGAGCACTGTCCGTGTGTGCGCCGAAATTTCTGTATCCCATAATTTCACTGAGTCGGACCTCCGATTACTATAATGATACTCTGTGACCCAATGCGGCACAACTTACAATGCCTGCCCCAGGCCCTGGGGGTAGTGAGGACACCTGAATTTTTGCTATCTGACTTTTGAGCAATTTTTAACTTAATGGCTATCTCAAAATTTTTATTGGATGCATTTGGGGAAAAGGAGCATGGGGGGGGGCTAGTTGCCCTCCAATCTCTTTTTACTCTAAAAAACTGAACTAGAACTTTCAATTTCCAATCAAATGAGCCATCTCTGAAGTTTATATGAGTATTCCTTCCATTAGGCCTAATGCCCAAAACCTCCCCCCCCCCATGGAAAAAATTCATACATCTTTCTCAATAGCAAATACTTTATATAAACAATGGACAAATGTCATAACTTAAATACCTTTCTCCAGGGGTTTTGTGGGGTCAAGTTACACTTGTAGTTATGTTATTCCGACTGATTAAATCTTTTAAAACTCAATATTTTCCTGGTTAATTTTTATTATAAGCCCACCCAGCATGAGCAGTCTGGAGGAGAGTATGGAGGAGTTGAATTCGAATTTAATTGGGGATCAATCACCCCAGGGTTAAACTAGAATTCCTCCCCTCAAAATAGGAACAAATTGAATCCCAAACTGCAATTCATGATTTCAAACAGCTCTTAAAAAGGGAATTTAATGGATATGCCCAAGTATATGTTGATCGATCTTTAAGTGAAGAGGGATGTGGAAGTGGATGCTTTTTAAAAGAGCTCAGCCTATGCACTGTGAAAAAACACAAGGCAGGGACCAGCACACTAACAGCTGAAGTAGCTGCAATCAATTTGTGCTTAGAGACCCTAATTAAACTGAAACAGAGCTTTTAACATATAGTAATATTCTCTGACTCTAAATCTGCTCTCTATATCCTATGAAACACTAACTTTGAAACACTGGGCATAGGCCTACATCAAACCAAAGAAAACCTAAGCAGCCTTGGAAGATTAGGCTTTGTTACTAAATTTCAATATATACCTAGTCATCTAGGTAAAGAAGGAAATGAAAAAGCAGACAAGATAGAAAAGCAAGATGCAAAAAGCCAAATGGAACCAGTGAAATCTCTAACTATAAGGGATACAACTAGATTATGACTAAAAAACATGGCTTGAATTAAAGCCACCAAATTTATCCCCCTTTCCAACCAGTATACAATCAGTCTGGTTCAACTGCCTGTGTTCAAATACAGCTAACTTCAACCACCACTCTCCTTCATACAAAATAAAGCAGCCAAATGGAGAAGTTGCCAATAGCCAATTTTGCAGGTACTGTAAAAACACAGAAGAAACCCCTGAGCATATACTGTTGAATTGTAAAATACTGGAAAGAAAACTGTCAATGGATCTAAATCTACAACACCATATATAGTAGGTCAAAATACGCTGACTATGTTGAATTAGATAAACCCTACTATGATGTTACCTCACATTATTAGCTAATAGCTGATTTAAATCTTTCCATATTCATCCACATTTTGAATATTAATAAGCAGTGTTTACAACAAGGCAGTTTACTATAACAGTAACATAATTTTTACAACAAGAGAAACTATGTAGTAAGGGATTATCTCATTCAGTAAAAATTGAATTCTCCCAAGAAGAAGTGTATGAACTTATCATGAGAAAAGAAGAACAAATTAAAGATTTGGATCTATTGTCAACCCAGCCCAGAAAGAAGAGGGGTCAATGATCTGATTTTCAGGACACTTGCATTGATTGTCTACAGTTGATTGATTAAATTTAATATAACAATGAACCTTGTTTATTTCAAAATCTGAAAGGTTTTTTTCTAAATAACAAAACTATAGGATAACTTCCATAGTTGCTGTCTGTTAGAGGTAATGTCTCATGTTTAATTATCAATGTTGTGGTCAAGATTTGTAGACTATTGGCCAAGATTGATAATTCTGAAAATTAGTAGTGGTCAAGATTAAAGTCTCAGCTGCCAGGTAAAGGACATACTGCATTCTAATCAGAGATACAGCTCAGATTAGGCACTGGCTAATCACTAGGAGTCTTACCCTATAGGCCTAGGCTACAGCAACAGTAACAAAGAAATCAGACATCAAAGCAACGGTAACTCATCTACTTATCCTGCTCCTGTACTTATATATCTCTTTCTGATATTTTCATTAGTATTATATGGTACTTTATTACATATTAGCTATTAGCCTATATTATATATAACTAATTTCTCTAGTATTTAACTATAGGCTAACACATTGGGAAAAATGAATAAAAGTGAGTCTGAAACAAGATTGATTGCTTCAGGTTTGCTTATGTCACAAGCTGATGCTCATCACTGCTAAAAATGGGGGTGCAAACCAGTCATGTACACCAGCTATTTTTCTGTGGCATGTACCCAATTTGCTGGTAGCCAATGCATTGAGGTACACACCTCAATGCATTGTGTACCCCCCCATACCAGTTAGGGATTAATTGTTTTATGTACAACCATCAAAATATAATGTACTCCTTCACCACTGTTGTAGTATACCACAGGATCTGTACCTCAGAATTTGATACCTACATCTAACCAAGTGTACTACTCCATATATAGCATAGCAGGACCTACTCTATATATAGCGTAGTAGGACCTATGCCATGTTTAATGTAGTACTGATTGTGGGGTGTAGCACTCAAATTCTTAGGTACAGATCCTGTGGTGTACTACTGCAGTGGTGAAGTAGTACATTATGTTGATGGTAGTACATAAAACAATTAATATCCCCAACTGCCCCATAACGATTTTCACTTTTGCATGTATTCTGAGAAAACCAATGACCAATTTGCTTCTTCCTTTGAACATATTTAAACTGAAGTGATGCAAAGCAAACCTCAAGTATAAATAAATGTATTTTCTCAGAATAGGCCTAGACAAAAAGTGAAAACGGGTATGGGGGTACCCAATATATTGTGGGCAGTACCCAATGCATTGGGGTGTGTACCCAGTCGACAAGGCTGTGTACCCAATCTGTTTGTACAGAGATACAAACAACAGAAAATAGCTAGAGTGTACATGACGACAGCATGACGACTCCTGGACGACTCACATGAACTAAACAGTTAAACAGGATCTGTAGATGTTACAGACATGCCTGTTATGAGTTTGATTCCTGGCGTTATTCTATACTAATAAGTAACAGCTAATATACTGTACCTTCAGCTGTAGTTCAACCCCATGACTTAATGGCTAATGCTTTTTATGCTGTTGTTACGAAGCCACGTGCCTCTTAGGATTTGAAAACTTCACCGCAGTGCCGCGGTTAGATTCGTATTTTGACCATAGAGTTAAAACGTGATTTTGACCTTTCGTGAGCATTCGTTCGTTCGTTCGTTCGAAAATCGGATAAATTGCCAAAAAATATAAATTCTTCCCGAAAAAGTAAATCACGCCAAGAAATAAGCCAGCTCAAAATAAAAATAGCCAAGTTTTAAGCCACAAGCCAGTTCCAAAAATTTTCACGCCAGTCGCCAACAAAATAAGCCAGTTTGGCGTAAAATAAGCCAATCTGGCCACACTGCAAGTCTTTGCTGTTGTAGTGTTTAGTCCAGAAGAGGGCATGCGCAAGTCTGCTGCTTAAATATATCCCAGGGCTATAAATCCCCGTCTTCATCAGCTTTCATCATCTCCTCTATTTGGTTCACAGACATGTCGAATTTGATCGTTTGGTTTTTATCAAGATTAATTAAAAAAAACTTTCCGAAAACCAATTTTATGACAAATATTTTCTTTTGTACTTAATATTGAAAATAAAAATTAAAATTATAGTAACATTTTGAACTGATGAACTTTCAGCAATTAATATCATTAGTTTAATTTATCATTCAGTTTAATCAGTTTAATTTATTAGCTTTTTTTAAAGTTGTTAAAGACGAATATAGTTTCCCTACAAGCAAGTGTTTGGAGATACTGCCTCCTTTCCTAACTGTAAATAAAAACCACAGTTTATATAATTATCCAGCATGATCTTTCCCTATCTCACCCATTATAAAAACCCGGACCAAGGTGCGAGTGCTCCAGAGAACGTTTTTGCAGATAGAAACATAAGCGGAATCAGATCTTTTCACGGGTAGACAAGTCAGATTGTGATCTAATCGGAAACAAGTGGAAACCCGCTATTACGAATAATGCACTTTGTTGGAAACAATCGGAAACAGACTAACCCGCTAATGCAGAAAGAAGTGGGTGGAGCTTTTTGTTCGTACCGAGAATGAAGACCAGAAATGATCTGCGATAAACTTACTGGATAATTATATAAACTGTGATAAAAACCAAAAGTCTTCTGCGTCATTGGCGCTTAACTTAAAACGGATTACATTACAGATATTTTCTTTTCCAGTTCTTACAGCATTGAAAATAAAATTTATTTACAGTGAAATAAGTTCTTGAACTGATGGATCTTTCAACAATTAATAACATTATACATCAAATATTCAATTTGATGTTGTTTATACTTTCCAAGAAAGTACAAGACGCGTATAGTTTTCATTAAAGTGCCAATGACACAGTAGGTTTTAGACTTTTACAGTGAGAGAAGGAGGTCATACCCAAGCTCTTGTTTGTGGTGATTTTTATTCGTTTCAAGCTTGATTTGCATATTCAATTTGAGTTTCACTCGTTTTAAGATTTATTTATTAATTTATATTAATATCTATTGTATGTTTGTTTGCATTGATTGTTTATTTAATTTCTGTTCGTTTTTAAGTTTCATCTATACTTCAATAGGAAAATATTTTTTTTTTCATTTTAAGCTTGATATTCATATCCAATCTAAGCATTACTCGCTTTAAGATCTATTTATTCATTTATATTATTACTAGTTGTATGTTTTTGCTATGATTGTTTATTTAATTTCTGTTCGTTTTGGGTTTCATTTATTCTTTAATAGTAATTTCTGGTCGTTTTGAGGTTGAATTTTAAAAGGTATTTGTATCAGCTGAGTTTAAGTTTAAAATGGCCTTTACTTTTCTTTGACAAACTTATTTTTCGGAAAGTTTTTTTAATTAATTTTCGTTCGTTTTTGATTGCAAAAAAATTCAATTTTTTAAAAATTCCTTATTTCAAAATCAAACTTAAAAAAAATAAATCAAATATTCATCAAAGTA
Organism: Artemia sinica; assembly: GCA_027921565.1. Lineage (NCBI taxonomy): Eukaryota > Metazoa > Arthropoda > Branchiopoda > Anostraca > Artemiidae > Artemia > Artemia sinica. The sequence goes on from CM051262.1 coordinate 30,595,329, forward strand.
ACAAAACTGATATTAAACTAACAATATCAAAGTGAACAAATGGGTTTGTGTCAACCTCGGAGTTTTTATTATCTGATGTTTGAACTATTTTTAACAAAATTGCTATTTCAAAATTTTTATCGGATGGGTTTAGGGAAAAAGGGTGTGGGGGGACTAGATTAAGCTTCAGTCTCTTTTGACTCTTTAAAAGTGTACAAGAACTTTCTATTTTCAATCAAATGAGCCCTCTCTGAAGTTTATACGAGTATCACTTCTATAAGAACCATATGTATCCCCAGAGTATAACTTACAACGCCTATCTCCGGGCCCTGGGGGGTTGTGTCGACCCTGGAGTTTTAATATCTGATGGTTGAACTATTTTTAACAAAATCGTCACCTGAAATTTTATCCGATGGGTTTATCCATCCAATACACCCAAAGGCGTGGAGATTGGGAGGGGCTAGTTGCCCTCTGATCTTTTTTCACTCTGAGAAAATGAACTACAACTTTTAATTTCCATTCAAATGAACCTTCTCTGAAGTTTATACGAGCAAACCTTCCATAAGAACCATATATGCCCCCAGAGCAATACTTAAAACGCCTGCCCTGGCTGGGGGGGGGGTGTCGACACAGGAGTCTATCTTATGTTATCTATAAACTATTTTTAATGAAATGACCATACGTAAAGGAGTTTTTGTTATATGATCTTTGAACTATTTTTAACAAAATGGCTACGTCAAATTTTTTATCAGATGTATTTGGGGAAAAAGGGCTTAGGCGGAGGTGGACGGTTGCCCTCTGATCACTTTTGACTCTTAAAAAGGGCACTAGAACTCTTTATTTCCAATTGAATGGGCCCCCTTTGAAGTTTATACGACGACCCCTTCTATATGAAGTGCCTCTTGGAAAAAAATAAATGGAGCGTGGGGGGAGACTAGCTGCCCTCCAATCACTTTTGACTGTTAAAAAGTGAATTACAACTATCAACTTCTAATCAAATGAGCCCTCTAAGAATTTTATACGAGCATACCTTCCATAAGAACCATATATGCCCCCAGAGCAATACTTACAACGCCTGCCCCGGCCCTGGGGGGGTGTCGACACAGGAGTCTATCTTATGTTATCTATAAACTATTTTTAATGAAATGACCATACGTAAAGGAGTTTCTGTTATATGATCTTTGAACTATTTTTAACAAAATGGCTACCTCAAATTTTTTATCAGATGTATTTGGGAAAAAGGGCTTGGGCGGGGGGGGGCAGTTTCCCTTTGATCACTTTCGACTCTTAAAAAGGGCACTAAAATTCTCGATTTCCAATTGAATGAGCCCCCTTTGAAGTTTATACGACGACCCCTTCTATATGAAGTGCCTCTGGGAAAAAAATAAATGGAGTGTGGGGGGAGGCTAGCTGCCCTCCAATCACTTTTGACTGTTAAAAAGTGAATTACAACTATCAATTTCTAATCAAATGATTCCCTAAGAATTTTATACGAGCATCCTTTCCATAACAACCATATATGCCCCCAGGGCATAACTTACAACGCCTACCCCAGTACCAAATTTCGAATAGGAATTCTGACAAATTCCCCCAGTGTAAAACTCCCCCTGAAAAATTCACCCCTGAAAACTTCCCTTCCCATGGAAAGTTCTCCCCTTGGAGAATCCCCCTAGCAAAAATTCTCTCCCCTCCCACCGAAAAATGTATGCATACTTCCCAATAACAAATACTATGCGTAAACAATGGGCAAATTTTGTAACTTCAATACCTTTCCCCAGGGGCTGTGGGGGTCATAATATCTCCAGAGGCATAGTTATTCGGGCTTTCAACTATGCTGAACAAAATGCCTATCTCAAAATTTTAATCAGACAATTTGAAAAAAAGGGCGTGGAAGGGGTCCCCACGCCCCCTCCCACGTAGTTTCGCTCTAATATTTTTGTTCGCTCAATAAGGACACTAGAACTTTAATTTCCGTTCAAATGAGCCCTCTCCCGATATTCTGGTACCTCTAGGCCGATACGATCACCCCTGGAAAAAAAAACAAAAAACAAAAACAAACACGCATCCGTGATCTTTCTTCTGACAAAAAATAAAATTCCACGTTTTTGAAGATAGGAGCTTGAAACTGCTACTGTGCGCCTTTCTGATTTGCCAAGTCTAATGGTGTCATTTTCATTAAGGTTCTATGACTTTTAGGGCGTACTTTTCCTTTTTTTTTTAAATCAGGCAATTTTTTTAAAGCCCGTACCCTTTGATTGGTAAGACTAAACTTAATGAAACCTATATATTTGAAATCAGCAACATAAGCTGATTTTTTTGGTTTATCTATTTGTATCAAAATTCTGTTTTTTAGTAGAGTTTCGGTTACTATTGAGCCTATTCGCTTTTTACTTACAGTTCGTTACCACTAACTATTTTACAGCCCCTGTTTGAGGGTGTTTCTCTTTTTCTTCTTCTAAAATAATCTATGGCAGGTTCCTTATTGTAATGACTGATAGTAAATTGAGCATTGAATAAATCTGTATGTTTTGAATCGGTATTTTTTTTTAACAAAGCAGGTTCTTCTGATGTATATATTATTTAAAAATAATCGATCCAATACTTTTTTAGTTTCTGTTATTATGGATCCCTCTTTACTTATGCAGTCGACTCTCGCTAACTCGAAATTTACGGAATCCCGATTTTTCTTCGAGTTACTTATTGTTCGCCTTATGAATAGTTCGAGTTACAGAGGTCATTCTACATTAAATTCGACTTATAAAGGTAGCGAGTTATAGCGGGAAACCAATGAAAATTTGAGTTACAGAGGTACAAAATCTCTAAATGTACTCCCTACAGCCACTACAAAGTTAAAAATCACTTTATTAGGTCATTATAGCCTTTAAAACATTTTATAGTTAGTAATTATCATTTATATTTTCCAGTCATTTACCATAATTTCTTTCCGTAGAGAAGTCATGGTACAAATTTTTCAGACGATATTAGCGCTAGACTGTAACCTGATTTTAGGCATTTCAGCTTCCCTCGTCTTGAGAGTTTATTGATGAGTGCACTTTTTAGGGGTGATAATATTGAACCTACGGCCAAAGAAAATAAAGAGGAGGCTGCCTAACATGTGACACATATCTTTTTAATTGTAATGGTTGCTTTTTCAAGCACCCAAAGAAAATCATGGCTCAACAAATCAGTGTTCTTTAATTAGTGTAGTTTCAACATTTTTTCTCTAGAAAAAGAAAGTATAATGTCATTGGCTTGCGAAAACAAGTCATAAAAATAAACCAATTGAATCAGGGTACACTTTTTAATGCGGAAGTGTAGGAAAGCAGTCCCTTTTTGGTTAAAATTTAGTGCGAAGAATGAATAGTTTAGGAAGCGCCCAGGCAGAGCCCCTTTGCCTGGTAGCAAGGGTTGCAGACAGAACGATTTCAAAATTACTAGGAAGCTCTAATGGTCTTTATGCACCAGGTTTCCTCACACTTGGCAAGGTCACCTATGGTAACTAGTTTTTTCGCTCTTTTGCGTAGAAGATCTAGTCAAGGGTCAACATACTATTACTATCCGATACTGGTTAATTTTTTATGTAAATTTTCCGTCAATTCAAGTATAGAGCCTGCTATTCTCGAAGTTCGTCGAAGTTGAATTATATTCGAAATTTCTATGCATATATATATATATATATATATATATATATATATATATATATATTATATATATATATATATATATATATATATATATATATATATAATATATATATATATATATATATATATATATATATATATATATATATATATATATATATATATATATATATATATATATATATATATATATAATATATATATAGAATTTCTGTCAACAAAGAATACCTTTCGATTTGTGGGACTCTGAAGGGGCTATACTTGTAGACGTTTTAGAAGATCTTAAACTTTTAGTTGATAATATTATGTAAAAGTTTTGAGCAAATTCAAAGCAGAATTAGTCGAAAAGCGCCAAAAAAGCGGCATATATGAATCCTCTTCTATCACGCCCTTGCACACTCATCCTAAGTTACAAAAGTAGTTTCAAGAGAATTTATGTAGGCATTGCTGCTACATCCGTCTTATGTCCCAGACCTACCCCAAAACTCCCAATTTTTTTACTCCAAAAATTCGAAAAATTTGAAAGGCGTCCATTTTAATAGCACTGATGTTCGGGTTTCAATCGAGTAGGGGGGACCCCCTTTACTTTGATAGATACCTTTTTTGGAAATTCCATTGAAACAATTGAAAAGAAACACAATTCCCCCCCCCCCCTAGATTTTCAAAGATACATTTTGCGTTCCCTCTACATTATCGTGGTACGACGACTTTGCACTCATGAAACAAATACTCACCAAAAACATAGCTCATAAAGGGGCCTCAAGCCTTCTTCAAAAATGGTTTAAAAAGATGGAAGCACTGCTTGGCAAAGTTTATTGAACTTGAGGGAGATTATGTTGATGAATAGATATATTAAAAATAGAAAAATTTATAAAGAATCGCAAAATTCCGCGTATTTTTTTAATGTATATATATATATATATATATATATATATATATATATATATATATATATATATATATATATATATATATATATATATATATATATATCTATATATATATATATATATATATATATATATATATATATATATATATATATATAATATATATATATATATATATATATATATATATATATATATATATATATATATAATATATATATATATATATATATATATAATATATATATATATATATATATATATTATATATATATATCTATATATATCTATATATAATATATATATATATATATATATATATATATATATATATATATATATATATATATATATATATGACTACGGGCGGTGAGGGGTTGGAAAAGTTCTGAATTTTTCCAAATTTTCGGGAACTTAATCTTCAAACTATCAAACAAAATTCGTTTTCTTATTATTGCCACCCCTCACCCCCCGGTAAAATGCCTTCATATATGCCTAGTTCTAATGATTTGCCCCGCTCCGAATCCGAGCTTGATTTCTATTTGTCATGGGTTTCCTGAAATTTTCTTATAAATCATCTGCACTTTCCTCTAATTTGCAAATATATAGCCCAAATTATAACCAGTTTTCTGAAATCTTACTTAAGCGTATTCTTGAGCGTGTTTCGTTTAATTAACAAGTACCGAATTCATTTTTAGTGTAGGTTGCATTTGGTAGGGAAGGGGCAAAGTTCGAAAGTGCGATAAAACCGAAAAATATAGGAGCAACCACAACAAAATGTATCAGAACTTTGCAGGTTGAGGGAGGAGGACTAGCCTAAAGCTTCCTTCTTGCGTAAGTGTCAACAATGGATTGTTATAATTCTGACAGGAACTGACATCATAGCAATGTGAATCGCTAAATGATAAATGGTGATTTGGATAAATGTATTCAGGCTGACATTATGTTATTCAGGCAACGCATCTCCTTCCTGTGAATGTGCTTATATGGAATTGTTCTTTTTTTGCCAGGAACTGACATCATAATGGATTTAATTTCTACAAAACAACTACACAATAGAGGGCGATGTGGATAAAAATATATATTACGGCTGACATAATGAAATCCAGGCAATGCATCATTGCTAAGAATAGACCTTTGTCAATCAATTCTTTAACTTAAGTTTGCTCCTTTTCAGGTCATCTACAAGTTCGAGGAGCATAAGATCATGGGTTGTTGCACCTTGAAATGTGGTGGAATTACCAGTATGGTACTAGGGATAGCAATACTTTTAGCTGGAAGCATTGGAGGTTTTGTCGGATTTCCAGCACTGTTTAAGAGTGAGGTTAGAAAGGTAAGAACAAATCAAATTTAATACTTGGTGTTCAACTTCAATTATTTGTGCAACCATTATATTTGACATATTATTATCATTGAACTCTATAAACGATGACTTTATGCAATTTTACGTATATTACGTATATCTACACTGTGTAATGCTCCAGAACAAACCGGTTTTATCTCTCTGTATTAAGAAACAATTAGCTTACGCTCAGTGTGGCGGGTGACAGAATACATGGGAATTATACAATTTGGGCTATATATTTGCACATTAGGGTGGTGTGGGTTAGGTTACCTAACCTCCCCTTAATGTGCAAATATATAGCCCAAATTTTTTCCTAAAGTACTATATTTTCATCGTGTTTTGGTATTTTTCATTAGGATTAACATAACTTCACTTCTAGAATGTTGGCGGTATAATACATAAGGATGCTTGTTTAGAATGTGGGGGGTACTGGTGTGTAATATGGACACTTTTATATATTATACAAGGAAACCAGTCACGAAAAATGCGTCAAACAAGCTACTTTCAAGAGACCGCTATACATTAATGACTACAAAGCCGTGGTTTCTCAATGAATGACAATATTAAAACGATTGTTTTTTGGGGGTTTAAGGGGGGAAAAGGTACCTAGGTTAGGTTAGGTTATGTATTTAATATATGCTATGCTTTACCCCCATCCCCCGCCTAATGTGCAAATATATAGCCCAAATTAGTTTATAAACTATTATATATTCATCCTATTTTATTTTATTTCATTAGCATTAACCAAACTTGACTTTTTAGAAGTGTCCGTATTATACACCACTACCAATCCGGGCAACAAGCAAGAAGAACCGCATATAGTATCTCAAAGATGCTATATGAAAAACAGTTTTCCGCCGCCTAGTGAGGTATTGCTCACTCTGTGACAAAGATTTAAACTTTAGGTTTTTTTGGGTCAAAGGGGCAAAAAAAGGTACCTAGGTTAGGTTAGGTTACGTATTTAGTATATGTTATGCTTTAACCCCCTCCCCCCCCTAATGTGCAAATATATAGCCCAAATTTCTTTCCAAACTATTATATTTTTATCATAATTTGTTTTATTTCATTAGCATTAACCAAACTTCACTTATCGCGTGTTGCCCGGATACTAAACAAGTACCTACATAAGTACCAAATAAATTATAGCGCTATACAAAACCAAAGACGAGCAGAAATAAAGTCATACAGTAATTGAAGTTAAAAAAAATACTATCAATGAGTAAGTGAAACCCAAAACGAACAGAAATCCCAATGAATACTCAGGTCAAACTTGAAACCAGCAGAAAGTACCATAAACAGGAGTAGTACTAACACCCAGAACGTTCCAAGGTCCAGAGCATCATTTCAGAGCCCCTTCTCCAATGTTCCATTAAGGTTCAACTCGATCCCTTCAGCCATTCCCGAGATATTGTAAATAATTTGAAAAAACATGTGCATTTAGCGTCTTTTGATTTTATACGCTTGTCGTTTTCAGAGTAAGTTTTTGTACTAGTAAATACTTGGGAAATCCGGTATAGCTTGATCGAAATACAGCTAATCAGGAACATCAAGTTTCAAGACGATTTCCGAGACCCGTGTCCCCTCCCAATTCACAATAAAATGCGTGATTTTCTTGCCCAAGAGAACAATATCTTGAAGTTTTGAGCTAATTAGAAACCCAGGATTCTATGTGCTCTCCCTCTCTATTATAAAACCTTTTTAAACAATGGACAACTTGCATAATTTACAGCCCTTGCCCCGGGGCTCAGGGGATCATGTCATCCCTGAAAGCATATTGATTGGACCTTTTTACTATTTTGAACAAAATAGATATCTTAAAATGGTAATGGTGATTCTAATTATGTATAATGCATTAAGTTTGAAATTGCCCGTAAAAACTACGAGCCTGGGAAAATTTGCCTGACTTTTAAAAAAGTGACAAAACACCCTCGCATGAGCAAGTGATCTAGATGAAAATTCAGCATATGGGTACACTCTATTGTAGAGGTTTCAACCGCCTATACATGCCAAATTTAGTGAGAAGGATCTCGGGTGCGTGTTTATTTATTTATTTATTTTTTTTTTTTTTTTGTCGGAGTGTCCATTCCAAACCAATTGTCTAAGAATAGTGAGAGACGACTCATTTGATCGGAAATTATTACCCCTTTTTAAGTAGTAGCAAAGATTGTGCCACAGCAAAGTGATGTTTTCTGTCATTTTGACATGAAGCAGGAATTTTTTCCCCAACGAGAGGCCAAAATCGATCAATTGAAATATTTGATTGAACTTGGGAGCCAGTCGATTTTAATTATCGAAAAATAAAATATGGAGCTTCCCAGTTTTAGAGACAGCAACGCCGCGCGGTGGCTGCATTTGCTTCTGAAGATGGATTCGTTTAAAGTTGATTCATTTGCTATGGAGCAGGGAAGGCTACTGTCCCCTCTAGACGTCAGTTTGCCTCCCCCAGACCTCAATCCGCCCCCCCCCCCCACTGAAATTTAGTTTCTGCAAAAGATCTTGTCAAAATGAGATAAGCCTGGATAATTCAAGCATCCAGAGAAATAGGTCAGTATTCTTTAGTATTTGACCTTATGGTAGTATATGGCTCATTTTTCACTCTCATTTTTACTTGATTTAGGAAAACTGGCTCCAACTTTGACCCCTCTCCTCTTCCAGGATTTTGACGAAAGTACGCCACTGTTGGGGGATTGCTAAAATTATGAACAGGATGTATGAACAATTATGCATCATGTAGTATAGAGGGACCAGTTGATTTTTTTTTTTTTAGGTTGAGGGGCTGAAGCTTCAAAATACATTTTTTTAGGCGAATTTTTCAATTTTCGTGAGCTCTCGGATAAATATAGGAGTTTTTTTTTGTGTCATTGCTTTCCTCTCATTGCAGAGAAATTCCTTTGTTTAACATGGAATATTTCACTCGTATGCTTACCTGCAAAAAAATCATGGAGTTGTTTGGGGGGACACCATGAATGCCACCAAGAACTTCCTAGGATGGGGGTGTGCCACCGAGAGCTCTGTTCTTACCGAATTTTAAAGGGGAGTATCTCTCATTTTCCTCTTTATATACATTTTTCAATGTCTTCTTATTTTCGGGGGTATTGCCCCCCTCTTCTTGGCGGTCCTTCGGACGTCCGAGGGAGACATGCGTATGAAAAAAAAAAAATCTTCGAGTAATTCATATTGACAAATGATGACCCTATTATTCATTTTTGATTTTTCAGGCTCCCCTCCTTATAAATGTTTGGAATGATGCAATTGTTCAGGGAAGATGATCATTCTTGACGTATTGTTACACTAATATTAATCATGAATGTAAAAAGGCATTGAAGGAGGGGGTAGTAGCCTCCCTCCCATTTAAGAGAGGCTCAGATTAAAACAGTTCGTAGTAACAACTCTTAAGTGAAGATACACAATTTTTATTAACGACAAAATCTATTATTTATGCTTTTCTAATAATATAAAAAATAGTTTTAAAGCTACTGAACATGAAATTTTGCATAGTTTTAGAAATATGGGATGAACATCCAAAAATGGGGTATTGATCTAAATTGAAATGAAATTCTTAAATTATGCAATGAAATTCAACATGTACGAGAACCCAAAAGACACTGCCGACAAAATATAAAGTTTTTACTTTCCTAGAGAAGAATGGTTACGCTTGCAACCATCCATAGTCCATAGTCGTTGACTATTGAAAAATAGTTCATTCGAATGGACATATCTAGTGCCATAGGCGCCCATAGGCTGAATTTTAGGGGGGCTTACCTGGTCTAATTGGCACTTCCAATACTGTATAATTGAAATCTCAAGACAAAATATCATGAGTAGCGTGATAGCGCTGCCTAAGTTAAGAGCGATGTGGGCCCAATGTATTGTTCTGTTTTTTAGACCAGGGCACTTCTTATAGAAAGAAATGTCATAGGAACTTCGAAAAGAGCTCAGAGAGGGAAACCAGTTATAGTGCTTTTTTTTAAGTTATAGTGCTCTTTTAAGAGTCAAAGTGATCAGAAGGCAAATACCCCCCCCCCCCCTACGCACACACACGTTGCATTTTCCCGAAACGCATCTGATAAAAATTTTAAGATGGCCATTTGTTGTCGTAAAAAACTTCGAAAAGGACTCAGTCGGTTGGTAATTGAGGGGGCTAGTGCCCTCTTTAATAGTCAAAAGTGATTGGAGGGCAACCATCTCCCTCCCACGCCCATCATTTCCCCAAACACTTCCAGTCAAATTTCGAGATAGTTATTTTGTTTAACGTAGTTTAAAAGTCCAGAAATTATGTTTGGGAAGATGAGAACCCCCCTCACAGTCCTCAGGGCAAGGGTTGTAAGGTATACCCCGAGGGTATTTAAGGTTTTTTATGGAAATGGTGGTCATATAAACTTTGGAGGGGGCTCATTGAATTGGAAATCGGAAGTTTAAGAGTCATTTTTAAGAGCCAAATTTATCGGAGGGCAGCTATACCCCAACCCCATGCCATATTTTCCCCAAATACATCCGATAGAAATTTTAAGATTGCCATTTGTTAAGAAATAGTCCAAAGATCTCATAACATGGTCTTTGGGGTTGACACAACCCCCTTAGGGTATGGTGGTAAGGGTTTTAAGTTATACCCCGGGGGATGTAAGGTTTTTAGAAAGAGGTGGTCTTGTGAACATTAGAGGAGGCTCATTTGATTTGAAATGCATGGTTCTAGCTTTATTTTAAAAGTCAAGCTTGATGGAGAAAAAATAGCCCCCCCCCCCTCATATACTATTTTCCCCAAACACATTCGATCAAAATTATGAGATAGCCATTTTGTAGCCAATAGTCCAAAGAGAATATAACAACGTCTTCAGTAAACAAATATAAGAAATATTTAGGTGGACGTTGAACTAAATCAAAACAAACTATGAGCGTGTGGACTTTCAAAAAGGTGACAAAGAAATATCTCAAGAACAACTTATATTATTAAGTTAGATCTTTAAGAGTAAGTTGCGGGGGATTTTGAACTAGCCAGAAGGCACTATGTGTGTACTTTTAGTACTACAACTACAGTTACTGTAGCTAATGACACCAAGAGTATTAAGGTGAAACTTCTAGGAAGTGTTTAGGGGGCGTTCCAATTATACGAAAAAACTGTTACATGCAGGTTTTCAAAAAGGCATATAAGCAATATTATAGGCAGCAACACTCTATAATAGCTAGGAATATCATTGAAACATTTAAAGAAGCTAATTTGATTCAAAATTGAAAGTTCTAGGGTCCTTTCTAAGACTGAAAAGAGATTGGAGGGCAATCAGCCCGTCGCTCAAGCCAATTTATTTCCCAAACACATCTAGTCAAAATTTTGAGACAACTATTTTGTTCAGCATAGTAGAACAGTCCAGCAACTATTTCTTTAGGGATGTTGGACATGTCCAACCCTCACAATTATGCCAAACTATAGATTCTTATAAAAAAAAAAAAACGAAAAGATAAAATTAAAATGACTTTGTCAATAAAAAACAAACTGAAATTCATCTAAAAAAAAATTTTTCCACAAAAAAAGTTTTTCAAAGAAAACTAAAGAGCTCCATTAAGCCAAAAATGGGTAGAAATGAAGTCAAGTAAACATCCAAGCGTAAAACTACCTTGACTCACTACGGTATCAATAAATAAATGAAACTCAAAATGAACAGAAATTAGAATAAGTATATATATATATATATATATATATATATATTATATATATATATATATATATATATATATATATATATATATATATATATATATATATAATATATATATATATATATATATATATATATATATATATATATATATATAATATATATATATATATATATATATTATAATATATATATATATATATATATATATATATATATATATATATATATATATATATATATATATATATATATATATACATATAAATATATATATATATAATATATATATATATATATTATATATATATATATATATATATATATATATATAATATATATATATATATAATATATATATATATATACTCCCATGTACAAAAATGTGGAATTTTGCATTTTTTTGGCCGTAAGAAAGATCACGGATGCGTGTTTATATATTTTTTTCCAAGGATGATCGTATCCAAGGCCGTATCCAGGGGGGAGGGTTTAGGGGGTTTTAACCCCTCCCTCCTGAAATGTTTGTCTGAGTCGTAAAAACGTAACAAAAGTGGACATAAACAAATTTTGTATGCGTTTTAATGATTGTTTTGTGTACCCCCCCCCCCCAAAAAAAAAAAAAATGAATAAAACCCCTTCAGAAAAAAAATCCTGTGTACGGCCTTGATCGTATCAAACTAGTGATCGTAATCCATAATTTTCTCTGGCAAGCTCAACCCCTGGAAACTTCCCTCCCCTTGGAAAATTCTCCCTTGAAAACACCCGCAACAGAAAATTTGTCCCCATCCCATACGAAAATGTTTACATACAGGGTAATTCCCAATAAAAAATACTATGGGAACAATAGAAGATTTATAACTGTAAGACCTTTCCCCTGGGGCTGGGGGGGGCATGTTACATCCAAAGGCATAGTAACAGGGCCTTTCAATTCTGATGAAAAAAATGGTTATCTCAAAATTTTTATCGGACGATTTTGGAAGAAGGGGCGGGGAGGGGGCCATGTTGCCCTCCAATCTTTTTAGTCGCTTTAAAGGGCATTAGAACTTTTAATTTCCGTTCGAATGAGTCCTTTCACGAAATACTAGGACCACTGGGTCGATACAATCAACCAAGGATGAAAAAAAATAATAAATAAATAAAAATAATAAACAAGCATCTATGATCTTTCTTCTGGTAAAATAAAATAACAAAATTCCACATTTTTGCAGACAGGAGCTTGAAACCTCTATAGTAGGGTTTTCTAATACGCTGATTCTGGTGGCATGATTTTCATTAAGATACTATGACTTTTAGGGGGTGTTTCTCCCTATTTTGGAAAATCAGGCAAATTTTCTCAGGCTCGTAACATTTAATGAGTGAGACTAAAATTAACGAAACTTATATATTTGAAATCAGCATAATAAGCCGATTCTTTTGATATGTCTATTCTACTGCTACTACTAACAACTCACCGGCCAACACAACTACGCATGCCAGCACAACTACGGTCGATTTTCCTCCATCCCAATCTATTCAACGCCTCCTTCTTTACACCCTCCCAGGAAGTTCCCATTTCCTTTAAATCTTTCTGTATGACATCCCCCCACCCCAGACGATGACGACCTGCTTTCTGTTTAGCCCTAGACGGTTGGCCAAAAAGGACAATCTTCGGCAATCTGTCATCCTTCCTCCGCAGAACGTGCCCTAGCCATCTCAACCTTTCTTTCATTATAGCACTGGAAAGCGGGATTGAACCAATTTTTTGTACAGCCTACTGAAATACAGTCAGTCAGCCGGGTACCCAGAACAATCCTTAAGCAATTTCTCTGGAAAACGTCTGGCAAATCTTCATCCGCTTTTCGGAGTGCCCATGCTTCAGAGCCATATTTGACCACTGTCATCACTGTAGCTTCCAGTATTCTAATCTTGGTTTGCAGACTTATCTTCCTATTCTTCCAAACTTTGTTTAACTTCGAAAAAACACTCTGAGCCTTGGCTATTCTACTTCTAACACCTTCACTGCTCCCACGTATTCTAGCACCCTGAACTCGCAAAACCTCTAAAGGTTCATTCATTTTGCTCACACTTTCATCTAAGATGCTGAAATCATCAGCATAATCTAAGTCCAGGAGACTTTTTCCTCCCCATTTGATTCCGTGGTCTCCCATTGCCTTTCCTGTGCTCCTTAAGACAAAGTCCATCAAAATAATCCATATAAAGGGGGATAGAACACAACCATGCTTAACTCCTGATTTAATACAAAGCCAACTGCTAACCTCATTTACTACCTTAACCGCAACAGTGTTATTCTCGTACATAGCACTAATCCCTTTAGTGTATTTGACTGGTATACAATACAAGGATAAGACCTTTGCTAAAGCTCTTCTATCAACAGAATCGAACGCTTGCCCATAATCTATAAAACTGAGGACCAAAGGTGTTTGACAACTCTGGCACTTTTCAATTATTAACCTATGAGAGAAAATTTGGTCGATACATCCTCTACCTTCTAAAACCACACTGTTCTTCTCTTAAAACTTCATCTACAGTATCCCCCAGTCTAAAAAGTATCACATTACTAAGTAATTTGCTACCTAAAGAGACCAGACTAATGCCTCGATAATTACCACACTCACTCTTATCACCTTTCTTATACAGTGGTTTAATTAAGTTTTTCCTAAAATTGTTAAATACTTCCCCTTTTTCAAAAATCATATTCATAATCTTCAGTAACTTATTTCTAACCTCAGAGCCACCATCAGCATATTTAATAAGCTCATTTACCACACAATCAACACCTGGAGCCTTATTATTTTTAATCCTTTTAGTGCTGTCACTAATTCTTCCTCATAAAACAAATCTTCCGTCACATCCACGGTATCACAAACTTTTTTATTTTCCTCTAGATCTTTTCCCGCAACTCTGTCTCGATTTAGCACATTCTCAAAATGTTCTGCCCATCTCTCTTTAATTCTTTCCTTATCAATAATTGTGGCCCCGTTCCTATCTTTAATTAAAAAAATAAAACTAGCTTTTTTAACTGAAAGTAAGGAGCGACATTAAAGCTTAAAACGAACAGAAATTATTCCGTATATGAAAGGGGCTGTCCCCTTCTCAAAGCCTCGTTTTTTACGCTAAAGTTTTTTATTGTTTTAAAAAATAAAGTTGTGAGACAGAGTCAAACTTTGGCGTAAAGAGCGAGGCATTGAGGAGGGGACAGTCCCTTTAATATATGAAATAATTCCTGTTCGTTTTAAGTTTTAATGTTGCTCCTTACTTTCAGTAAAAAAAAGTAGTTTTTTTTATATTTAATTTCTGAATGTTTTTTAATTAATGCAGCTTTGATTTTGGCTACATGAATAATTAAAACAAAATTTGCATATAAATTTTACTTTTTTTTTTAGCTAAATAGCTTTCTCGAAATTTTGTTCTGACGTAACTTACGAATTAACTTATGTAACGAACTTCTATATTCGTATATTTTTATTACGTATATTAGGGGGTTCGCCCCGTAGTCAATACTTCGCTCTTTACGCTAAAGTTCCAATTTTGTTCCAATTCTTTAAGAACGACCCCTTGATCACAAAGGCCGTTAATTAGAATAAATAGCTCTGATGAAGGTACAAAAAAAAACATTAACGTAAAGAGTGAGGTAATGACTAGGGGGCGAACCCAATCATATATGTAATAACTTCTGTTCGTTTTAAATTTTGATGTTGCTCCTTACTTTCAGTTGAAAAACTTGTTTTTCTTATTGTTTAATTTCTGATCGCTTTTCTAAATAATACTAGGAAATCCGGGGCCCCCTTCATAGCAATGTCCCTTCCCCCATGAAAATTTCCTCCATGGAAAAATCTTCCCACGTAACCCCTGGCCCCCTCCCCCGACTACCAGAAAAAATCCCCCTGAAAACTGCTGTATATTTCCCAATAACCAATACTATACGTAAACATTGGGCAAAGTTCATAACTTGCAGACCTTCCCCCTGGGGCTGTGGGGGATTAAGTCATCCTCAAAGACATAGTTATTGTATTTTTCAACCATACGGAACAAAATGGCTGTTTAAAAATTTTGATATGGTGACTTTGGGAAAAAAATGGGTTCTTGTGCACTTTATGGTATCACCGCTATATATTTTACTGGCAACTACTAATGGATACCCGTCAAACGGGAATTTGCAGGACATAGATTGATTTCAAAGCGTTAGATAGATAGATAGATATTTATTGCAAAACAAAAGCTTCTTTGGGCCATGGCAAAAACAAACACAGTTGCATATAAAGTCAAAACACATGATAATAACATATATAACAATAACTAAACATAGCCCATAGCAAATAAAAATAAAATAACATAACAATTGCAACACAAAAGCACACATGATACTATAAAACTAACTCACATAATTACACACAATGTCACACATAATAATAATAATAATAATTGTGTATTCAAAAGCCTTTCTACAGGGCCATATACACTATACATCAAATATAACAGGAAAACAAAAGTAAAACCCCCTTCAGCATTTTTATTCCAAACCATAACAAATCTTCTTCACAATAGTTCCTTTCTTATCTTTAGTGCCTGATCAACAAATCTACATAATCTACACATGAGGCTAGGTACTGTCTGAGACAACGTTCCCCGAAGTGAAAAATTATTTTTCCCCAAAATACCCTCCCTCAAATCAGTAAGCCCCTGGCACCGGCACAGAAAATGGTCCAGATTTTCCTCTTCAATATTACAAATGGGACACGTGTACCTAGACGCCGGGAACCCCTTACCTCTCTCAAATACTTTACTCCTCCATCTTAAAGGCAAACAGTTGGCCCGCAGCTGCAACCAATATGACAAATACTTACTTGGCAAATTAAATTTAAAGTAAATCTCCTGGCCAAACACCTTTTTAACATCCTTATAAACGCTTAATGTCTCGTATCTCTCAATTTCATTCCCCCATGTCTGTATCTCCTGATCTTCTAATCTTTGTTTAACTATTCCTATTACATCAATCTGACTAATGGCGGGACCTCTACCATCATTCCATATATATGACAATCCCAATCTGTCTAATAAGGATTTAACCCTAAACGACCACGACCTCTTACGCCCTGAAGCAAGTAGCTCTTCATAGGCCTCTCTAATAAGTTTACCTCGTGGTACCTGCACTATCTTCATCCAAAATCTAACTACCTGAACCAGCCTATGTTTACGGAGCGAAAAAAGGCCTAGCTCCCCTTGCAAAAACTGGGTATGCGTAGTCCTATGGAGGCCGAAAAGCCTTTTGTAATAAGTTACCTGAAGGGTCTCCAGCTGTTCTGCCGCTTCCATCCCCCATAATTCCCCACCATAATGAATAACTGGCATAATCTTCGTTAAAAATATTCTCTTATGCATTGCTAGACTTTTAATACCCATAACTGTAACATTCCTAAAAACCGTCGATATAGCCGCTTTCCCCCTTTTTACTGACTCTTTAATGTGGGCACACCAACTACCATTACTTTGAAATACAAAACCTAAATATTTTGAATTTTCAACTATCTTTATTTCTATACTATCGTTATTGCTCATTGCGTTTACAATATTTAAACTGTTGGTTTTTGGGTTTAGAGGGGGAGGGTACCTAGGTTAGGTTATGTATTTAATATATGCTATGCTTTACCCCCCCCCCTTAATGTGCAAATATATAGCCCAAATTTTTTTCTAAACTATTATATATTCATCCAAGTTTATTATATTTCATTAGCATTAACCAAACTAGACTTAGCGGTGTGTACGATA
This sequence comes from Artemia sinica, assembly GCA_027921565.1. Lineage (NCBI taxonomy): Eukaryota > Metazoa > Arthropoda > Branchiopoda > Anostraca > Artemiidae > Artemia > Artemia sinica. The sequence continues at coordinate 30,612,604 of CM051262.1, forward strand.
AAATGCACAAGTACCAAAAGATGAGCGTGGGAGTGGGCCTAGTTGCACTTTGTTTTTTTGTCACTTGAAAAGGGCACTAGAACTTTTAATTTCCGTTCGAACGAGCCCTTCCGCGATATTCTTGGACCACTGGTTCGATACGATCACCCCTGAAAAAAAAAAACAAAAAAAAAAAAAAACGCATCCGTGACCTTTTTTCTGGCAAAAAATACAAATTACAGATTTTTGCAGATAGTAGCTTGAAACTTCTATAGCACGGTTCTCTGATACGCTGAATCTTGACTTTTAAGGGGACGTTTACCCCTTTTTTCGAAAGTAGGACAAATTTTCTGAGACGCATAACTTTTGATGGGTAAAACTAAACTTGATGAAACTTATATATTTGAATTAAGCATAAAAATCTGATTTTTTATGTATCTATTGGTATCAAAATTCCGTTTTTTTTTTGTTTCGGTTACTATTGAGCCGAGTCGCTCCTTACTTACGGTTCGTTACGACCAACTGTTTGACTGGGACAAGTGATAATTATTGGTATATCCATATTTCGATCAACGAACCATGTGTAGTAGTATCAACAAAAAAAAGAAGTTCGTTTTCTGAAAATTATTAAAGATTTTTGTTCAATTGGCAGAATAATATTGGTCGGAAAAATGTACGGAATGGCTTTATCAAAAGAGACATTGTAACCAGTATCATTACATCTTCAAGGACAGTATGCAGTCGAAGCGGCGTCAAGCTGGCTGTTGCATAACGACTATTGCATTAACATATGCGTTGCGTAAAATTGTTGTTATTACTGATCAGCAGCAACTGTGTTTTGTAAGCGGAAGTACGCAGTAATACTCTACGTTGAACAGTCAATAGCAAGGGTTCTTGACCCTTCTGTATCCTAGATCTCTTTTTAGGAATACGAGCATAATGGGCGAAATGTATAAACTATTTGGCTTACTTCTAGGCGAGCACTTTCTTGATTGAAATTTTAAGTTCTATTCGCATCAACTTCATGTGGTCAGATGCACACTTCTAATATTCAAACAAATAGCCAAACAACGAAATTATTTTTCTCTTTTCAACCGAGCAATCACTATATTAATATCAAAGCCAATATTTATTTTCTTTAAGAATATTTTCCATTTTTATTGCATTTTCGTTTTTATGGACATTACAGTCCTGCTTCTTACATACACAAAAACAGTCACACACAAGTTGCTGCAATTACTTCTACTACCTCTATTAACAATTCATTCGAGCAGCAAGAATCCTCCCCTTGTTTTCTTCCAGAAAGTAAACACTACAGGAGGCAATTTCATTTCTAGTCTTGTCCCTTTTTGCTTCAGACTTTCTCATTAGGTTAGGAAAACTTTTCTTCTGCTTCAATGACATTAGGATTGCCTAACAAGACCATGACTGCAAGCAGTAATACAGGGTAACCTCATGAAGTGGTACCCCTTGAGAGCAATATAGCCTATTAAAGTACATAGTACCCCACTTAGTCTTGATTAATGTGGAATGCTTAAAGTTTATAGTTACCTAACAACCGAGCTGACTTAAGTGGCACTAGCACTTCGCTTGTAGCCTACTAGTATTGAGACGTTGAGGCTGAGAAAAACTTTCCTAACCTTTGTGTTTTCTCTTCTTTATGTGGGTTCTTACTTTCTTAAATGCTAATACACAGAATTACATCGAATAGAATTCACTGGACTGTCTAAAGAGTTTGCTTACCCATTGTTTCCAGAGTTTCGCTTCGATCGCTAGCTGAATATAAATCTTTTAAACATTCAGGTTTTTCTCGCATTATGCTCAACTCGCAGACCGTCACCGAAGAAGAGGCGCAATTCTAGCCACAGTACGAATAGTGTAATACAGAAAGGTCGCTGTTGGCAAATTATTATTTTTTTATTTTTTTTATTTTAAAATTGTCTTCCAAGTCAACACAGGAAGCTATCACACTTTTGTGCGACTTTTCCTTGGAAAATTGGACTTTCCATAGGAAAGTGCCATTTCCGTGTCGTACGTACTAAAGTGTGACAATGATCAAAGAAGTGCAACAAAAAGCACAAAAGTGTGACAGTTGGCAACCCTAATTTTCGTCTAGCACTCGGTGGGAAGTGCCTTTTCTTGTAGATAGGCTAAGCGTTTTGAGTTTGTAAATGTTAACCGTTTGTTTTTGGCATACAGTGGGTACTAGTTGTGCTTGAGGACAAAATATAGTACGTTGTCTGAACCTAGATGGCTCAATCCTAACAAGCTCTGCAGAGCCCACTGGACGTTCAGAAAGAAGTAGTTGATACAGTCAAGGATGATTCCTGGGCCATCAACAAAGTCCGAATATTCTTTGCCGTTGTCATCAAGAGCTGAAATCAAAGCAAAGGTTTTTGCCAGAGTGTCAACGTTTTCCTGAGAATCTTAGGTTGCAGTTCTGTTAGCCCGAGGAGAGGAGGCAGACTTCACTTTTGACGATGGATAGCTTACTTGACATGCCTCCTCCAAATGTTTTCTGTAGTATTTTGGAGGCAAGTGGGAATATTCTCCATGAACAGGATTTGCAATTGGGGAATAACAAAAATGGTATCACTGGATGCCTTGAAGAATCATACTTGATCTTCCTTGCTTTAATACAAAGGTAAGTGGCTCTGTTTGTTCTACTTGGCTCTAATAGCCTCCTTTTGGTTGTTGCTGAATAAAGGTTTGTCTTTGCGTGTTGTCTACACCATTATATGTCTCTGCTAGAATCTGATGTAATCCATTAATATGCCTTCACACTCTTGTAAAAACCATCCCTGAGACAGGTTCTTTCAAGCTTAGTATGCAACTGTATTCTGAAGGCTTTCCTAATTCCCTCTTCAATTCGGTCGGATAAGCCACTCAGGCTTGATCGGCAGAGAAATCCGAAGATTTTTAGGCTACAACAGTCACAGTGTTGCCTGCAAAAGCCCAAGTATTCAGTTTGAACGAGGCAGAGTGAGATATAACGAGACATATTGTATATGTCGAAAGAAACAAGCAAACAAAAATCTTTATCGCTGAATATATCTTTAAAGACTAGATAAAAGTCTGTTAAAGTTAATGTTGGGTTTTCTAAAAAAAAATACTAAGATTCATTTGATGAACGGATATTTTTGCCACAATTGGCCCTTCAAAGCCAAATCCAATTCTTGGCAAAAAAAAAATGATCTGCAATAACATGCATTGTATGTAGATGTCGATCTGTTATATGGACTTGAAACGTTCGCAAAGTCGCTAGATCTATTAATTTTTAGTTATACTTTTTCTTAATCAAAGGATGGTTTCTAAGGGTGGGGAGGTCAAATAAAAGACGCGGAGGGAATTGTCCCTCCGTGTGTGTAGGCATGCTAGTTTAAAACAAAGTGCTTACCCTCGTTGTCTGTACCAACTGCAATTGCTCAAAACGTTCATTTTTCCTCGGAATGAGTTTTGGTTCTGGTCGGCTTAGGCAATGCTAACAAGGAACGATACTTGATTACTTAGTTTAATGTTCGTTTTTATGGTAATATCATTAATTTTTAGCAAGCCGTATTAGAAAATGGCACGGACACTTGGGCAGCCTGGATGGAGCCGCCAGTTGCAATCTACCAAAATTTCACGTTCTTCAATGTACTCAACCCTGAAGAAGTATTAAATGGAGGGAAGCCAAGCTTGTCAGAAGTGGGACCTTTTGTGTACAGGTTCGTTTTATTAATCATTCTTTATTTTAACGCAGTAATGTCAATTAACTATTGTCTTTAGCATATGATGAGTTGATGACTCAGACATCTACAAGATTTAGGCTGTGAAATAAGATGTATTGTTACAAACTATTGCAACTCCCTTGTATTTGAGGGCTAGTGCTATAAAATACGATATAAGCAGCGAAAACCAGTAGGAAAAATCTACTTTGCGAGATCTTTGCTTAGTTAATATTATAGAAACAAATAAAATATACTGAACAAGCTTCATTGCGAAACAAACAAGTAAATCAAGCCTAATTGAAAACTATCTTCATTTGAGCCGAGATACTTCAACTTATATAAAACCCGTTTTGTCGTTTGGACCCGATAAGAAAATCGAAAAGAGTAGTTAGTGCTAGTTCCAAATTCTCAAATAAGTTTAAGCTATTAATTTTTTCGAGGTGAATATCCTTTTAAGTTAAAAAAATAACAATTATTTAAGTTATAAATGGTTTGACAATTCAATGTGAGTCGTAACCCCGGAGAAGACAATGATTGCTTACGATAGAGTTAATTCTTCAGAAACTCAAAAAAGAGTTTTTAACCTGAGTTACATGCTAAATCCAAAATAACATAACTGAAGATTAAAGTGAAATGGTACTTTCCCATTATTTGGACACCTCTAAAAAGTCAAGTTTGGTTAATGCTAATGAAATAAAACAAAATAAGATGAAAATATAATAGTTTATAAACAAATTTGGGTTATATATTTGCACATTAGGGAGGGGGAGGGAGCATTGTATATATTAGATACGTAACCTAACCTAACTTGGGTACCTCCCCCCCTAAACCCCAAAAAACAACAGTTTTAAATATAGTTCCCAGAGTGAGAAACCCCTGAACACTTGTTTATACAACATCAGATAGCGTCAAATCTTTGCTTTTGTCGAGTGGATGCCTTGGGTCACCTCCCCCCCCCCCCCTAAACCCCAAAAAACAACAGTTTAAATATAGTTCCCAGAGTGAAAAACCCCTGAATACTTGTTTGTACAACATCAGATAGCGTCAAATCTTTGCTTTTGTCGAGTGGATGCCTCGGGTCTTCGTGACTGGTTTTTAGAGGTGTCCACATAATGGGAAAGTACCAGTGAAATGATAACAGTCAAATTCTGGCGTCTGGAGAACTCGAATAACATTAAAGCCATATTTGGTTTACAATACTAATGATTGCATATATACCATTGATTCCCAAATTGGGGCCTGTCAATATTTAGGAGGGTTATGTGCAAGAAAAGCGCCCTCCGGCTGACTATTTTTTAGAGCCTTAATTTTGAAAAGGAAATTTTTCATATGAATGACGCCACATTTATATGCATTTAAAGAGCAAAAAAGATACATGGTGTACATGACAAAGATACCAAGTTAATGGTCTTTTAAGTTTCCTTCACGTGAATACGCGTAAAAATTTGAGTAGCAAAATTTAAATATCACGAGGGGAAATGACCCATAATCGATTGGGAACCTCTAGTATAGAGTATATATATTGTAGAAACTTGATTATGAAGTTTTGACGCATTAATGAAACTAGATGAATATGAACTACATTCTTGAAACTTAAAATAGTTTTAAAGGTTATCTCGCTACTCTAACACCCCAGCTTCAATTCGAAAAGGGTTTTATTACATCCTACAGCTTTTACAGGCAAACTGAAAATTGTGTTTGGCTGCTACAAATTGAATACACATTAAACAAACTTCAATTAATAAATTTGTACATTTTATTATTGTTTGCTTAGTAAAATTGATTTAATGTCTCATGTGTTTAGTTGTGTTCTATAATAAGCTCTCTGACAAGATTTGGGATGCTGTGAAGACCCCTTAGGTTTAATAGGCAAATCAAAGTTTATCAAAAATGGCAAATCAAGTTTATCCTAGTTTTAATCAAACTGCTTTAATGAATCCAGTATTTAATGGAGATTTTTTGAAATAGATTCTTAAAGAAACATTTACTTACGTCACTTGAACATCGTTTTTCGAAAATAGGTGTTTCGTATTTATTTTACATTAAGGCTGCTTAAAAAATACATTAAGGTTGCTTAAAAAATACAATGACGTCATAGAAACATGGGAAATATTCTATGGGATGCTCCTGCTACGTATTCAGATAGTCTTTCTTGATGTCACTCTTATATTCGTTTATTCTCCTTCTTCTCTTCTGTTGTATTCTGTTAGACAAAAAAGTACGTTGTCATTATCAAAAATCTCTTTTTCATGATTCCCATCTCATTGCTGTCCTTTCTCAGGACTTTAATTTTAATGTGATCATGCACGAACAACGAATATGTATTCCAATACCTGTATTTACTTATTGCCTTTTCTTTGCTTACCTTTTTTGATCAAATTTGAAATTAAAATTAAAATCTGATACCCAGTTCAAATATATATTTGTGTGTTAGTCCAGATATTCCATTGTTGCAGCGGTAGCTGCAACCTAGTAAAGAGCGGGCCCTTAGTAAGTAAAAATTAAAAAAGTGTTAAAAAAAAACAAAAAAAAAACTGGCTAGTAAAAAAGGATTGCCATTTGTGGCTGATTCAGGAATGGTAATTTATACATTTTCATAAGAGTATTCCCAAGCAAGATGCCCTCGGTACAAATTCAAATTATCGAGGTGTATCTTTTTCATTTTCAAATTATTGAGTGTCACGTTATCGAGAACCGACTGGAATTCGATTGTTCGAGTATTTTTTCTGTTTGAACCCCAACCCTTCGTCTCGATAAGAAACATTTGGCTGTGGCTAATTTGATTGATCCATTTTTATTTATTGTACAATAGAACCATCATTTCTATTTTAAATGTATTGCATACCATCAGTAAATATGGTAGAAAAAATCAGGCCATTTAATAAAAAAAAGTTGATAACCTTTAAAAGATTAAATGAGCCGAAGTAAAAGACTTATATTCCGAACATATTACAAATGTAAAAAAAAAACACAAACATCCTCTAAAATTTTGACTGATATGATATCACGTATTTTAAATTACAAACAAGGAATCAAATTGAACCCATGGCAATTTTTTTAAATAGTGGCTTTTTGTGCTATTTAAGTTATATTTATGATCGGAAAAAAAAAATCATAAGTTGATCTGATTAAGTCCATGAAAAAACCAGTGGAGAGATTCAAACTTTGATACTTTGATACTCAGTGTATATTTTATATTTTCGAACGAATTAAAAAAATGGTTTCTAAATCAAAATATTTAGGTTTCAATAGCAGTTTTTCTTGTCATATTTTCGTATGAATCTTTATTTTCTGGAAAAATTCTTGAAAATATGTAAAGTTGAAACTCATTTAAGTGATTTGACGTTAGAATCTTAAAAGCTGAAACAAAAAAGATTAAAATTTGGTATTATTGGGGTCTAAATTTTCTTAGGTTTTAATCTTCATGTTAAAATAAAACTTATTAATCACTATTAATTTAGACAGGATCGAAAGAAGATAATCGTCAATGCTGAAACACCAGATGGAACTATCATTTATAAAGAAATTAAATATTGGTTTTTCGACGCCGAAAAATCTTCGCCTCTTAAAGAAGACACAGTTGTCACGATAATAAACCCTGTACTAACGGTAAGCCTCGTCTTCTTCTTTTGAATTAACATTGAATATTGAAATAACATTGCAGTTTATTAATGTAGATTTTATCTAAGATTTCATGTTGAAATTACTGGACCAAAAATATGCCTTTCTTAGTTTTGATTAGTTTCAGAGAAAGGATAATAATTGATTAATCGAAGGTGCTCCATGCCCTTTGTAGGTATGTAAGTATGACGGCAATAGACCCTGAAGGTCAAACCGGTGTTGCTGATCTCCGTTTTGTGGTCCTTCAGCCAGGATGTGCAATGGGGGGTCGGGAGCCAGCCATCCTGCACTTTCGCACACCCTTCCTGCTTACCTTCCCCAGATTTCTGCATGTACCCATTTAGAACTGGATCGACTCTGGCTGAGCTTACAGAGTCACGCCACTGACTAACGTCCCGATCCAAATAACTTGCCACGCATCCAACCCGTGCCCACTTGGACAAAGAATTCTCAACCCAGCACACCAACCACTTAGCCAGGACGGCTGAACCCTTGCTCAACCCACTTACAGGAAACGGCTCAACCCACTTAACCAGGAAATGCCCATACCCTTTGATTGCACGAGAAATAAAATTAGGTTTTGTCCGAAAGAATTTTTCTTCTATCTTCTGTTCTAACCACTCAATTAGGAATAAATTATTTTGAACGTTTAACAAAGCAACGTTTAACGAGCCAAACAGTAGAATAATTATTCGTTAAATGAAAAAAGATATCATCAGTTATTTTTAGGGAGTGGAAACCATTATTCTCCGACAGATAGGGTGTGCAACCCCCTTCACTGTTCAGATTTCTCGGGCAAATTCAAATTTCTAAATAGAACTACTTATAAAACATAAATACTAAAAAAAAAGAAAAATAGTGTCAGCTCTGAAAAAAATCCAAGTTTTACCCCAATCTTTCGGAAAAGTATGTCTAAAATTTATACATTTACTGATCGAAATGTAAGGATTTCGACATCAGGACAGAAGTCGAGCTTGTTCTGGACATGTTTCAAACAATATCTTCTTCTTTTTCCAGTTTAGATTCCAATTATGTATTTTTCAGTGAGTAAAGCACTTTTAAATATCCAGAATGTCTCACTACACTGCGTGCAACTTAAACGTTTGATGTTTCATGACGTTTTCAAACAGGCGTTTGTAAAAATAGAAATTTCTTCGACAAGACACGACTCTTTGTAATCAGCAAATGTTTTAGTTAATAAATGCTTCAGTCGAGTTTTAGCTTGTAAAGGTCTCTCTTGTTTGAATGCTTAGAACTTATGCCAGGGATCATTTATTAAAAAAAATTATTAAGACAAAATAATATATGCAATTCTTCATTTCTTATTATATTATTTCTTCATTATATGTATTATTTCTTTATTATTAACACTTCTCATTATTTCGGAATTATTTATATTCATTTTTCCAAGAGGATTCCATATATACATCTAATTTTATTTGGGCTGCAATTTGGAGTTTTATATTTTCCCCCAGTTTCTCCCGGCAAGTCTTTTCATTAGTTTTCTCTTTAACTCCTCTATATCATTGGCAGCGCAATAGCGCTGCCTAAGTAAAGAACGATGTTGGCAAAATGTATTATTTAATTCTTTCTTTGTTTCTTTTAGACCAGGGCACTTCGTATCGAAGGAGTTGTCGTAGAAACTTCAAAGAGGGTTCATTCGATTGGAAATTGGAAGGGCTTGTGCCCTTTTAGTAGCCGAAAGTGATGGAAGGCAACTAACACCCCTTCCAAGCCCACCATTTCCCCAAACACATCCAATCAAAATTTTGAGATAGACATTTTGTTCAACGTAGTTGAAAGATGTGGAAAATATGTCTTTGAGGAGGATACTCCCCCCACAACCCTCAGGGCAAGGGTTGTAAGTTATGCCCTGGGGGACATATAAGGTTTTTATAGAAAATATTGTCGTAGAAACTTCAAAAAGGGCTGATTTGTTTGGAAATTGGGAGGGCTATTGCCCTTTTTAATAGTTGAAAGTAATTGGAGGGAGAATCGCCCCCCCCACGCCCATCATTTACCCAAACATTTACGATCAACATTTTGATATGCCCAGTTTGTTCAACGTAGTCGAAAGGTATGGAAATTATGTCTTTGAGGATGACAACCCTCCCCCAAAAGCCCTCAGGACAAGGGTCGTAAGTTATGCCCTTAGGGCATATAAGGTGCTTACAGAAAGTTTTGTCGTAGAAGCTTCAAAAAAGACTCATTCGATGGGGATTGAGATTATTAGTGCCTTTTTTGTTAGTCGAAAAATGATCAGAGGGCAAATGCTCTCCCCCCCCCCCCCACTGACAGCCATCGTTTCCCCAAACACTTCCAATTAAAGTTTGAGATAGCCATTTTATTCAACGTATTTGAAAGGTCTGGAAATTATTCGTTGAGGATAAAAAATCCTCCCAGCCCTCAGGGCAAGGATTGTAAGTTATGCCCTGGGGGCATGTACGGTTTTTATAGAAAGCATGGTCATATAAATTTCGGAGGGGGCTCATTGGATTGGTAATCATACGCTCTAGTGCTCTTTTTAAGCGTCAAAGTGTTCGGAAGGCAGCTATCCCCCACCCCTCCACACACACACGTCGTATTGTCCCGAAATGCATCTATGAGCAATTTTGTGATAGCCATTCTATTCAAAATAGTCTAAATATCATATAACAATGCTTTTGAGGTTGAAACAAACCCCAGAGATTAGGGGCAAGGGTCATAAGTTATGCCCAGGGGATACTTGAGGTTTTTATGGAAGGGAGGATTGTTTAACTTTAGAAGAGGCCAGTCTTTTTCTCGCCAGTCTTTTTCTCTGAAAAAGAGTATGTCAATATAAAACGAACATAAATTAATTAAAAAAAACTTTCTCCACAAAATAAGTTTTTCAAAAAAAAGTAAAGAACTCCATTAAACCCAAAATGAACAAAAATAGAATTAAATAATCTACCAAGCATACAACTACCACAAATCAGTATCAATAATTAAATCAAACCCAAAACAAACAGAGATTAAAATAAATAACAGAGTCAACTCAAAACGAGGAGAAATTAATCTGAGTAGGGTTCTAAACCCTATGCTTTCTAAAAGCCAGAATATAGTTTGTACTTTACTGAAAAAATTCTTTTAAATGTTTTCATTTTTATTACTTTAAGAAATCAAAATTATTTAAGATTCTAAGGAATAAATATCAGCATATGTATATTAAACTGACAATGCACATTCTTTTCAGTAAATTCATTTGAGTTTTTTCCAGTAAAGTACAATTATATTCTGGCTTTTAGAAAGCATAGAGGTTTAGAACCCTACTCATATTAATTTCTGCTCGTTTTGAGTTTGACTCTGTTATTTATTTTAATTTCTGTTTGTTTTGGGTTTCATTTATTTATTGATACTGATTTGTGGTAGTTGTATGCTTGGTAGATTATTTGATTCTATTTTTGTTCATTTTTGGTTTAATGGAGTTCTTTACTTTTTTTTGAAAAACTTATTTTATGGAAAAAGTTTTTTTAATTAACTAAAAATAAATGTTTGTTAGTTTATCGCTTGTTTTCAAGATTGGATACGTAACAGGTGGCCTACCAAAACCGTAACGCATTCTCTGCAACATGTTAGTATTACTAAGACGGAATGTAAATTTGGACCGCCGGATGTTTGTGGGACACCTTGTATTTGGTATGTCCTATTTCTTTTTCCTATAATATCCCAGATATGAAATCTGCTATGCATCGGCAATGCCATCTATCAAAATGAAATATGTTTTTATCAGTTTCCAAGATGCCAGACCTATATTATTGTTAGACCTATATCCATTCAATGTTAAAAAAAACCACGGTACACCGTACTGTATCAAACATTCAAGGTTTTTTTGGAGTGAAAGAGAAAAAAAAGAATAGCCAAAAAATTCTTCAATTTTTGGCGTCATGATACTTGCTAGTGTGTCAATCAATAAAACCACCTTATATTGAACAGCTGAATCAGCCTATATAATTGGTTATTTCGTCACTCCTAGCTAGTCACTGATCTTTAGCTCTGAAAACAAACATGCTACGTTGTACAATGGACACCTGAAGCTAAGTGAATATTACTCATTGTACTGTTAATAATTTTTGTGAATATTGAGATAAATTTGACACACAGTTTCGGTAAATCTACTCTATTTTGTCTCTTTGTTGGAAGATCGAGTTGAAACTTTCACGAACCGTTTACTAGGGGAGGGGGCGATTTAAGGGAGATATCACAAATCAAGAATAATTGATGATTTTTTTTCTTCCAAAATATTTTTTTCCGTCATCACAAAGGAATGTACGTTGGTAAAGGGCACACTCTTTCGGTACGTAGTCGGTTCTTCGGTACCTAGGTCAGACCTCTTTGGATCTACTGGCGAGGCAGGAGCCTGCTAATTTCAGAACTCAAGAAGTTTAAAGGTCTCTTAAAACGAGAATGTCAAAAGCTAATCCCAGTGCTAAAGAAAATTAATAAAGTAATGCAGATTGCACGATAATGATTTTATTTATGCATGGTACCATTAGGATAGTTACTTGGTAAAGACTTTAACGACTGGAAAACAGGATTCAATAGTATAAATAGAAGAACATAAGGGACAAATCTTCGTTGATATATTACCCCCCCCCCTCCAAGACATGGGCGTCCATAAGAGGGGCAGGGGGGCAACAGCCCCCCTGGCCGGATGACACTGCCTTATATTTTTATATTTTTGTTTTGAGATTTCTATTATACAGCATTGGAAGTGTCAATTAGACCAGGTAAGCCCCCCTAAAATTCAGCTTATGACCACCCTTGCTCCAAGACCGAAAATATATTCATGGAAATTAAAGATTTATTTTTGCTAGAAAGAATTGATGGCCTCCCTAACTTATGTGAAAGAGGACAATATCACGTCGCCTACTTTTTTTTTATTAGGATCCTGAAAATACTAATTTGCTACCCCATGTTTAGATATGACGGAGCACCGACCCGGTACCAAAAATCTGATTCTAGTGGCAACGAATGGGCTACGGTTTTTTATTCTTTTAAACATGTCATCCAACATGCGCTTTGGCAAGTTTATTATGCAGGCAAGAGTAGCTTATGTTTATGAATGATTTAATACTTAAGTCTATTCGAGTTTCTAGGGATACAATTACTTGAATGTGACGTTTATGGAATTACGATATTACAGGGAGTTGCGGCAAAGATGACAGAAATTCAAACAGGTTCACTATTTAACGGGTTTGTTAAATTTATAGCAACTGCTTTCCTTACACAGTACAACGAAGGGCTTTTCCACAACAAGAACAGTTCGGGAATTGCTATTCGACGGCTTCGAGAGTGCAATGCTGCGGGATTTGAGGAGGTTGCTTGGTAAAATTGTACCAAGTTCCCGTTTCAACGGGTTTGTCAATGAGAAGAAACCAGGGAAAAAAGTAAGCTTGGTGATGGTGTCATTACTCAGCATACAATATAGTTGCTTTTTACTCTCACAAAAAAGCTTACTGGTGGAGGTTTTATTAACATTTGGTAGGCCGGCTTCATGATTGTTCTGTCTCTGGCAAGACACTTTTTCAAGGCTTTTGAAATGCAAAAACGAATTCACGCTTGTCAATTTTCAAATTTATGGCTTCAGATTGTATTTTAAATAGGCTAATTTTGGTAATTTTGATTTCTTCTTGCCTTAGATTCATAATAATTTACTGTTGTTATAATTTATATTCCGCAGCAGCTTTCATTTAAGAATTTACATTTTTTTTAAGACAAAGCGATTGATAATTATAAGCGAATAGTTTTAATATTTAAAAAGAAAGTAGTTTTGAGGAATTTAAATATAAACTTTTTGTGAAATATTGGCTACCGCAGATGAATATTTCCATTGTTACAGAGCTAGCCAAGCATATCTAAGAGTTATTTACACAATCTTGTTTGTTGTTTTCTTGTTTTTTTTTTATAGAAGTCACCATAACTTTACATAAAACCTTCTAAAGATATAATGGATACTAAATACTCAGTATCACATAATCCTCGAGCTTGTTGGAATGACGGGATTCTGCTCCAAATTCCACCACACAATGCCCATTCATTTTTAGACTATGGCAGCACAGTTTGCTGATTCTTCAGTCTTAATGGAGCTATTAGGAACACTTGCCAAGTAAGAGGGAGCCTTGCACAGTATGGATGTGATGATAAAACTTACAGAGAGTTTGAAAAATATTCTCTTTGATGGTTATTTTTCTAGGTGCCTAATTTGAACCATTTGTTGATGTCTGCAAAAAGATCTCTCAAGATGCTTGTAGGCAGCTAGATTAATATATTTTTAAATGAATACGCTGATGACTTGGTGTTTGGCTTTTTATAAATTGTAAGAAAACATTTTGTAATCTAACCGGCTGTTTCCACGTTTTGTGAATATAGTTTGAACCATGATGATTTTTGTGGGTTGGTTTAAAAAGATGTAGCGTTTTAAAAACAAACCTTATTTGCCTTTATTGGTTAATTTCATGCATGGCCACGTCATGGAGTAAATTTGCAAGATTTTCAGCCACTTAATGGCTAGCGAAATGACTTGTAAGTATTTACTAGACTTTTATGAAATACTTGTTCCATGCCTATTTACCTTAATTCTGCCCTAGGAGGGATCATAGACTATCTGTCAAAATGCGAAGTGACATCATTTTTATGCAATTTTGAAAAAGGCTTATGCCAGCTTTGCCTCTTACTCAGACTATCTGTCTTGGCTTTTTTTTCTATTAGCCAAGGCTCTCAACTCTTTGATCGTCCACCAGCTTGATTTTCATTCAAATTATTCTCGAATTAAAATCAAGTTGGTGGACTGTGATCAAAGAGTGAGAGCCTCGGCTAATTAAAAAAAAAGCCAAGACAGATAGTCTGAGTGAGAGACAAAGCATGGCAAATGCGTACATATAAAATAGAGGGGCTTATTAATTATTGTTAATTGTTGTTTTTTACTGGTATACTAGACAAAAATGCTCAGAGGAAAGGGCAAAGGAAACTGTTGAACACACCATATTGCTGAAGACAAAATGCGTATGATGCGGGAATTTTAGTGATATTAAAAAACAAGGTCGACATTTAAATATAAAACTGCATATCATCCAACTGTTTTAAACCTTTTCCCCATCGATAATGTCGAGTTTTTGCAAGTATGTGAGGGGTGTTTAAGAAGATACTTACAGAATTTCAGAATAATAAAAAATAACAAAGGGAAAAAAATGCATTTAATATATATATTCAGGAGCTACAATCTCAAACTATAATCAAACGTAGTTCCCATGCGAATTGAGACATTTGCCAAAAACGGCAACACCCTGTTCATAAGATATTGCCCGCCTGAGACGTCAACCACATTGTCGATGGCCTAGAGGCAGGAAGGTCGGCGCTAGTAACACCTATCGTCTGTGTCAGAATTTCACCCCTCAGTTCATTTTTATTTACAGCCAAAAATACACATTAAACTGAACTGCCATTACCCGCCCCAAGAAAGGTACAAAAAGCACTTGCGACTGGGTCGGTCCATGTAACTAACTCAAACTATTATTTAACTAAAAAAAAAAGATAAAAGATGACCAATTTCTTATCAGCTCATAATAATGAGAAAAAAGAAGAATAATAAAAGTTAACTATGACTCTCGACCTAACAAATCCTTTTTCAACTTGCTTTTAAACAATCCCAGCCTGAATGCTTTCTGGAATATAGTTCACACAGTAGGCCCCAAAAATCTAAAAGGGAAGACAGCTCTGGTTTCACTTCAATCCTGTAAGTTGTACACTCCGGCATGACTTGTTTCATAATGATGAAAAGACCTAATGTCACTAAAATAATCATGAAAATAATCATGAAATAATCATGAAAAACAGTAAAACCCTGTTTTACATTGTGAGTGATATCCCAGTGGACACTTATTTGAAGATTTTTATTTATAATCGGCTTATCTTTTGTTTGATTATTTTGAACGCTGTGATTTCCCCTGGGAACAATTATTTCAGCTCATTGTTGCCGATTGGAGGTTGCCAATAGAAGATTTTTTCTGCCGAATCTTGTAAAAAAAAATTAGCCAAATTACTAGAATTCAGTCTATTTGGATCAAATTTCAACCTTTTCTTAAGGTGCCTCAACAGTACCGCGTGGATCGCTTGGGACCAATCAGAAGAGGAGAGAGAACCTGCCAGAAGCGCCGTATTGGTACCTGCCGGTTTTAATTAGCCTTAAATTGAAGGGGATAGGTGAGCAGGTCTCGACGCTTCCCTTGCTCCCGGTGACCTCTGTGCGGCTATTCAACCTTCTTTCTGACTAAGTGAGATACCTGCTGTATGTTTGTTTGCTACATACAATGCGGAGCCAGCAGCTTGTATGGTCTTCAGTCTTGAACTTTTTACACCGTTCCCGGGCTGTGGGGAATGTTCACGCCGATATTGCGAAAACTGGTGCGGACTTTTTTTAGCACTGATTCGTTAATGGAAGCAAAGAAAATATTGTGGAATCTTGCAAACTGCACGAATCGCCCAAGTGACCGACATAAAGCTGCAGATAACTGTCTGGACATGCTTAAAATTTTTGAAAAGTGTGATGAAAAGCAAATACCACTACCCTGTTTCGTGCTCTACGAGCCTGACGAAGTACCAGTTATCGCAGGGGAATCAAGTGCTACACTTACTCGTAAAGTTAACGAACTATGTGTCAAATTCGATAATTACGTCCTGTCGAAGCGCAACCCGCTGCCTTCTTTATCTCAAGCCACCACACAATCATCCAAACCCTCTTTTGCCGTTATATTAAAGAATCCACCTAAAAGGCTGAATGACCCCAAGCACCGCAAAACGTTTATTGATAACTTGTGTAGCGACTCGAAGTCGGCGATAACTTAGCTTAGACTGGAAAAAGATGCTTGGCACCTCCTCGTAAGTGATAAAAATGAAGCTACTGCTGTAGCTGATGCTATTAAATCTAAGGACCAATTGCTAAGCCAACAGATAAAAGTTCCAGTGTATTATGGAATTGCCCGTTTCGTTCCTGACAGTGTTACTGACGGTCAGTTGCAAAACTTGATAACTAACTGTACCAAAGTCTCCCGTATCGGCAAAACTAGGTCCTACAAGCTTCGGTTCTCTCGCCAAGAAGACTTATTAGCAGCCATTTCCTCGTCAGTGATATTCGAGTATGAGCGAATCCGCATTGATAAGTTTATCCCTCTCCCTTCTTGCTGCTACAACTGCCAAGCTTACGGACACATTGCCCAGCACTGTAAAGCTCTTACTCACTGTTCGTGCTGTACGGAGACAGGACATTCGAACAAGCTGAAACCCCCTGTCAAAATAACATGAAGTGTGCGCTGTGCAACCAAGCTGACCATCCTTGTTACAAATGCTACAAATGTCCTGTCGCACAGAAACTTATGAATCCCCTAAAATGAGCACTGATCTACGTGTTAGATCATGGAATATTAACGGAGGTGTCTCAGTAAAATTATCCATAATCCAAACTCTATGTGACACGAATGACGTTCTCTGCCTACAAGAGCACCTTCTCACTGCCGACAGTCTATGTTTGTTTAGCAAGACTGCTTCTACTGTCGTAATAAGTCGTGCCGCTAGACACTCCGGGGCGGGTCGGCCAAGTGGAGGTACTGCTATTCTTGCTAGAAGTGCCCTCATGCCCAAATACTTTCGCGACAGTGACTATATTACGGCAGTCAAAATTCAGAATTATGTGGTGGTCTCAGTGTATTTACCCACCGATTATCGTAATGCTACATCAGAAAGACAATTTGATCAAGCTTGCCGCCTAGTCAGTTCCCTCGTGTCTGATTGTGAAGTGCAAAATCTAGCAGTAATCCTTGCTGATGATATGAACTGTAACCTTTTTGACGAGAGTAGCAGTCGTGCAAATATTCTGAATAATATGTGCCCTCAGCTCTTGACGGTCAAGAATATCCAATGTTTCACATATATCCATAACTCTGGCAGTACCTCTTCTCTAGACTTTCATGTGTTCCCCGAATGTAAAACCAGACTCAGGATCCTCACTTATCTCGAATTTCCAAATTTCAGACCATATGCCTATTAGTAATATATTCCCTGTTCAACTTATTGCACCGAGTGGTCCAAGTCCAGACAATGACAGTAAATAGCAAGAAACCCCTGACTGGGATCGTAAAGATATGTTTATGTTCCGGGCTATTAGTGATTCTATTTTGAAAAAGATCAAAGTGCCGTTTCATCTACTTTCCCAAAAAAATCTATAAACCTTTGCAGAGAAGCAAATATTTCTGAATATTCACTGTGCAGAGATCGTTCACACTCTACGCGCTGCCGAGCATGCTAGTTTACACATACGAAGAGTATGTCTTGGAACTGAGAAGCTTGGTTGGTCAGGTAGTCCTGACCTCTTTGATTCTTGTGCTAAATGAAAATTCTGGTTTCATGTCGGGAAGGAGTGTGGTATGCCACGGCAAGGTTTGGTAAATGAAATTCGTCTGAAAACAAAGCGACATTTTGCGAAAGTGCTTAGGCAACACCAGGCTAAATCAGTAGCTGAACTATCAAGTAAAGCCACAAGTGAACCTAATTTCGTGTGGAAACTGCTCAAAAGATATATTTCAAAAGCCTATAATGCTTTCAAAATTACCAGTTACCAGTGGTATGGTTACTTTAAAAGTGAATTTTCCGAGCCTGATCCATCATTGTCAAACCAATATGAAAGGGAGCTTGAGGGTTGCTTAGGCCAATCAACTGATGAGATCAGTTTTATTGTTACTCGATCTGCGGTTACTGAGTGCATTTCTAAGCTACAAAAGAAAACTTCTCGTGGTGTTGATGGCCTCTGTGCAAAGCATCTAAGATGTGGGTCCCCTCTCCTGATTGAGTATCTGACCTTTCTCTTTCAGATGATATTCTGTTGTGGTATAGTTCCTGATCTGTTCAGTATTTGAGTAATAACCCCGGAATTAAAAAGGGGAAAGACAACGGACCAATGTTCTTCTTTTAGGCCAATTACGGTGTCACCGGTTTTGTGCAAAGTTTTTAAGTTACTAATTATTGACGAGCTTTCTGATAAGTGTTTTACACCGGATAACCAATTAGGCTTCAAGAAACGAGTAGGCCGTGAGCATGCTCACCATCTGATTGCTAATTTACTTCTACATGCTCAAGAAAATAATGAGGTATTATATTTTGTCGGGTTAGACGTATCTAGAGCTTTCGACACGGGTATACATCCACATATCTTATTGACTGCTAATAAGCATGGAGTTAATATTTCTGTCATCAAATCGATATGTGATATGCATAAAAAGCTAAATGCCAGAGTTAAGGTCACCATCTCACCTCGTACGGTGGAACTCACTCCTTCAATTCCAGTAAAAAAGGGTATTAGACAGGGCGCTCTTACTTCTACCCCCCTGTTTAATAATACTGTCATTGTGCCACAGCAGAACGTTCTAAGCACATGTATATTTAATGGTATTGATGTTTCGCTAGCTATCTATGCTGATGGCATCCTTGGTATTTGTAGAAGAGCCTTTGGAATTGAGGAAAGTTTTGGAATTCTCGATAGGGAGTATAAACGTACTGATCTTCGATTTAATGAGAGTAAGACTGAGTTCCTGGTGTTCAATCACCGTTCAGATTGCCCGACAAATGTTCAGTTAGGTGAACATGTTATTAAAGCACAAGATACACTGACGTATCTTGGTGTACCGATTGGGTCAAATCTTCGCGCCAAGCGTCAACTTTTGAAAGATTTTTTTTTGCCAGAAAAGCTAGAAACGCGTACGGTTTACTAGTTGCGTTAAAGTTTAAATTTAACCACCGTATCTTAGCTAGCGTTTATAATGCAATTGATGTTCCGCATATACTTGCCCTTGCACCATTTTGGTCTCTTCTTACTGCTTCAGATATTAACGATATACGGAAGTGTTTCTACAAGTATGCGAAATATTTGCTAAGGCTGCCTCTCTGGACTAATATCAGCTCACTATCCTCGCGGTATGGAGTTGCAAGTCCAGTGTCCGCAGTTCAGAAAAGCATTGAGAGATATCGGAGGCAGATTATTGGTGAAAGCACCTCTGAAATTGTCCGTCACTGATGATATGTTTGTTCTTACATATAATTGTCCTTATTTGTATTTTTTTTTCTTGTCAGTTCTTCTTTGTTTTGGTTCTGTTTGTATCTGTCAGAATTTATTTGTTTCTTTCCATTTTCTTTCTTTATACTCCGTCAGTGTTGTATTTTACATTTATGATGGGCAATAAATTTATACATACATACATACATAATTCCCACATTTATAGGCAAAATTTCCAATCTGGTAATCCCGTAGCTGACCTACATTAAGTACTTGCAACTTGTTGAATAAGCTACAGTGTTATGCACACATACCACACACCAACCGATAAGAAGCATGGTTTTATTTTGAAGAAACTGAAAACAATTAAAATAGACTTAAAAATTGCTTGCCCATAACATGCAGTCATAGGAAACATTTGGGTGAATCAAAGCCTAGTATAAAACCAAAAAGTCTCTCGGGGATAAAAAATTCTAAAATGTTGCATCACTCGAAGGCAACGATCCTCGTTTGTTGCAACGACATCACTGTCGTGTTTCCACAAAAGATTAAAATCAATGTAAAAGCCTAAATAACGAATCTCCTGGACTTGAGCTACAGGCTTATTACAAAACATATTTCTACAATTAATATCACTGGGCTTGCCTACTCTAAATATTAAATTCAATTAGTCTTGTCAACTTTAACCGATAATAAACTCAAGCTAGTAAAAAACGTATAAACTTCTCAGAACATCATTCACTTTGAATATAAGACTATCCAAACAACGACTAGAAAATATAACAGCAGATTTTGGAAGATCAATTCTCATAGTGTCTACCTACCCCAGATAAAGAAGTGAACCAAGGACCAGTCCCTGTGGAACACCTCAGGAAATTTGATATGGGGAAGATAATTAATCGCCAGGTACAATTTAATAGACCCCCGGTACAATTAATTTTCTAAGTACTTTAAACTCAAATAGATAATACCTAAGCATTCTAATCTCTGCAATGACATTCTAAAATCTACCATGTCAAATGCTTTCCTAGAATAAAACATGTTCTAGTCTCAGTAGGTTGAGAAAACAATAGAAGAGCCCTCTACTAAAGTTCTAAGACTATTACGTCATTATATTTACCCCTGCTAAAATAAAAGAAACGACAAAAAAAAGCAGAAAACAACAAGAGAAAACAAACTAATAAACACGCAATTGTTATCAAAATTTTCAGAAATATTGCAAAATTTTGGGTTTTTGCACATAAGGCTTGAAATCTAAGTTTTTCGATATACTGAATATATTGCAGTAATTTTCATCAAGAACGTATCACTCATAAGATCGTTAAACCCCTTTTTTAGCTACACAAATTTTCTCACATCCACAACTTTTTACACATAATTTTTAAAATTACTCAATTTTGCATATTTGGAATCACCATAAACCTAACTGTCGGTAACCATTATCAAAATTTAGTCTTTCAGACTTTCAATTACAATATACACAAGTCATTCTTTGCTGACAGTTCACTACTGCAAACTGTTTGATTTATGTCATGGACATCTTGATTGACATGAAATTGCAAAAGCCTGATAATTATGAATAAGGAGGCATTAACATTATGTATAATATTCCAATTAACCCTCAGATTTTAATTTTGTCTTAGACACTTCAAACCACTATTCCACATTTAATAGGCTGCATTTAACTACTCAATTTAATAAAATGGTTCTTTAAAAACTTATACTCACTGAGATCTTATAAGAAATCAAATGATACACCTCTTTTATCAATTGCAGACTGAACCTAAAACCTAATGATTCTACGATTCTTTCCTATAATTTGGTAGTAACTTTAATATAATTCACGGTCTTAACAACACTCTCCCTCCCTCTACACAAAGTATTTCCTTTGTACGAGTTGGCGGTGTTTGAGGCAGCTTGAGAGACGTAATTTGAATTTTGCTTATATGGATATCCAATTGCTCTTTCGATTTTCTTTTTATCTTGGTCAAATATTGTCTTGTTATTCAAATATTTCCAATCATTGCAGTCCTGTATTTTTATATAAGATATGCTTTTTGTTTATCATTTTTTACAGGCAAATGGAACAGATGATGGAAATTTTGAAATCGAGACTGGTAAAAACAATCCAGAAAATTTAGGATTGATAAGATCTTGGCAAAATAGCCCATATTTGGATAGCTACTGGCATAACCTGGATGGTCAGAATTCTTGCAATAAAATTAATGGCACTGATGGGTCAATTTTCGGTCCCTTTACAATTGGAACCGATAAAACGAAACGGGTCTACGTTTTTAGTCCTGACCTTTGCAGGTAACTTTTATTCAATGCCTTCCTCTATTAGGTCAATCTCTAAAACTATTTTGAAAAGGAAATAAATATGAAACTAACAGGAGAATTTCATTTAAAAACATTGCTAAAAAACCGAGGAACATGATTTAACTCCATAATCCAAAATACGACACGTAGATTAAACAAACCAATTACAAAGATTAACGTAATGTGAAATGATGTTCATGTTTGTGGTGTTGGTAGAGTTGTTATTTTGTTCTTTTATGAGTTGCTTTTCTTTCTTTGTTTTTTTTTTCTCATTTTCAAAACCAAAAATATACAAAACATCATTTTCAAAAATAACAAAAATTTCAAAACATGGCTCGTGTGGCTCTAGTGTTGGAATTAAATAAAAAAAACAAGTTTTTTTAACTGAAAGTAAGGAACGACGTTAAAACTTAAAACGAACAGAAATTATTCCGTATATGAAGGGGGCTGTCCCCTCCTCAACGCCTCGCTCTTTACGCTAAAGTTTTTTTATTGTTTAAAAAAATAGAGTTGTGAGAAAGTCAAACTATAGCGTAAAGAGCGAGGCGTTGAGGAGGGGACAGCCCCCTTCATATACGGAATAATTTCTGTTCGTTTTAAGTTTTAACGTCGTTCCTTACTTTCAGTTAAAAAACTTGTTTTTTTTATTTAATTTTTGAACGTTTTTGAATTAATGCAGGTTTTGATTTTGGCTCACCGTACACGAATAATTAAAACAAAATTTGCATATTACATTTGGTTAAATGGCTTTCTCGAAACTTGTTTAATTTTATTTACGAACGTTTTTATTAGTAATAAATATACGTAACTTAGAATTAACTTACGTAACGAACTTCTATATTCATAAATTTTTAACACATATATTAGGGGGTTCGCCCCCTAGTCAATACCCTGCTCTTTAAACTATAGTTCGAATTTTTTTTTCCAGTTCTTTAAAAATGACCTCTTAATCACAATCAGTTGATCAGTTGAAAACTTGTTTTTTTTTTATTTAATTCCTGATCTTTTTCTTTAATAATGCTGGGAAATCCGGCACCCCCTTCATAGCAATGTCCCTTCCCCCATGAAAACTTCCTTCATGGAAAGATCCTTCCATATAGCCCCCGACCCTCTCCTTCCCCCATCTACCAGAAAAAATCTCCTCTGAAAAAGTCTGTATACTTCCCAATAACCAATACTATATGTTAACATTGAGTAAAGTTCATAACTTTCAGCCCTCCCCCTGGGGACTTTGGGGGATCAAGTCATCCTAAAAGACATTTTTATCATATTTTCGACCATGCTGAACAAAATGGCTATCTCAAAATTTTGATCGGGTGACTTTGGGAAAAAAATGAGCGTGGGAGGGGGCCTAGTTGCCCTCCATTTTTTTTGGTCACTTAAAAAGGGCACTAGAACTTTTAATTTCCGTTCCAATGAGCCCTCCCACGATATTCTAGGACCACTGGGTCGATACGATCACCCCTGGGAAAAAAAAAAAAAAAAACACAAATAAACACGCATCCGTGATCTTTCTTCTGGCAAAAATGGAAAATTCCACATTTTTGTAGATAGGAGCTTGAAACCTCTACAGTAGGGTTCTCTGATACGCTGAATATGATGGTGTGATTTTCATTAAGGTTCTATAACTTTTAGGGGGTCTTTCCCCCTTTTTTCGAAAATCAGCCAAATTTTCTCAGGCACGTAACTTTTGATGGGTAAGATTAAACTTAATGAAGCTTATATATTTGAAATCAGAATTAAAATTTGATTCTTTTGATGTATCTATTGGTATCAAAATCCCGTTTTTTAGAGTTTCGGTTACCATTGAGCCGGGTCGCTCCTTACTTACAGTTCGTTACCACGAACTGTTTGATATACATAACAGATTTAATGTTTTCTTGAGGTTAATGACGAGATTAACCTTTGTCATAAATATTAGACTTTGTCTTATTGGGTAAGGTTGCTATTTGGCTTAGGAGCAAGGACGACGGTGGATCCACTTTGACGCCCTTGGGATGAATATAAAGAGGAGATAATAACAGATACAGCCTGAAGAGTAAAAACAAAGGACCAGCTGATTGGGAAATATGCTGATTGACAATATATTTTATTGTGTTATTTGGACTAGATGATTTGGTCACGCACAAGGACATTAGCTGGATTACATATGTGACAATAAAATGAATTCCTTCATTTCAATGGCTATCAAAAATTGAAAAGTTTGAAAATTCCTTAGTGAGATCTTCAGTCTTTGTCTGACAACCATGGACCTGAATCCAGTCAGTCTGAAGGGAGGGAATGGATGTTTTTTTTAAAGTAGTATCGCCTCCTTGGCAACTCCCCAGTAACAGGTTACGATGGCATTTTAGAGTTTGACGGTAAAATTAGCTTCGCACTGCTTTCAGAATTGACGATTTACACAAACAGTGTCATTGTGTATTTTTGCGGATCAAGTTTGATTATTTTTTGTTCCTAGACAGAAGCGTCTCTCAATACTTTTTTCTTCACTCTGAAGGTCTTCTTACAGTTAACTCTAAAATAGTTTTTCTTTCTCGATATCTGTTTCCTCCTAGATGTTGTATAAATTTTTTATAGAACCTAATATGATCTGTATTTGGGTCTCCATAGCCTTGTCCGTATCTACTTGACAAGGGATGTCTCATTTTAAACAGTAAGCATACTCCGAAGACCTTTAAAATTCCCTTTATTGTGTTGTTGAATAACCTATTCATTCTTGATTGGTGACTGATCGTGAAGATTACCTTGGATTATAAAGGCGGTAGTCACTTGGGAAAATATGGTCATTCAATTCAAAGAAAATGGTGTTTGAGGAATTTATCAAGACGAAATGATGTATTAGGACCCAAGTAGGTGCCAAAATCAGCGAACTGCTCAACTTTACGGGGCAAAGACAGATCATGCAAGTCAGTGATCCCTGCAAGTCAGTGATCAGTGACTCTAAGGCCATTTTATGTGATGAACGTTAAAATCTCCGGTAGAATGATGACTTTCCTCTAATTAGTGGGATTTTCCTCTAATGCGTTTGAGAGAGGCTTCAAGGTGGCTGGTTGTCTGAAGTCGTGGGGGTTGTAGGTTGTACCAATAATCATAGACTTCCTTGGGAGGCTCACTTCGACGTAAACGCCTCTTTTTCTTCTGAACATGGGACTTTTAAGAAAGTACTTGGAATATAAATTTGTAGCTGAACAACAATTATCCCTCAACCATAGATAAAACCCTTCAACACCTTCTTCCTTGCCTGAGAATTATACATCCTTGTTTGGTAGACTACCTGTTTAGTAATTCTTGGTTGAGATTAGTCTTGGTAATTAATGTTATAGTCACCTTGAGTGTGTCATCAAAACACACTCAAGGTGACTATAACAGTTTTTTATTATTTTAAAAAATAAAGTTGTGAGACAGAGTCAAACTTTAGCAAAGAGCGAGGCGTTGAGGAGAAACAGCCCGCTTCATATACAGAATAATTTCTGTTCGTTTTAAGTTTTAATATAGCTCCTTACTTTCAGTTTAAAAAACTTGTTTTTTTTTTATTTAATTTTTGAACGTTTTTGAATAAATGCAGGTTTTGATCTTGGCTCACCGTACATGAATAATTAAAACAAAATTTTCATATTAATTTACTTTTATTTAGTTAAATGGCTTTCTCGAAACTTGTTTAATTTTATTTACGAACATTTTTATTAGTAATAAATATACGTAACTTACGAATTAACTTACGTAACGAATTTCTATACTCATATATATTTAATACGTACATTAGGGGGTTCATCCCCTAGTCAATACCTCGCTCTTTAAGTGAAAGTTCAAATTTTGTTCCAATTCTTTAGAAATGACCGCTTAATCACAAAGGCCGTTAATTAGAATAAATAGCTCTTATGAAAGTACTAAAAATTTTTGGCTTAAAGAGCGAGGCATTGACTACGGGGTGAACCCAATTATATATGTAATATTTTCTGTTCGTTTAAAGTTTCGATGTTGCTGCTGTTGCAGTTGAAATACTTGTTTTTTTATATTAAATTTATGATCTTTTTTTAAATAATGCTGGGAAGTCCGGCGTCCCCTTCTTAGCAATGTCCCTTCCCCCATGAAAACTTCCTTCATGGAAAGAACCTCCCACATAATCCCTGACCCCTCCCCCACTACCAGGAAAAATCGCCCCTGAAAACGTCTGTATACTTCCAAATAACCAATACTATATGTTAACATTGGGTAAAGTTCATAACTTTCAGCCCTCCCCCCGGGAACTTAGGGGGATTAAGTCATCCTAAAAGACATATTTATAATATTTTCGAACATGCTGAACAAAATGGCTATCTCAAAATTTTGATCAGGTGACTTTGGGAAAAAAATGAGCGTGGGAGGGGGCCTAGTTGCCCTCTATTTTTTTTGGTCACTTAAAAAGGGCACTAGAACTTTCAATTTCCATTCCAATGAGCCCTCCCACGATATTCTAGGACAACTGGTTCGATACGATCACCCCTGGGAAAAAAAAAAAAACAAACAAACAAATAAACACGCACCCGTGATCTTTCTTCTGGCAAAAAATGCAAAATTCCACATTTTTGTAGATGGGAGCTTGAAACCTCTACAGTAGGGTTCTCTGATACGCGGAATATGATGGTGTGATTTTCATTAAGGTTCTATAACTTTTAGGGGGTCTTTCCCCCTTTTTTCGAAAATCAGCCGAATTTTCTCAGGCGCCTAACTTTTATGGGTAAGATTAAACTTGATGAAACTTATATATTTGAAATCAGCATTAAAATGTGATTCTTTTGATGTATCTATTTGTATCAAAATGCCGTTTTCTAGAGTCTCGGTTACCATTGAGCCGGGTCGCTCCTTACTTACAGTTCGTTACCACGAACTGTTTGATAGTAATTAAGATATTTGCAGGAGCAAGTTCACTTGTACTGTAGAAACATATACTCTTGCGCTTAATCTATATGGTGCATATCAGTGTGCCCAGAACAACGCCAAAGTTTTTTTTGGAAATATCGAGACTGGATAACTGGTCATTTTTATTTGTCGCCCCTGTGCATCGTTTTGCACAGCTATTAAATAGCACTTTTACTTTTTGATGACCTTGTTTTGAAATGTCCCGTCTTTTGTACCACTCTTGTACCACCCTAGCTCTACCATTAGGAGACAATCTTGTTTTGAAATGTCTAAGAGCGCGTCTACGCTATTTTAGCACCCAATCTTCGACCGGAAATGTGATTTATGAGTCGGGTTTATTCAAAACCAAACGTCAGCTGGTCAGTATTTCTTTATTGTTTCTTGTGAAGAATTCGTAATCAAACTATGAGTAAAAAATCGACAACAAACTTTGGATTTTTTTACGGTAAAAATGCGGAAGAAAAATGAAGAAACTGGCAATAGTGACAGCGCTCAAAGTGTCGGGTTAGTGGAGATAAATCCCCCCACCTGTGACAGTCCTTCAGAAACAAGCGGAACAACAACTGGCTCAGGTCAGAACCTCTCTCAGACATCTCTATGACGCGTCACGACAAATCAGCTCAACCTATTCTTGAGAGATATCCGGCTTCCACTTCTAACGGTAGGAAATTCAGTGCAAATTACTATAAGACTTATGAATGGATTGAATACTCGAAAAACTTGAATTCGGTGTTTTGTTTTGCTTGCCGCCGTTTTTTTTTTATGGGGACTCTATGGGCTATAGAAACTGCTTGAAAAGGGGCTTTCATTGAATCAGGATTTTGCAAGTGGAAAGACAGTTGCTCTATTAAAGCAACATGATGGTTCTGAAAGACACAGGCATTGTATGTCAGTATGGACGGGATTTAATCCAGATCTCAAGAAGTTCAGGAAATTAGAGATCATGTGAAGTTCATTTTTCTCGCTTTTTGCTTTGTTGGCCGCCAGGGTCTTGCTTTGAGGGGTCATGACGAATCAAAAACATCTGCAAACCAGGGTAACTTGGTTTAATTGATGGAGGAAGTATCTAAAGGCAACAAAAATCTGAAGGCCCAGTTACAGCACCGATATGGTCACTATTGCAGTTATCAGTACCAAAATGACGCAGTTAAACTGATAGGAAATGCTTTGCGCCAAGACATTATTTCAGAAGTAAAATCAGCTAATTACTTTGCTATTCTTGTCGACGAAACAAAAGATGTTTCAAGAAAAGAACAATTATCGATCCTAATCAGGTACACATCAAACGGAAAAGTAGTGGAGCGACCAATCGGCTGCTATCACATGCACAAATTAGACGCCGAGAGCTTATCCACATCGACTGGTGAAACTATAGAAAAGTATGGTGTAGATTTGATGCGGTGTATTGCCCAATGTTATGACGGCGTATCCGTTATGAGTAGGGAGTTTAACGGAGTTCAAGCAAAGTTTAGGGAGAAGGTACCTCATGCAGTTTATGTACACTATCACGCCCACAGATTAAACTTGGTTTTGACAGACTGCCTAAAAAATATTAGCGAACTTTCAGAATTTTTCTCTACGGTGCAAAGACTTTACGCATTTATATCATGCAGCAATACTCGACACGAGCTATTAGTGGAGTCCCAGCGTATTAGCGGGCAAAAGTCTTGGAGCTTGAGAGGACCGTCCAGACTCGCTGGTTTTACGCAGTCCGCTCTATTTCGAAGGTGAAGGCAAGATTTGATTGTATTGTTGCTGTACTTGCCACAGTCTCTGATAGTTCCAACGGCAAGGCAGCGTGTGAGGCAAAAGGACTACTGGACAAAATTAACTCTGCCTCTTTTGTCTCAACTTTACACATAATTGAAAAAATATTAGTCATTGTAAGTTGTTTATCAGAGCAACTTCAATCCGAAAGTTTGTTGATTTATAAGGCACTTGCACTGGTTTCTGGGACATATGAGACACTCCAAAAGCTAAGAAATGATAACGAATGGAACAACCTAAGCAAAACATATCCGATTTTTTGGCTTTACTCGATATCCAGGAATCGAAATCTATCTCCACAATCTAAAACCAGTGCTCGAAGCAAGAGAAGTCAAGCAATTTCCATTCGTCTCAAAGACTTTCTTTCAAACTCAACAACCGGTAAACACAATACCAGTCAGCCAGTTCAGTCAGACTCCGGTAAACTTCTGTACTTTGAGGTAATAGACCATTTCACGAGTTAAATGGGCCAACGTTTCATGCAAAATATGCCTCTGCTCGACGCTTTATCTGCCTTCGACCCCCCAAGTTCCGATTTTCTCGAACTTTCGAAAGTGGAAAGGTTTATGTGTCATTATCAAGGATTTCTCGATGTCGATGACCATGCCATAGAATCCCAGCTTTCTCTTGCAAAGCTGCATCTCTCAAAAAATGATATTTCAAAGATGGATCTTCTTCGAGCTATCGATATCTTATCCGACCTCCCAGTTACCTATTCTGCAGTGCTAAAACTCATGAAGCTAGTTGCCACTTTGCCTGTGACCGCTGCCAGCAATGAACGATTCTTCTCGGCATTAGGGCGTGTGAAGGACCATCTGCGATCGACGATGGGAAACGAAAGACTCAGTGATCTCATGATAATGGCCGTTGAAAAGCAGGACGTAAAGAAACTGGATTTGGATAGATTAGTCGACGATTTTGCCAAGCATCGAAGTCGCCGCTACCCCCCTGTTTTAGGTGTGTTTGCTCAATGTTTTTTTTTTAATCTTCATTAAAAAAAAATCGAAAAGAAATCCTTGCCCCCCCCCTACATTTGCTTGAATTGGCGCCACTGGGAGAGGGAATGTGAAATCTCAAATCTATCCCCTAGAAACGAAACTCCTCTCAAGTAAGACAAATCTTCATGTTTTAACATTAACGATGTTTGTTTTTGTCTAAAATTAAAAGTGATTTTCTCAGATCCATTTCAAATTGGCCCGCTTTCCAATAATGTTGTTCATTTTCCAAATAATCATCCTATTTTTAGGTCTATCTACTTGACATATAACAGTGATATTACTCACTTTGGAATTAGAACTAGAAGATATACATCGCCACAAGCAGCACTTGCGAGCCCAATTGACAATCCAGAAAATCTTTGCTTCTGCCCTGACATTGACCATCCAGAACTATGTCACGGCGCTACTCTTGGCCTTGAGTCGTGTCAGTTTGGGGCCCCTGTTGTCATGTCTACACCCCATTTTTATACTACTACTTCATCAGAGCTACGGAGTGACTTTGATGGGATGAATCCTACCCGGGTAAGAAAAAAAATATATAATATTATCAATTCTTGAGACAGTTTAAACTGTAGTATGCAGGAAAAATTGACCCAGGCATACCCAGAAGTTAAGAAAACATTAGAATTTTATGAAAGCCAACTATTTTTTCTCTGTTTCTTTTAGATATAAGCAATGATGCTTATCTATATACCATACAAACGATGCTTATCTATATTTTTTTTTTATTCTAAGTTGTTCTTGTTCAAAAGATTTAACTAAAATTAAGTCCCTAGAGCAATTCCACCTATTTAGAGGATTTTAGTTTATCATACAATCATTATTTTCAGCTCTTGTATGAATCATTTAAGTACTGTGTATACTATGTGTTGGGGTAGTATAGTTATTAGTTATTAGATAAATGGCCTTTTGCTCCTTTCATAATTTTTCTATTTTCCTTAATTTTCGTTCCCCTTGTTTTTTTAAGTCTTGTTACGTCTTTCAAAGTAATCAGTCTCTTAATTTTGATCCAAGAATCACACCTGGGATACGAGTCGTCCTCTTCGCCCAGACACATTTTTCCATTGTCCGGAATAATTTAGCTAGGAAGGATTTGAGGACGGAAAGCCAGTACATTCGTTTTAGGCAACAGTGTTGAAGCAATGAGATTTATGCTTACTCTAGGAATATTAACCTTTCAAGCTGATTTGGGAAGCGGTTAACTAGGTGTTTGACGCTACAGATTAAGGAGATTTGGCCTATAGGTATAACTTCCCTTTGGTTATAACTACGGTGTAAGCCCCTTCTCTAAGTTGGCTCCAAATTTGGTCGCTTGATGTGATTATCAAGCTGTGCCAAATTGAGGTGCTAGCAGCTTGGTTAGGCTATAAAGGCAGCTACAACTGTAATCTCTATAGATATTCTCCTTTGGATCGTAATGTCTGCCACTATATTACTGCTGCCATTTTACGTCACAAACACTATGTTTTCAAATATGTTCTAGTCTATTTTGTTCTAGTTCATTCCAGTATAAATTTAGAGCGTGATTGCCGAATGTTTATTTCAGGCTCAGTGCTCCACGCTATTAGAAAATCTTTTTTTTTTAGCAATCAAGCTAGATAGCTTTTGTAATGAAGTTTCACCTTTTTTATGTCATTTATTATGTTTTTGGAAAATACCCTATATATGACTTAACAGAATGTGATTGAAATTACCAGAATGTGACTGGTATTGAAAATAAAGAATCCAAAAGTCAAATGCTGCACAATCTTTAGCAAGGCCCATCTGAATTGGAACCAACCGAGAAGAGGTTTTCAGCATTGGAGCCAGTCCTAATGGCTCTTATCAAATTGATGACTGCTGGTGCTACACCACAAACTATGAAGCTGAATTGAAAACAAAGAAGAAAAATGCGTATATGTCTATCCTGAAATTAGCAGTTTATAACTCGTAAAATAAATAATAATAAAAAAAAAATCATAGAGCCTAAGGATCGGACGAAAATGTTAGAATTTTTTCTCAGAGACGAGCTTGAGTTTCCACTCTTTTTAGTTTCTAGTGCCTAGGGCTATGAGAGAAAGGCTTAGATGGCTAGGACATGTTCTGACGATGAAGTATGACATATTACCCAAGAGCGTCCTTGTGAGGCAGCTTTCTAGGGCCAAACAAAAGGTGGTCGCCCCCGAAAGGGGTGGGAGCATGTTGTAAGGAAATATTTAAGGAACTCCATGAGAAAGTGTAAAGAGGGAGCTTTGAATAGATTGGGATGGAGGATGAGTGTACCTAGCTGTGTTGGCCTCAGACCGCTTGGTGCTGCAGTGAGTTGTAAGTAGCAGTAGTTTGTTGATAACCTATGAAGAATCAGTACAAGTACTGTGTTCGAAGTTAAGGGGAAATTCGAGGCACAAAACGAAGTTGTGAGGGAGAGAAGTATCTGAAACCTAGATGTAAACTTAATAATTTCCTTCATTCTACTATGATTCATCAACAAAGAAAAACTTTGCACAAAATACCTGCAGATGGGAAGACTTTGTCCGCCTGAAATTTAACAATTTTTCTGTAATTTACTATTTTATCTTAAATTTCTTGTTATTAATATTCCTCAGAATCCCCTCTCCCCACCTCCATCCGAAGCAAAAATGATTTGCCTTACTTGAGTCAAATTCTGAATATCAATTCGAAAATCTGCATATCCAGTTTCTATCAAAGTTTCTATACTATGCCACATTTTCTGATTATATAAAAGGAAAATATATTTTGTGAAAAGGCAATTGGCTTTTCGAAAAGTACACTGAAAAGTGACAAGGCGTAGGAACTGAAGGACTGTTGCAAATTTTGTGTTTTTCTGGTGAAATGAGGTTTTGTATTGCTATGCTGTGGAAATTGTATTTTGCCTTTGTTTTATATGCCCAAAGCTTGTGCCCTAGCTAAAGTCCAAAGCTTGTGAATAACTAGTGACGTATTGTATCATAGTAAGTGTTTTCCTGGAAATGGTTTGGAAAAAGTGTCGCAGAGTAGAGTGTGAGTTAAATTATTCTTCGAATACAATTAAACACTAGGTATCAGATAGTGTGTGAAACTTAATATCACCTTAACTAATGATAGAGAAATATGTCACCTTTCTGATGTATAATCTAGATGAGATACGTTTGTTTTAATTTCCTTCTTATAAGGCTGTGGAACATACGCCAGTGAACTCTCGGGCCTGCTGAAGTTTATTGCATAATCTTCCCTCGGGTCCTGATATCTCCCTTCGCACTTTTCTAAAATTATGCAATATTTCTAATGCTGATAACTTTTGGTTGGTAGGTATAAATTTAAGGTTATAACCGTCCCTTATTTTATGTAGTCATTAGCAGTACTAATTAGAGGACTAAATTTTTATGTTTTCTTTTTTCAGGAGCTACACGAAACTTATTTGGACCTTGATCCTATCGTTTCAGTGCCTTTAAAGGCTAGAAAGCGTATACAGATTAACTTACGAGTTAAGAAGTCGTATCCTTTCCCTTCGTTCCAGGGCTTGAAGAAAGATTACTACTTTCCAGCATTGTGGGTTGAGGAGGTAATTAACTCTATTCCTTTGAAAGATTAAAGTGTTATTATTCTTAATTTATACAAAATAACTGTCCAGAACGCAACCTG
Organism: Artemia sinica; assembly: GCA_027921565.1. Taxonomy (NCBI): domain Eukaryota; kingdom Metazoa; phylum Arthropoda; class Branchiopoda; order Anostraca; family Artemiidae; genus Artemia; species Artemia sinica. The sequence continues at coordinate 30,645,576 of CM051262.1, forward strand.
CGTTTGCTATCAGTGGTAGATTCAGCAGGGATAGCGTAAATATTTTTGTGGCTTCAAGTTTGTAGCCATAATGGGTATTTTGCTATGCCAATCCTAAGGTCATGCTGCAATTAAGTCACATGTTATAACCTCCCAAATGTAAATGTGAAAGATTTGATGGGATAAGATGTCCCTTCAAGGATATATCTCACCAAACTTTTCCAAGGAGGTTTAGTTTAAAAACTTCGTTTTTCTGCTGGAAAGGTGTCATTTTCTTTCCAAATGCTGCAAAATTATATCAACTTGTTATACTTTTGGTCTAGGGAGATGTGGGGTTGTCTGAGACCTCCTAAACTAAATTCTGGCTGCTTTTTTAGCCACGAGGCAAAAAAATTTCAACAAACTTTTTCGTTCAAAAGTTTTTTTTTCTTTTTAGCAAATTTTATGAGTACAGGATTGGTGCTGAATCAGAGGTCAGATGGCAAAATAGATATCTCAGCTTGAAAATAACGGGGTTGGCCATTTTCGGCGCCAAGTGCTATAAATCATTATAGAAGGTTCATGGAAATGTAATTAGAAATGCTGGAATTTGTTTTGAATTATCTTAACATTATTTGGTCTGCAAATGAAGAAGTAACCTACTTTGGCCTCCTATGCTTTGAGATGAGCAAATGCTCAAAAAGACTGGCTATCTTATCAAGGGGGAGAATTTAATGACGGAATGTTTGTAGTCATGTGAAGCGACATAGCGCGCGCATGAGGCTAAGTTTGGTTTATGGGTAAAAATAATCGCTTATGGGAAATTAGGCTTATGGGAAAGTAAAAACAAGTATTGGGAAAATCTTGCTGTGGGAAAATACAATTTCTATTTTTCTTAACTTAGTTGAAGCTTGATTCGTAAAATTCTCTGAGTTGATTTTTCGACCTTTTTCTTAAAATCAGAAAAGTTTCTAATGTGGCTAACTTTTAATGGGCAGTTGTCAATTTAATTAAAGGAAGTAAAAGACTAGGGTATATTCACGTTTTATTTTCACCCATTCAATATTCGTTTACTTTCGAGGATGACCGTTTTTGTGCGTACTCTCGACTGTTCTTACAAATCTGATGCAATAAGATTTACAAAGTGATATCTGTATTGATTTACTGTCAAACATAGGTTCTTCGCAGGACAACCCTTGAATTCAATCTAAATCTGAATTAACAACTATCGTTATATTCGATGATTTATACCCAACTGTCCCTCGGTAATTGCCCATATCCTAATGGTCACGTAAAACAGCCAATATTACAATAATGTCTATCTTCTGTGATAATTTAAAAGGTATTAAGCAACAAATCAGGGATTTGCTAAAAAAAATAGCTGGGGTTCGTTTGGCCTGCATACTCACGAGCTGTTTTTTTTCTTCTTTCCTTATGACAAGTGAATGTATTCACGACTTCAAGATATGACATTTTTTTTAGACTAATTTTAATTTTCCCAACCAGTTTAGAAATAAAAAAGTGAAGCATTGTGACTTTTACTAAAACCCGAACCTTAAACATTATGAAGACAGTTAAAAGTGGGGGCATGAATAGATTCGGTGTGTTTGATCAATCATGATTGAGTTATAATCTCCATTTGACAACAATGTCAATTGACATTTTTGAATTAAATTTGCAGATATTTAAAACAACAAAGAAACAAAAAATTGTTTTGTGCAATTTGTGTTCTGCAACTTCAAATGTAATCCATTCCACTTGCAAAAAGAGAATATTGGTAAAGCGAAATTCTCAATTAACGGCTATCTAATGGTCCTAAAATCTTGCTACTACTACTAACAAATCACTGCAGTACCAATCTGCCTGAGGCCAACACAGCTGCGCTTACTCCTACTCTATCCCAATCTATTAAAAGCCTCCCTCTTTACACCATCTCAGGGAGATCCAATCTCCCTGAAATCTTTCCCTACTACATCTTCCCTTCCCATTCGGGACGACCTGCTTTTCGTTTGGCCCTAGACGTTTAGGGGACTGGGACAATTTTTAGCAATCTGTCATTCTTAATCCGCAGAACGTCTGCTAGCCATCTCGACCTTTATCTCATTGTCGCCCTTTGAAAGTGGATTGAGCCAAATCTTTCACACAGCTTAGTGTTTGAGATACGGTCAGTCCTAAATATCATGTAAAAATTTGAAAAATACTATTGTTTTAGACATGTTGTTTTTTTCAAGTCACTAGTTTGAAACTCAGAAATTGAAATTTCATATTCCAAGAAATATTTGAATTGGTCAATTATTGCCTGTATCAACAAATATTAGTCTATCAACATCTAAGGATTGTATTGCCAAATTGTATGAAGTTGTTGACGGTCAACTGTCGAGTAGATAGCGATAATATATTATTCATGGGTAAACCAAAACTGTGTCCCTTACGCCCATACATAAATATTTATAAGGATTATGGTTTGAACCATTCAGCTTCAGCTGCGAAAAGAAGTGAATTTTATGTCAAAGTATGAACATGTTCATTAATTTTTTGCTCAACTATGAATTACTCATAAATCGCTTCTCTCTCTTCTCTCTCTCTCTCTCTCTTCTCTTTTCTCTCTCTCTCCTCTCTCTCTCTCTCTCTCTCTCTCTCTCTCTCTCTCTCTCTCTCTCTCTCTCTCTTCTCTCTCTCTCTCTCTCTTCCTCTCTGCTCTCTCTCTCTCTCTCTCTCTCTCTCTCTCTCTCTCTCTCTCCCTCTCTCTCTCACTCTCTCCTTCTATTTCTAATTTTTTCTGAATTTTGAGTGTCTTCATAATTCGCAAGTTTCAAGTAAAAAAGCAGAAAGAAATAAGAAAAAAGGAGAAGGCTGTAACTTTAAATCCTCACATTCCTTGTGTAATCTTCTTATTCTGTCAGATCTGTTGGAGTTGCTATAAATTATTAAGTTGGCCCGTATCTAAGATTTTGCTCGGGGGAGGGGCAAGAAAAGATTAGTGATCATCATTGTCTCTGTTTCCAAAAAGTTGTTTACATGTATTTTTGTTACTTTAGTACGAGTTGGACGAAAATTCTGGGGTTGGCTGGTATTCAAACTGGAAAATACCACCCCTCCCTGGATACTGCCATAGCTCATGGCTCATATATTTTAGGGTGCTGATATTGACCAGGCGACAGCGGATCTACTTAAAGCTCAAGTGTATGCAGTAATCAAAGCATTGGATGTTACTGCATGGGCTACAACTAGTATTGGGATGATTTTAACTCTCGCAGGTTTACTTGTTACAGTTCAAGCTTTTAAAGTAAGTTCCTCGGGCAATTACAGTAAGTGGAGGAAAATTTAAAAAGCACAATTATTTTAAAATAGAAATATGAATTTACTGCTGCTTTTTTATTTTTTTATAATCATCAAAAATAACTAAGAATGAGTCATAATTATATTAGACTTCTGCTGTTGCTGAAAAAAAACGACTAGAATTTTAACTGCATCTTATTAAATATTTTAACAGGATTTCGTAACTTTTATCTGGAATTTAGAAAAGCAGTTGAAAAACATTAGACAAGAGAGAAATGAAGGAAAATATGTAAAAGATAAATAAAATATTTACAAAGTCTCAAAATTGAAGAAATAGAGCTTGATTTTGAAAGTTTTTTTATTTGAAAAAAGAAAACACAAATTGAAAATTTGTCGTATAGATTGATACCTATCTAGTTGATTGAAATTTTGTATGTTTGGCATATATTTTTAGACTTAGTTAGATCATCTTTTATTTTTAATTTCTACAGAAAATATTTGAACTAGATATTGGAATTTATACTAATTTTGAAAAAAATTACTGTGTTGGTGGAATTTGTGTTTCCACCTATGAATTTTTTATAATCGTGGTGTCCCTCAGCACCCTATGCTAGGTTCTACCACATTCCTTTTTTTTTAATCATTAGATTTATGTTATTGATGTTGTTAGCAAAATTAAAAACTTTGCTTTAAAAAAAGCGAGATGTCCTGCGCTACCTAACTTATAATCCCAATTTTTACTGATTATTCAGAGTCTGTTTCGTGGCTTCATTAGAGTAAATGGCTTCAAAACAGTTAATATAAGAATAAGTAAAGATAATTTCCAAATGTTTTATTTATTTTAAATCCTCAAATTATTTTTCTTGGATTTGTGATTCACAAACTAATAAAGGAACTAAACAATTTTGGAATTTTGTTAAATACTTGAGCTTGAAAATTGATGGGACTTCATCCTTTAATGGACTCTTTGAATCTCTTTGTATAGTTCTCTCGCGTACTCTGAACATTTTTTGTAAACCTAAGCATTTTCTCCCTTTGTATGTTTTAAGTCTACTCTACATTTCTCGAATGTACTCCTACATTTGCATTAAGAAAAAAAAATATATTTCCACAAAAGAAGCTATTCAAAGAAGATTAAAGGGCTATACTAAACCCAAGACAAGCAGAAATACAGTCCAATGGTGATTCAAGCGTAAACCGAACATAAATCGCTGCCAATAAATAAATGGAACCCAGAAAGAACAGAAATTACGATAAGTTATCAAATCAAACTTGTATTGTCATAACATCATGTTTGTCGTATTGTTTGTCATGTTCTATTTGTCATAAAAAAAATCGCCATAATAACCAAGATTACTGAAGAGAACTAATGGAATGTAGATTAAATGTTTAATATATATTGATATTTCTTCCTGAAAGTCTGAACAATTTTTTATTTATTAACGTTATAAAAGACAAAACATTTAAAATGTCTCTTGTTTTCAATAAAGCGCAAGTGATATTCTGGTCTTTTGTAGCCATTTGCTACTCCTGTTTGTGGTAATTTCTGTTTTTTTGAGTTTGTCTTGGTTATTTATTACTCGTTATTGGTTATTTAAGACTAGAAATGACATCATAAGTTGGTCATGACATTTCCTAAATATGCACACAACTTTCATGCCATTAATGACCACCGATTTCGTTTTTAGCTTTTACAAATTTCAGTTGTTGCTAGTAACAAGGAAAAGAAAAATATTTTTATAGCTTTTACTACATTTGGGAATAAAAACTTTTTTATTTGACAATTAAGTAATTTGTGCATTGTAATAATACTGCTACTATGAGCTCACTTTACCAAAAGTCGCCTGAGGTCAAGACAGCTTCGCACATCCCTCCATTTCAATCCTTTCAAAGATTCACTCTTCACCCCTTCCCAACAAGTTCCAATTTAATTTAATTCCTTCCATATGACTTCTTCCCGCCCCATTCGGTTAAGACCCGAATTTAGGCCCAGTTGGATCGTCAAAAAGAACAATCTCTGGTAACATGTAATCCTTCATCCATAAAACATGTCTTAGCCATATCAACCTTTCTTTCATTATGTCCATAGAGAGTCGGATAGAATTACGTTTTCGGAAAGCTTGGTGTTTGACGAACGGTCAGTCAAACGGGTACCTAAAATTATCCGTAGACAATTCCTCTGAAAAACATTTAACAAATCTTCCTCTGCCTGTCAAAGTGCCCACGTTTTAGAACCATGCTTGACTATTGTCATTACCGTAGCTCCAGTATTCTAATTTTGGCTCGTAGATTTATCTTCCTACCCTTTCAAGATTTTTTCAACTGTGGAAAAAACCTAGGCTATTTTACTCTATTTTTTCATCTACACTTCGTTGACCAGCTTTTAAAATAATGTTATCTAGGTATGTGAAGGTGTCTACTCGGCTAATCTTCTCGTTACCCAGCGTCACCTCTTTATCGTTTTTTTCCCTAGTAAAGCGTCTTAGTTCTCCTAACATTAATTTTCATAGCTGTTCATGGACTGTGAACATTCAGAACATCAAAGAAATCGTTCATTTTGCTATCATTTTATCTAAGACACTCAATTCATCTGCATAATCTAAGTCTGGGAGAGTTTTACCTGTTCATTTTGTTTCCATGCTGTCCCATGCCCTTTGCCGTGTTCTTAGTGAAAACTTCATCAGGATAATCCAATCAAAGAGGGATCGGACTTAAACGTACTTAACTCCTGATTCGACACTAAGTCAGCTACTACCCTCACTTCCTACCATAATCGGAACAATATCGTTCTCGTGCATTTTACCACTGACATTGATGTACTTATCTGGTATACCTTTTTATCACTACTTTCTAGTTCTTTTGATCAAGAGTTACATCGACACCATCATTCATTCTTCACTGCTTCAACAGTTTTATTCAATTAGAATTCGATATTTAAATTTTAACTGTTCAATACTATCCACCTTTAGCAAATATCGTACTCAGTTTTGGATCGATTCCTCAAAGTGGCTCAGTGAAACTAAGAGAGTGTTTATCTCTTAATTAGCTGAGCCCTCAAAATAGCTCAGTCTTTACCATCCGGAGTTTTTAGCTCTCAGCATTCATGTGTCAATTATTGGATTTTCTTCTGTTTATTTGACGAGTTTACTTTATTTTTCATGTTTCTTTGGGTACATTTCTAAATTCTTTCAAGTTATTCTAAATTATATATCCAATATCGCTTTTGCATTTTCTTGCAAGTTTTGCAAGAGAATTATGAAATAAGTGCGAAAAAAGAGTTCATATTTCCTTTTCATAATTTTTCTTAAAAAATAGTTCCTTACTTGTTTGCTGACTGTAAAAAAGGGCTAAAGGGTGAGTTACGCAGCCCCAATATTGTAGAACTCATCTGGTGAAAATAAATTTTTGTTAGTTGTTGGTCCTCCATAAGACATGGAGCCCTTTTTGAGAGCTAAAATCAAGGTAGCAGTTTTCGAAATTTGGAATCCAATAACATCCTAAGTCATGATAGCAGCTGGCTAATTCAGGCTCTCTAGTTCGGGCTGCACTCCGATTCTAATAGATTAGATTCAAGTTTTGCCATTTTTTGCCGTGGAAAATTTGTAGCACATAAACAGGTTTTATTCCAATGGCTTAATCTTTTTGGCTCGTGAGGGGAAAAGGGGAGTTATTACTAAGGCAAAGATGGGTTACCTGTTTTCTTGAAGCAATAGTTTCAAGGAAACAGAATTCTGTCTTCTTGAATTCTATTTTTTGAAAAATAGTATTCTTTTTAGCAAATAATGATCTTGCCGGTGTCCATAGACCTACTATATTGGTATCTAAACTACTTCATTGATGCTCCAGAGCACTGAAATTAGCAGTCAACATTTCTAGTTACACATTTAACTTGTTTAAACTTCCTTATTCTTAAACTTCCTTAATTTTCAAAACTTATACTTTCAGTTCTTTTAAATTTCCTGGGCACACATTAGATCTGTAGAGGGCCTGACCCACGTACCATAGCACCAACCTTAGTTTAATCTGAATTGTGTTTGCGTGTTTAGTGTAGACAAACAGTTAAGTAGATTTGAACATCCCATATTGCTTTTAAAAAGAAATAATTCATTATTCAATTGGTATATTATTTATGAAGAAGTATTAATTCTTTATCTTTGAAAGTTCCAGTATGATCTCAAAAAGCTAACACTTCTTGCCTTAACAAATATTTTCACCATCTCAGAATTCATAAGCTGAAAACAGCTTGGCATAAATGAAAAGAAGTACTTTTGCCTGTTATTCCTTCATAAATTTAGTTTTCATAATTGTGAAAACTATATATATATATATATATATATATATATATATATATATATATATATATATATATATATATATTATATATATATATATATATAATATATATATATATATATATATATAATATATATATATATATATATATATATATATATATATATTTATATATATATATATATAATATATATATATATATTATATATATATATATATATATATATATATATATATATATATATATATATATATATATATATATATATATTATATATATATATATATATATATATATATATATATATATATATAATATATAATATATATATACATATCTTGTTTCATATATTTTTTGTTAATTTGTTCGATATTCCTATGAAACACATTATTTAATTGGAAAATTATGAAAAAAGTTACAGTTTCGCACTGAAGCTTCTCGAGAAGGAAATTGTAAAATAAAGTCGGAACTACTTGTATATTTCAACTTTTTCACATATTGGAAATATATTTATATTTTCAAAGGTTCTTTTTAAACTTAGGTATTTAGGTTTAAATATCCTTTTGTCATAACCTTGTTTCTACTGTTGTTCAAAATACAGTCGCAGTGATAACCCGCCAGACAAATTATTTAGGTGAAAGCTGACAAAAATCAATGTTTTAAAGCTTACTGATCTCTGAAATTTACTGAAAGAAAAAATTCGGCGAAGTTTAACTATGTAAATTTTTCCGGTATAACGAACGTTTTCTTGTTTAGCTATTATTATCCGTCGAATTACGTGATTCGATCACTAAGTATGCGTTAAACACTACTTGGTACCTGGATTATTTATTAATTCAGTTTTATTATTTTCAGAAATCAAAAGATGGTGTTTGAAGACATTCAAAATATGGAATTTTGATAATCAATGTCTGTGATCTTTTTTTTATTTTTGCTGCGACTCAAATAAAGCAGAACGTACGTATAATAGAAATTACTAGTGTATTTGAAATTAAAACAGAAACTATTCTTGTATATGAAGTTTATTTTGTCTGAGAGAATATTTGAGTTGACTATGGGTGCATTTGTTATAATTCTTTTGTTGTCCAAGGTCTTTTTCAGGGCGATCCCGTTGACCCCACCTTAGCTATGTAATCTCTTTCTCAGAAGCTATTGCCCTGAACGGGTGCGCATCGAACTTGTGCTACTAATACCGGGCACGGTATATTCACACACTTTCGACCGACCAGATTCCGTGCTCGTAACTTGCTGATTTTGACGACCTTAGGTAGCGAGGGGTAAACTAAGATAGTTACGATTAGTTGAAGGGTCTGCTGAGTCCTGAACGAGGAAAATCTAAGTTATCTTTTGATTATAGATATATTGCTCAAAGAATACAATAAGAATATGGCTGAGATTTACAGACAAACACTCAAATAAATAACACTTACAATCGAAGCAGGTACATCCAAAAGTACCATGTAATAGCAAACGTCAAAAAAGCACTATTTTATCTATTTTCTGGACCTTATATAGTAATTTTCCCAACCACAATCCTTGGCTTTTATGTCAATTTCTTACTCCACATCTCCTACGGTGTCTGGTAAATTGACGCTCCTCAGAATGCCCTACACATCCGGTATGTTGTATCTGATCTACGTATTTTATTTCTTCGACTCCCAAAGTTAGGATTATCAAATTATTTTAATTTTATAGACTATTTAATTTAGTTGCCTACTTGTTATAGCACTCCTCTGATTGAAAAGAGACGTCCCTGTATCTGTCACTGTCTTAATTTCAAATGAAAATCTAGCGCTCGGACAAGTTTCTTTCACCTCAGTCTGGATGTATATAGTACCATTTTGCTTGTAGACAACTTAAAATTGGATACCCTGAGAGGTCACTTCTATGTATGATATAAGCATACCCAGAGTTTTTCACAGTTATTTAAACTGTGGCTTTTCACATGCTTCCATCCATCTTGCTGGCACGAATCCTCTTTTCGATCGAAATGCATTTCTCGGGCACCGCCGTTAGAGAATAGACTCCGAAAAAATTCAATTGAAATACTGAATGGTAAAAAAGAATGAACAAGTGTCACTAAGTAGCATAAAAATTAAAACTATTTTCTGTTTACGATTCTTCTTACTTCTAAAATGTGTTTGAAAAATCCCCCCCCCCCCCGTTTTTTCACAGAATAATCGAGCCCATAAATGAATTGGAGAAAATTACAAGGCTGAAAAAAATAATTTAATTCTTTTTTTTCCTTAAAATATCCCAGATTGCTTCGAATTTATCAAATATTAAGAGTTCACATATACACTAAGCTGTGTTGAATATTATTTTTACATTAGTAGAAAATTTCTCACAGCACATATATATTCAGTCCGTACAATAGTTTAGATTGCTCACTACTTTCGTCTTTTCATTGTCCTAAGTATTTTGTCTATCATAAGGTGGTCAACGTGCGTCCCCAATTTGAGCAAGTGGTTCTTGATTAGAGTTTTCCACATTTCCCAGAATTGAGGCGGACTTCAAGGACTATTGTAGAAACAGGAAATCCAGCTACTCAAAAACTCCAATACCAAAAAACTAATTCTGTAAAAATCAATTTTGCATATATATACTTAGTTATGACATAATAAGGTGAAACGAAAAACAATAAATCCGCTACACTTTTTTAAATGGAACATCAACATTTGCCAAAATATTTATGTGGCTCAACCTGGGGATCTTAAATCTGAGAATGGCTCTATTCTCATGGGTTCCGACTCAGAGTCTGAAAAATGGTCTCCCTTTCATTTGGTTGCGACACAGGTTCTTTTGCTTCTTTTCAACATAATTCCAGAATAGACGGTTTTTCCCCGTAGGTCTAATTCCATAATTGTTCCATTAGCATACTATCCAAGACGTTATCGATTACCGTATAACCCTACTTGGCACTTTGATCTGGTTTTCTTTTAAATAGGCTGGAACATTGACAAGTTGGCTGGTGCTGATTAACCAATTTTTGTTTTTCTCCTTTTAGGAAAAATGTGTGAATAGGATGTTGCTCCAGTCTTTTTGAAACCCACGTAGCATACCGAGTAAATCGATTTACCATCGTTTTTGGAATTGCTGCTTTTGACGGTATTAGTAGACATTAATTCAGGCTATTAGTCATTAGCGCCCGGGGATAACACCAGTATTCCTCTTCTCCAATTTGAGATTGTATCGTACATTGCTCTCACAACAGCTTTCGTAACCCCTTCTCAAATCCCAAAGCCGTTAAGAACAATATGACACTTTTCAATAACCGGAAGAAAATTTGAATAATAAACAGAGTTCCTTTTCCCAGTAGACTCCCATGATTTTAACATCGAAGAGTGTTTAAAAGATACGTTTTTTGAACGGATTTCAACAACAAAAAGAAAAGTTGGTCACTGACTAATTTGTGAAAAGAAAACCTGTATCTTTCTTATCTATATCCTTGGTGGTAAAAAGAAAATTTGTGTTTCTATTCTCTGGTGTGAATATAAACTTCCCATTTTTATATCCCAATTGTACACACAGAAAAAAACGATAATTTAATGATTCTTTTCTTCTATGGCTAAAAATGTTTCGAA